>JARUPW010000330.1:7847-111753 GCA_029817735.1 Melastoma sanguineum
TTTTTTTTCAAAAGGTTCTTTTAATATAAACTAGCTAACACTTTTCATTACTCTGTCTAAATTATTTTTATCACTTCCAAATATTACTTGATTAATTTCCAAAAAAATAATAGTAATTATTTTTTAAATCATAAAATACAAACAAACAATTTTAGAAAACAAAAAACATATGACAATATTTTTATTAGCAAAAAATAGATTATAAATTTTTTAATTAACCTGTCTAAATTATTTTGATTATGCTAAAAGCAAGAGATAAAGTTAATATTTTTTATGAAAGGATACATTGACCTACTAACTCCGGAATTTAAATTATGCTTTCTATTACTAAAAGAGCTTTAATATTAAATAAACAATTTTAAATTCTCTAAATGAAAACGTAAAAGTAATTTTTTAATTAATTATCCCAAATTATATTAATTGCATACAAATATTCTATAAACAATTAATAATAAGACAAAATTAAATAATTTAATTTCCAAAATTTTTCTATACCACCGCACACCCAAACCATCCAATATTGTATACAAAGACAATATAATTTAAAAAAACCAGTCAAATTTTCCTGAAGAAAACAAAATACAACCCAATTGAAAATTAAAATATAAACTATGTTACGCGTTACTATAAGTTTTATTCTAGTAGACGAATCATTAAAAAAAATAAAAGAAATCAACTTCTAAGAAAATATCTCTTCATTTCCACGTCTTTGAAGTGTAAAAAATCAATTCATGAGTTCATTACTTAAATATGTCAAAGGATGTAATCGGTTTGTAATCGGATACAAAAATTAAAAACTGAAACAAAAAAAAAATGTCAAAAGGAGGCTCAAACCTAAGCAAAGGAAATAAACAAGATTAGTCATCCATGGTATGTGGCGTTTTATCTTGTAACATTCTTGCTAGATGTAAGAATTATCTAGGGCAATCCCCGATTGTTTCGCCTAGTTCTGCAATGTACACATCAAGATGTTATTGTCAAAAATAAAATATATAATATGTCATTTTTTTCGAACTTTTAGGACAATTGGCATCGGTTGTGGTAGAATAATGGCGTCAGAGCGTAATATTTCTGAAATATGAAATATATATTATATTTTTTGTTGAACTAGGTATAAATTTTATAGGATATTAAATGTAGTATCGCCCGAATAAAATTATTTAAAAAAGCTTCGCATGTTTAAAATTTAATTATTGTTATAGTATTTCACAAAATCTAACAAAAACTAACCAACCATCTTTATAAAAATTTTACAAGCGTTCTTCCATTTACAAATTATATGAGGTTTCAATAAAAAAAATCTTAAATACGAACGTGTTAATAACTTTTGTTTTCTAAAGTTTCACGATAAGAAATTTATTCAAAATTGTACGAAATTTACATAATAAATTTCGAATGGTAGCGAAAGTCATAAAAAGACAATCAATGTGTAATTTCAAACTTTGATGGGAACTTTATTATATATTTACATAAACCAAAATTGTAACTTTGTAGGGAACTTTATTATACTTTATTGTAGAGTCATTCTTTACTATGAAATATACAAAACAAGAATTTCAATAGTAGAGTCATAATTTTTCTAAGACAAAAATATAATGTCTACTCATAGAAACGTTGCATGACATCATGATAACATAAATTGTAACAAACTACGCAAACATTATAATGTAAGTCCAAAGTGTCGGACATAGAAACCAACATATCGACAACACTAGTAAGCTCTTCTTGTGATTTTTGGTAGTGGAGATAGTATTTTCTTGTCGATAGACTTATTATTACAAGCAGTCATTTCAAATTTCATGGCAGTCGATAGTAATTTGATGGTCTTGGGCTGACAAGGCATACCCCAATTAGGGATGCTCGATAATGTCATTTGTCATGGTACTCGAGAGCTAATGACAATTAAAAAGGGTTTGTCTGAAAAGGATGTGCCCCAAAATCATAGGGATGCTTTTGGCTAGTGGCACGAGGCTTTATTGATTTCCACATCCCCCATTTTCACGGTTTAGGCTGCTCCCCTTTTTGCTCATTTTTCCACAGAAGGGGTGATGGGGTTGACTTGACTTTGCCAGAGGGATGGGAATTCCTTGCAAAAAATATATATATACGTGAGCCAGAAGCCAACCTTCATGAATATCTGGTTCCCTTGTAGCAAATGGAGGGAATTTCTCGACGAGAAATAATTTCCTGAGCATCCATCCAAAAGAAAAGGCCTAAGAGAAGGATTAATGTTGTTGAGGCTTTTAGATACATGGCGGTGGTATTTGTTGATGCCCGCTAGGCACAAATGGTATACCCGCTACGTAAGCTAAAGTTCCTTCTGTGAATAGATCTGTGCGACAGTTATGTTCGATCACGTATCCGTGATTAGATCCGTGTTACAAATATCACAATCAACATGAAAGAACTAACTGAATTACAAAACAACCTACGGTGTTGTAATGGTCTTTTGCACTCTTACCAAGTCTTTATGCTGTCTGAAACTAAAAAAGAGCATCTACATCCATGTTACACATTTGAATTTAATTGTGAACACTTCTGTCAAATCAAAAAGATCTTTAAAAAGAAGTGAATTCGATTTGAAAGGACTAACTCAGCCCCTTTACTCAGTGCAATGTGGGTCATCTAAATAACCCTCATCTCACGCTATGAATGGGGGGCCGTCCTCATCGGAGACCGACTCGAGAGTAAAAAGGGGATTGACTTGACTTTGCCCCCGCACGCGTAGGGATGCAACTTCCATTCCGACATCGCTTGGCGCCGGAATGGAAATTTTTTTTCTCTCGTCTCCACTTAATCGTGATCTTAAAGGACTCTTATCATCTTTTCTGAACAATCTTTCATTTGAAATAGATGGATTAGTTATTGGTCGCAGTCAGCCAATGTGGACCAAAAGTTACTAAAATTGAGTGAAAAAGCACTCCACACTCATAACATTTCGACGTTGACGGGGCTTTACTCATTCCACCTGCTCGTCAATATTCGTCTAATCTTTACCTGATGAATTGAACTATCTTTTCCCACTTCAGTGAGCAGCTTTTAAAATGCCGTGGGAGAAACTCCAGTGAGTATATTACTTCCACCTATTAGAACCGCATGGTATTTTCTATTCTTAATGCGTCATTTGTGTTTGTCTTTACAAGTTAGATGTATTTTACTTAACTTCTCTGCGTATATTTAAATACAAATAAAAATTTTGTGATCGATAGAAAAAGTTCTGTTTACATTTTCGTCGCACTAAAATAATTCAACTATTTCGTTGAGAGTATAAAACATTTTGCAGGTATGAAAAAACATGTTGTGTAAGTCATGAAAAAAACTTATAGAAACAAATTTTCATTATTTTAAGTTATAGGGAATTATTAAAATTTTAAAACTTTTTGAAACAAATTTATTTATTTATATTAAAAATGGTTGGCGATATTTTCGATTATATCCGAGAGTTCCCGAGGTTTAAAAATTTACCAAAAACAACTCAACCCTAAAATAAAAAGATTGTTCTATCTGTCTCTTCAGAGAAATTCATGAAGTAAAGAATACGTGAAAGTTATTGATTCAAAAATGTAATTGGAAGATCCATCTAATATAGCCAAGTATTTTATTCATGTCAAGTGCGGATTAGTCGGAATAAAACTTAAAGAAGAAAATAAAAGAAAGAAAACAGGGAACTCTTCATTTTCCCACTTTTCACTATATCTACTGGAAGAAATGTTTTTATTTAACTTTTAATATAAAAACTGTTTTTATTTAACTAATCTGCATACAATAGAGAAAT
The DNA here is from genome assembly GCA_029817735.1 of Melastoma sanguineum. Taxonomy (NCBI): domain Eukaryota; kingdom Viridiplantae; phylum Streptophyta; class Magnoliopsida; order Myrtales; family Melastomataceae; genus Melastoma; species Melastoma sanguineum. The sequence continues at coordinate 11,623 of JARUPW010000330.1, forward strand.
AAGTACGTACATTGTTTCCCGAACCAGGAAAAAAGGCAGAATCGGCTGTATCATAAACATTGTTGGGAAGATGGGCAAGAGGCAATAACGACAGGCAGGGGCACTAGTCTCACAGATTCTCTCTCCCTCTCTGAAAAGAGGCAGGAAAAAAGGGGCACACCAAATGGCTCTGATACCATTCTACTGCTGGGTAGATACAACTTAATACGGAAGCGGATACAACTTAATACGGAAGCGGATTACATAGAACAAGAGGTTTAAAAGACCAAGTTGAATCTAAACAGAGAACAGGATCACAAGACCAAAAGATTTACAAAAGGATGAGGAGATACATGGTTTATAAAAGGATAGGGGAATAACTTAAACATTGGATAAATACAAAAGCCACTTAAGGTACCAAGCAAGATACTTGCGGTACTGGACATATTTTTGGAGCTTTATCCATCCGGCACATAGCTCCCATGAATCCAGGAAGACCCATTCTTGTCCTGGCTCCATACACTCAAAATAAGAAAGTTGAGAGTCAAAAGAACAAAGAATACACTTCCTAGACTTATACTCGATGTAGTGATCGAGTAAATACAAGACACGATTGACTCTTTGAAGGGTTTTCTTTTTCTTCCATAGGGGCTCACCATAATAACGACGTATGCTAAGAAAATGGCTACGCAGGATTTCACAATCAGGAAAAGGAGGTTTAATAAAACATTGTCTTCTTGGGGGAGGTCTCATCCTGCCTACTATCAATATCAAGCCTATGGCCGAGCAGCCCTCTTGGCTATATGGCACTGGTGGCGAAGTAGATAGCTTTACGGCCCTGAGAGAACTCTACCAAGTTAACAATATTTAGTAAACAATCTTTTCTTGATAGAAAACCTGGAGTAATCAAAGTCGTAGCAATATCGCAAAACTTCAAGCAATTATGGAAGAACGATCACTCATTAAAGAGGAAAACATAGGGTAATAGCTTTACTGAAGAAGATAAACAGTGATGATGAACAGTAAGACATACAGACTGGAAAACTGGGAATAACATAAAAACACGATAAGAAACAAGAGAAGAATTTCTTTAAGAAACTGAAGAAGAAGCATCAAAACTTATTTTTGGGATTTTGGGGTTTTCTGAATGTTTTTGGTTTTATCGAAGGTAGAGAGATCATTGAGAGATTTGGAGAACTAGATACCTTCCTGCCCTTTGTTATTGCCCAGATGAGTTTAGTTGCTCATGGATGGGAGAAAATGGAAATTGTGTATTGATAAGTTTTTCTCCTCTGCCTTCTATGCTTACAGGATGGATCTATTTATAGATCAAACTGAAAGGAAAAACTAGGTCGTGGATGTGCCACGTTATAATCACTATTTTATAATTGCTAGCTGAGTCACAACCTTATCACCTTGTCCTTTGCGCACATGTGTTACTATTGCTAGTCTTCATCTGTCTTGGGGCGCTTTCCATGTGGGTCCGGCTTCTTTGCCGACAGTCTTTTTTGTCGTGAGGTTCTTTGTCTTGGGTTCGATGTTGATCCTGGGCCTGGTGGTGATCTTGGGCCTGATGATGATCCTGGTATGGAGCTTGGGCTTGAAAGATTGAGGTTTTGTATCATGTCTTCGGCAATAGCATCCCAATCTATCTATTCTTGTACAAAATTTTCCAGGGCTTGAGATAAATTCCATGTTTGTGCAAGGTCATCTCTAGCAACTTGATGAACCAACAGTTCTTCTTCTGTTAAAGGAATCATAGCATTGAGCTGGAAGAGCTTGTTAGTAAGACATGTCCTGCTGTGAAGCATATCTCTATGTTCTGAATGCTTGACTTCATGTGGAACTTCCCATGGATAGGGAATCTGGTCGTCTACTTCATAATATCCATAATGTATGGCGATTGAATAGGGCAGACAGGCAAAATGATCAACCGTATTTATAGCAACCAAAGAGGTGACTTCACTGTCGTAATGCCAATTCCTGTGAAAGAGGTATATGGTGTATGAAGTGATCCCTGGCCATTTTTGAAATCTGTAGGCCTGTTCTTCGAACCAAACTTTCCACTGGGATAAAGGAGCGAACCAGTTTAAGACTTCTGCTAAATGTGCATGATGATGGTTTGCAGGAGAATATGAGAGTAAATCCCCAAATTTGTCCAGATATTGGAGCATCTCTAATGCTGGGAATTCAAGGGCTATTGTATGTGCATGAAAGAAATACTAGAAGAACCATTTTAGCTCATTGGGAAACCTATCTGTAGGCTGTAAGGGAAACAAATGTAGAAATGGATAAGTAGGATGAAGTCCTAGTCTTGGGAAAAATAGTTGTCCATATTTCCTGAAGATCTGCTTTAAATAGTAATGCATTTGTGAATATGGATGAGATATTATTTCCATGGCGCAATCAAACCTGAAGAGTTTGTTCCATTTGTGTATTTCTGGAGGCAGAGAGCTTGTCTGATGTCTTCTTGGTGTACTCTGGATGTGAGTAGTGAACATCGCTTGTAGCTTGGGATACTCAAGGAGTTGTGGATTGACTGTATCAAAGGGTCTGGAGAGGAAGTCAGCTACCACATTTGACGTTCCTTTGATATGTCGTACCGTATATGAGTATTGCGAGAACCACTGTGATAATCTCAAAAGCTGAGCATTTGGGACCTTCTTGGTGTTGAGATTCATCATGGAGTCGAAGGCTTTGAAGTCTGTCTCGATCATGAAATGATGTCCCATTAAATGGAATTCAAGCTTCTTGATTCCATATTTGACCGCTAGAATCTCTTTGATACTTGAATGGTAATGTTGTTCAGCATTATTGAACTTTCCTGACTTGTAGGCACATATCTTTCTGATTCCATCAATTTCTTCCAAAAGAATGGCTGTCCAGAACTCATTACTTGCATCTGTTTGTAGGATTCTCGTTCCATCAGAAGGAATTTGTAAGGGGGGCAAGTTCTGAAGGTTCTTTTTCAAGTATAGGACAGCGTTGGTCTGCTGATCACCCCCATGGAGATGCATTTTTCTTGAGCTGAGCTTCCAGTGGGCTAGTGTACCTACTGATCTCGGGAACAAAATCTCTGAGATAATTCACAATACCTAGGAATTGTTGAGTCTGTTTTGTGGTCAATGGTGAGTCTGGGAACTTTAGCAGTTCTTGTGCAATATGTGGTCCTGGGTAATACTGTCCATCTGCTAACCGCATTCCCAAAAATTCAATTGTTGATGTGCAAAGCTGAACTTTTTTCTCTGATAGCATAATCCCAAATTGCTGTACAATTTGTGCAAACTTTCTCAATAGGAGTTCATGTGAACTCTGGTCTTCGCTGAAGAGTAAAATGTCATCAATATAGATGAGTGCAGAAGATTGTATAGGTGCAAAGATACTTATCATGGCTTCTTGGAATAATGAAGGGGCTGTCTTTAAGCCGAATGGTAAAACTCTCCATTGGTAATGTCCATTAGGTATGCAGAAGGCTGTTTTCCATCTGTCATCGGGATGAACACCTATTTGCCAAAAACCGCTTTTGAGGTCAAACTTAGAGAATACCTTGGCTTTTGAAAGTGAGGAGAAGAGAGCTGTCCTATTTGGAACAGGAAACTTGATGTCTTGTAGAAAGTAGTTCAATGGCTGGTAGTTGATAACCAATCTCTTCTTTCCTCGATTTTGCTCTGATCTTTTGTTGACATAAAATGCTTGGCATGCCCATGAAGAACTGGAGTGCTCTATCAATCTTTGCTGTAGAAGTAAGTTGCATTCGTCAGTTGCTTGTTTTGAGTCTTTGGGAGTCATACCTGGATGACTGGCTTTTGTTGGATTCACATCTTCATTCTGCTTGAATGGAAGTCTGACGAAGAATTTTGGATTGGTCCACAATGGGTGTGAACATTTTGTCAAGAAATCCTGATGATCCGATGCAAAGGATGGTCTGAATAGTTCCAAGGTTTGCTGTACTGGTTGAACAGAATACATTCTGTTTTCATGGGTGTATGGCTTGAAGCTGGATTTGTGTCGTATGCCAGTTGCTAACAGTCTGAGGCTGTGAAGTTGATGAAGTAAGTCCCATCCGATAACAAGGTCTTTTCCTGGTAAATCAGTTGCTACTATCTTTGAAGATATGGAGCATGTGGGGAAAAGCATGACCCTTATTTGCTTGGTTTTCAGGAATGTTTGGAAGGTTTTCCCTGATGCTGCCTTGTATGTATTTACTTCTGGAACTAATAGTTCCGCTGGGACTATGGCTGGATTGATCATACTTTCAGCCGCACCAGTGTCAATAAAAGCTATTGCTTGAATTGGTCTGTGGTACTTGGAAAAATAGATCTGTACCTTGACATGTGGTAAAATGTTGGAGGTAGCTATGAGAGGAGCACTTGGTTATGTAGTTTCTTCAGAATCTGGTCCTGTAGACTGGATTTCCAAATTGGTGAAGGATTCACATGAAGGGATTCTCCTTGTAGCAAAACTAGCATGTTGTGAAAATGGTTGAGAGGACCTTGTGACCGAGGTGATGGTGTAGATACTGCAATAATCACTGTCTTCTGAAGAAAAATGTTTATGTGGATGTCTAAGGTCTAGACAGTAAACTGTTTGTTTTGAAGGTTCTTCATCGAGAGAGAAGACTGATTCAACATCATTGTCTTTTAGTGAAACACCTGTAACCCTCTCTAATTGGGCGATGAACTTCTTCTTTCTTTTAGAGCAGTCCTTTGCAAAATATCCTGACTTATTGCAGACATAGCATTTGTCTGTTTTCCTTGTTGGAAAGCGTCTATGCTTGAATCGGAGATAACGCTTCTTTGGCCTTGGAAAGATTTTCTTTTCTGTCCTTTTTGTGACAGGATCTCTTCTTTTTCTTTGTTTGAAGTATTTCTGTGAAGATCTTCTAAATTGTCTACTGGATACTTCTTTGTCAGGAAAATCTGGGCATTTGCATAAATCTGCTTTGGTACACTTAGTAAGGTACCTGGCTGGTTTGCAGGCCATGTCAAGTCGTTTGTCATGCCTGAGGAAGTCTTTGATGACGCTTCGCCTTTGACAAAGTTCACTAATTGCAAAATGAACTGTCTGGATGATCTGTCCAACTGTTAGATCCATAACTCTTAAGCCTTTAGCAGCTAATTCCTTTTCCACTAGTGAGGAGACTGGCTCTGTGAGTGAGGATATAAAGACTGGTTTGAGGGCATTGTTTGCCCCAAGATTTATGAACAATGTAATCATCCGCTTGAAGTGTCGATTGATATATTTTCTTTTGTATGAACAACAGCGTCTTTTGAAGAATTCTTTTCTCTGATCTTCAGTCAGATTGTCTGGACTTCCTATAAAGTTCATGTATAGCTGTGCAAGAAACTCTTGGAATGGAAGGCTTATCAGTTGAATCTGAATTTGTTCTGTCAGCTGATTCCACCAAGTTTGTAGCATTCCTCTAAATTTTGTTGTTAACTCTGAAAGTATTTCAACAGAGGAGGTTACTGTTAATCTCTTCTGAAGACACCATGCATAAAAATCTTTAAATCGCTGCGGCCATTGATCTATGTCAATATCATCAATTGTAAACTCAAAGGATCCTCTGTCCTTTATTGTTTGATTTGGCCGGTCTTCCATGGAATTATCTGAAGAGCTTTCTGGTTCATTGACCTGTGGTTCATTGTCAGCCATGAAAGCTAGAGGTATTTCACAGAATTCTGATTTAGTGGAATACTCTGATGTTGGTTGAACCTCTGTACTTTCAGTCAATGTTTCCGAGAAGGATGATTCGGAGGATTCTTCCGATGGCCTATCTGATGGTTTTTCGCTTGGTGGCCCTGCCATAAGTATTTCTAGTTCATCTGAATCTTCCATAGAAGGTTCGTTGTCCCAAGGATCCATAGAATAATGTATCCTTGTGTCTTTGAGAAAATGTTTTGGTCTGTCGGATTTCATCCAGTGTGGAACAGAAACTAAGGGATGGTTTTGCAGCTTATCTTCTTTTATCAGTAGCTGCTGAGTAGGTAATTGTTCTGAAGAGTTATCACTGTCTTGTGATCTTGTAGGGCTAGGAGATCTTTGTCTTTGAGAGGATCCTGGCATCTTTTGCTTTCCTTCTCGAATTTCGACTCTTCGTTGATCTTGTTTCTGTTTTTCTTGCCGAGACCTACTCTTCTGTCGTTCTTGTTTCTGTTGTTTTCTGACAATTTCTCTAATGTCTGCAACATCCTTTTTATTTGGATCACCAAATAAATAATGACCTTTGGCATATTCTTCTAAAGGAGAGTAGGAAGAAGGTCTTCCTATATCCATAAAATCTGATCCTCTGGATGAAGGCTTTTTCTTGAGCCGCTTTAATCAGTCTTTTTAATCTAGCAATTTCTTCATCTGGATCTGATTGAAAATGTGATGGATATCGTCCTTGTTCAAAGTTATCCAAGGAGTGTAGAAGAACTCTTAACACTTCATGTGTCTGATCATGATGCTGGTCGAGCTTTTGTGAGATCTTAGTATTTTGTGACTGAATCTGGCAATACAGATTGTATTCTGTCCTTTCTATGCGATTCTCCACCTTTTCCACTTTCTTATGGATTATCTTCAAAGCTTCATTCTGGGAAATCGCATTCTGGCTTTGCCAATTGAGTACTGTTTCTGCAAGGCTGTTGCGCTGGGAAATCGCATTCTTCACACACAACAAGTGTTCCTTATCTGGACAGTAATATATATTTTCGTACATATCATTGTGTAGGTACCCCAAATCATCTCTGGGGCTACACCGTTCCTAGATTATAAAGAGGAGTCACGCACGATCCTCGTGTCACAAATTAATTTCTCTATGACAAATAGTCATGAGAAGAATTGTGCCTCCGTGTCAATATTTCCAAATTATAAAGATGTGAAAAACAAATTCACGACTCATTTATAATTATGCCTCGTTATTTCATGTGTTAGCATAACCTCCGGATATCAATCAGACTTGATCTATCTCACCAATACCACAGCACATGACACTCCTTGATTGTAGCAATCTGCACACAGCACTACCTCAACAAATAGACAAAAATCCTCCGATTCGTATTAGGAGAGTTAATACTCCATCACAAGAAAACGGGAGACGCATAAAGTTTGAAACTATTTCATAAAAAAGTTATGAAATGAGTGTCGTAATCGTTCGTCAGTTCGTTTTGTACGAAACTTTGGAGAAATTTCGTAAACGTGTGGAAGAATAGCCGCTTCCGGGAGACACCTTATCGGCAGAGGGAGAGATTCCATTCCAGCGTTCCCCTCAATGGCCAAAGACCAGACATCATCTTCATAAAAAAAAAACACTCCTTCCTAATCATGGTTTTGAAGCACTTTCAGCGATCCCGAGGTATGTCCAGCAGCATCCATAAGATACCCTGCCATTGGCTCAAACCCAGCTACCAGGGAACACTCCGACATCAACAATGGAGCAAACTCCATCACCACAAACAATGGGAATCTCCCCATGAAGTAGAACTCCACGTCCCGTCACGATCAAGCGGACGACTGTGGCTCTCCGAACTACAGCCACCTCCCCAACCCTCTGCGGTCGCACATAAGAGTCACGGGGAGATTTCTTTTAGTCCTAATCGTTTCCTCACATGAGCAGGATGTGAGAAATCTGGCTCCTCAACCTCTTGGTGATCCATAACGGTTAAGCTTTGACGATCCAGCGTTGCGCCACCCGTCCTCCAACCTTTTATCTTCTTGCCGATGACCAAAGTTGGCACCCCTGACCCGTTTCTTTGACTTCGCTCCAGATCAGCCACTGGGGAAGACGTCCAAACTGGCATCCTCTTCCCTAGACCTCCCTTCCTTCTTGACGCCGCACCCAACAACCCAACCTCGGTAGCGGCGAGCCAAGGTGTAACAACCCGAAAAATTTAACTGTAATAATTATATACGAGTCAAACTTGGACTTAGTCAGATTCCGACGTGGACATGAGAATCTAATATTCTCGTGGTCAGCTTATATTATTAGCGGGACATTTCTGTAACTTGGATTCGATTATGTGTGATTAGGTCACGCGAGAAAGGGGACGCCCTGACTCAAACGTAATCGAATTCGGGTATTGATCTTGTTCGCGTTCCACGTCGAGGATTCTAAGACTATAATCAACCGACGAACTTTTATACATTTTATTTGAGGGAATTGTAACCCAATTTACGTGAACATAAGTAGAAAATATGATTTATAAAAGAAAAGGAAAGAAACAAATCTATAAAACAAATTATTAGGTAATACGGGGGGATAAGACGGAAGGGAGATGACTTCCTCCCGAAGTTTCCTTTTCACCTTGGGGGTTGTGAGCTTACTCGGTAGCCGTCGTCGTCGCGGGAAGGGCACCCATAGGAGGAGGTGCAGCGCCAGGTCTGAGAACATCAAGGGGAGGAGAACTCGCGATTGGAAGAGTTCGGAGCGGAGTCTGTACGTCTCATCCCCTCCCCTTCTTGTTCTCTGTATGTTCTGATGCGTCGTGCGGGTTAGGCGTCGTTGGGGAGGCGGGTAGGATGGGGCAGTCCGGTTAGGTGGGTGGTCGCGTGAGTCACGTTCGTCTGTCTCGACTGATTTCTTGACTCGCTTGGTTGGAACGAGGAGGGGAGGATGGGTTCTGGTTGGGAACTTCGGAGTCCTGTCATCTTGCGGATAGAGCGAGGCCAGCACCGTCCCGGGGTTCGCTGGTTGTTCGTCCGCTGGGTCGAACCCCTCCGGTGGCGGTGGAGCTGGTGGCTCTGTGGAAGTTGCCTCAGGACAAGTTTCTGCCCTTAATGGGTTACAAACACATTGAATTCCCTTGTCCTCTGTTGGCATCGATGGTTTGGGATACGCTGTGATAAAAAATCTGAAAGTCGGAGCTGTCTTTTACCCTCCTCCTCTGCCGCGAGATTAGATCGGGGACTTTGGAAAATTGGGCATCGACGGGGACCTCTAATGGGAACGTAGCTGAAACTTAGAAATCGAGCATCCTGTCCACCTTGTGCGTATGAGCTGTCCAACCGGTATAGTGTTTCTGCTAATCTGGTGTTGGAAAATCACGTGGCCTGTAGGGAACTTGAATTGGGAAATCCATTTGGGCATCGAGTTATTGAGCAGGAGGTCCAGTGTCCCTCTTTCGTGGATTATATTATTTGTTTGAGTGTTGGCTGAGATAACTTACCCCAGCCGTATTACGGAATACCATAGAGCTATTGGAAAATTTATTAAGTCACGGCTATTATACGTGAACAATTAATGCCGATGTCGTATTGTGAATATACGTTTGCGTATGATATGAGTTACCCATGTTGTTGCCTACGAGAGGCTATTGAGAATGTTTGAGGTCCAACAGGAGGATTGCTTCTGTACCCCGAGAAATCGAATGAGTATTGCCCGGGGTCTTACAGGAGAGTTGCTCCTGTGCCTCGAGCTAGTGAGAGAGATTGTGATGGGGTATTGTGGTACCCGACTGCGAGTCGGAGGAGGGCCGGTGAGGTGACTCCACGCGCGGTGTCATCGGCTCCGGGTTCCCGGGCGCTCCCGGAGGAGTGGATGGGGACGCACTGCGGTGGTCCTGGCATCCTAAGAAGTGTTGATGAGGATGATGGATTGAGGGAGTCGTTGTGTTTACTTTATGCGTATTTCGCTCCCTTTACTTATACGCCTTTGTATTATGTGATGCTGCCGTAACTAATGCTATTACGTTTACTCTGTCTTGCGACCTTTATTGTTCTTGATCTATGTTTATGAGAACAGAGGCATATTTTGTCAGATGGCTGCCGTGTGTTGCATAACTGTTTTATAAAATTTTGCACGTAGGGTGAGTTATAAGTCTCACGTCTTTGCTTGTGCATGGGTGGGGCGTACCAGCGATTTATCGCTGACCCCGTTAGGGGAATACTATTTTAGTGTGCAGGTTGCTTAGGAAAGAGGACATGTATAACCGCGGGATTCGAGGATGAGTCCAGGAGGTGCGCGGTAAAAATTCAAATTCAAACTTTCGTAGGCTTCCGTTGGCGGTAAATTAGTTTTAAATTATGACAAAAAATGCAGGTCGTTACAGTTGGTATCAGAGCGCAGTTAGTTGGAGTAATAAGGAGAAATAAGATGCGCATTAGGGTTGATAGATAGAATAGTAGGCTCACCCATGATACAAAATGACTAATTAGAGTCATGAATTGTTAAGTCGGAAAGGACTTCCCGTTTGAAAGAAATGAGTTCTTTATGAACACTTGTGGTAGACATGGTTGTGGTCATCGACCTGATGCAACATTTCCTACTAAGTTCCAACGACCCTGTTAGTATTTCCTTCACCTTCCTCTCCTTCGATGTTTCTTGTCATTTCAAGCCCGAAAACCTTGGATTCTTTTTCCTTATCTAGAAGACTATTGCGGGCTTTCAGATCTCTGTGGATAAGTCTCGATCTGGAGTCTTGATGAAGAAATAATAGACGCGAGCAGTTCCAGCTATACTGTGAGCACGCCTTGGCCAATCAAGAATCCACTTTCGGGTTGGATCTGCAATTTCTTAAGCAATCATGGTCAATTGTTGCCGCAAATATGTAGACCGAATCCACCGTGCTAATTACAACGGTTGTTTTCTTTCTAAATGTCCTAGCTGTTGACATGTCTATTATTCTCTATTGCACTTCGTTTGGCTCTACCAGAATAATGTTGATAAGAGGATTTCCAAGAGCCATATCGAATATTAAAGAATCAAAGCTGTTATTTGGCATTTATTCATATATATTAGCATTCTCTCTTATTCTTGAATACAACATTCCGATGCTGAAGCTTCGATTTAGAGGGTACTACATTCTTGAATTCATAGAGACCTTGTCGCGAACCTTTCAGAAGTCTTTCCTTCTTTTTCCTATATAATGTGTACTTCTGGATCTATTTTCCTTAGCATCATCCTCACCTTACCAACATATCCTGTCGTAATACATTCTCGGAGGATAAAATATCATAGTTCTACCCATATAAGCCTCCACTTCCAGTCTTAGTGGTGAATTGGACTCTTTTGTTCTTGTTAGACTATAATCTCTTGATTCAAAATCATCACCTTCTGCCTTGGTCACCATCGTCTGAAAAATACCTTGTCAACCAGAACTTTGGAATTTGCAATTGTTGTTGTTGCCTCAGACTCCTTTTTGCATCAAACATACATTTTGTTCTATTTCCTCCTTGAGTAATTACGATGTTAGTATTTCGGCCAATAGTAAGCAGTAAAGGACATGAAGTTCGATAGTTGTGCCATAATAGAGGGATCATGTGGCTGTTCTCCTCAATTACATCGTCCATCCCTGGTAATCCAAATGTCATCTGTATGGGCAATTGGTCCTCTATTTTCTGTTTCTGACTTAACTATTAATTGTTGTTTGCCTTCCAGTCTAGGCACGACGTAAGAAATTATGCTACCAGAGCCTTGAATTTCCAGAATTACTGTTTGGTGTCTTCTCATAAGACAGTAAGACAAAAAAAAAAAAATAAAGGCAGAAAATATCTTCTCTCATCACAAGTGATCAATAGTTATGAACATATGCAAATCGATGATTCCGCCGAGAACATTTGGGTTCCTCTGGCTTTAAAGCTAATCAACCGTGTCAATTGCTTGCCTTCTTGTCTAATGGTGGAGATGTTCCTTTATTGACCTGGATTATGGGTACTAGCTCGGAACATCACTTTGAAATGTATTTACAAATGCGAGGTCTAGGATCATTCTCCCATGTTCCTTAAGTAGGCAACTGATTGATTGGCTAATCTAATGGGCCAATGTTGAGTAATAATTGAATTGATTCCTTATTGTCAACTTTGTTAAAAAAAAGAGAGAGAGAGAGCCTCGGATGTGTCCGAATGACAATAAGGGCGTGTCAGGAATTACCTCAAGGTTTCCTGTGTGGTTGCACGTCTTAGAGACCTACCCCTCGGGGTATTACTTAAAGGAAATAAACCGTTGGCAATTATCTATCTTCTTTGCTAAGAGTTGGTGTACTGGAGTGCAACTTTGTAAGCGTCGTCTGTCAAGGGTAACCTAAGAGACACACATAAATGAAAACACCCCACACAGGGATCCGAGTTAGGTGAGGGACATCGAGAGATGGTTGCTAGTGGATTGATAATCATGCTGGTAGTGAATTATTGTTGCGCGTGTTCTTCTGAGGAGTGGTTCTTAGTGTTATTAGACTGGGCCTCTGTAGGAAATCACCTGTGAAATTTCAGGAGTCTAGTTATGGATATCAGTCCCTCGCCAGGCTAGTTGGAAAATCATGAGGGCAGACGAAAATAAACAGGATCTCACTGTTCTAACTTACAATTAATCAAACTACAGGAGCATTGGATGAAAGTTATCCCTAGTTATGGTTCGTGAATGGTTCCTTCGCTACAATATTAATAGGGAAGAAGGAAAAGATCTCTAGGTTACCTTACCCTGTATTTGTTGCTAAGACCGTCTGGGTTATTTCTTTTAGGACAGCGTTCCTACTGTTAAGACGAAGCTCTGTGATGTTGGCCGTCTTTCTGGAAGCTTCTTGAGTTCTCCTTATTCTCCCTAATTCCATTAACACTTGTTCCTTTCCCCTCTACTTCCAAAAATAATGAACAAGTACGATGTGTATCAACCCTGGTTCAAGCATTCAATAGCTAAGCCTTTGAAAGTTCTTATCTTCCATGCTAGAGGCATAGTAGCAGTGCAGTACATCAACATTCCCAATCTTAAGCTTTTCAAGGGCTTCCTTTACGGTCTTCCCATCTTCANCTCAAGGTTTCCTGTTTGGTTACACGTCTTAGAGACCTACCCCTCGGGGTATTACTTAAAGGAAATAAACTGTTGGCAATTATCTATCTTCTTTGCTAAAAGTTGGTGTACTGGAGTGCAACTCTGTAAGCTTCTTCTGTCAAGGGTAACCTGAGAGACACATATAAATGAAAACACCCCACACAGGGATCCGAGTTAGGTGAGGGACATCGGGAGATGGTTGTTGGTGGATTGACAATCATGCTGGTAGTGAATTATTGCTGCGCGTGTTCTTCTGAGGAGTGGTTCTTAGTATCATGAATTCTTCTGATAAGTAGATCTTGGGAGGAGTGAATTTGGTGAGTGCGACCTTTGATCTTTGAATCTGGCTGACGAATGGGGACTTGACTTTTAATCATGCTTGGGTCAATTAATTCAATATTGCTTCGGGCGTTGGCCTTCTGACGGGTTCGTGCTACTCAAATTCTGTTAGTATGCTTATTTTCAAACTTTTTGTCAGTCCCAATTTGCTTCTCCTCAGTTCACTCGGCCCTTGCCTTTCTGTGGCAACCTCATTGATTTTCCTCAACATCATTACAATTTCTTCTGCTGAATTTTGATGGACCTTTGTCCATCGTGTCATTAGACTGGGCCTCTGTAGGAAATCACCTGTGAAGTTTCAGGAATCTAGTTATGGATATCAGTCCCTCGCCAGGCTAGTTTGGAGAATCATGAGGGCAGACGATAATAAACAGAATCATATTGTACTAACTTACAATTAACCAGACTACAGGAGCATTCGATGAAAGTTATCCCTAGTTATGGTTCGTGAAAGGTTCCTTCGCTACAATATTAATAGGGAAGAAGGAAAAGATCTCTAGGTTACCTTACCCTGTATCTGTTGCTAAGACCGTCTGGGTTATTTTTTTTAGGACAGCGTTCCTACTGTTAAGGCGAAGCTCTGTGATGTTGGCTGTCTTTCTGGAAGCTTCCTGAGTTCTCCTTATTCTCCCTAATTCCATTAACACTTGTTCATTTCTCCTCTACTTCCAAAAATAATGAACAAGTACGATGTGCATCAACCCTGGTTCAAGTATTCAATAGCTAAGCCTTTGAAAGTTCTTATCTTCCATCCCAGAGGCATAGTAGCAGTGCAGTACATCAACATTCCCAATCTTAAGCTTTTCAAGAGCTTCCTTTACGGTATTCCCATCTTCATTCTTCCTCCAATTTTATCCATCCTTTGTAAAACATGTAGCACCTTCCGATAGAAAAGAAAAATGAATTACTTATTGGCCTGCTCCGAGATTCCGAGACAATCTGAAACCTCTGGCAATTGCAAAGAATTTCACGAATTCTCGCAGACTTTAACCATCGAGGTTGTGCCTCCTACTGTAACTGCTTGATGTTTAGCTGGGGGTTCAGGCCGAAAGAACAACGCTGAGCCTTGACCCCAAAATACGAACCAGGATCGCACCACCTCGAGAGAGTTTAATGGAGATCATCATTCAGAATATTAATAATAAGATAAAGCACAGTGATACAGAAGGATACACATAGTCCATCTAAAATTTTGGGGAATGGTATGTAATTTCTGAGCATCTCCAAGTTAACGTCTATTTGTCTCTCATGTTATCTGGTGAGGGTGGTATATGGAAGTTGAGTCCGTGTATGAGGCGGATGCTTTTGAATCATGCTGTGTTATATGACTGCATTTCCCTACAAATTAAGGTATAAGGGTGTGAATTATTTGGCAGTCTGTCATAATACAGTATCTTTAGAGGTAACTGGACTTGGGATGGTTTTTCCATAGTAGATTATGGAAGTTAAGTGTTTATATACTAACACGCGTGTTTTGAAGTTCCTTTTTGTGCTTGTATCATTGTGTCTTACTTTTATGGCAGAAAGCCCATTTATTCTTGTTATCTGCGATAATGTTTTATGTTCTCTTAGTTCATTTTTACAAAAACCGTATTTAATGATGCTATTGAGCATTGCCATTGGATAGTTGACATCTAACTTTTGATCTGAAGTCACGTTGGACTCATCTGTTTGGCAAGCCTTCGATTCCAGGGCCGTTTTCTAGTGGTAAACTGACTAAAGATTTGTAGCCTTACTTTATAGCTGGTGGAGTCAGGTTAGCATGTAGAGTCATTAGGATCAAGGCAGATGTAAATTTCTGGGAGTGATCATCCACTATGACTTTATTCTTTTGCGTCTCTATACATGTCACCTACATATATGAAAACATCTTAATGTTTTAGATCTGCACATGCCAGCAAGTGTTGTAATTCTCACAAATAAGGTAAATCCCTCAACTGCTCTTGCATAGCAACAGACTGTAGAAATATTTCAGTAGAAATAGTTCGTTAGAAATCTTGGGGCAGTTGCTGCTACTTCTCTCCGAGGTTGTTCCATATTAAAGGATCTTTGTTCCTTCCGATTTCCTGCTTCTACAGAATTGGATATACAACATGGAAATCCATTTTCTTCTTCCTCGTACTTGCAACACATACACTCACTCATCACTACTGCATATATTACAACTGCATTGGAGATTCAAATATTGTTGTCTGGTTATGCATCACACTCCATTAAGTTCATATTTGGCCAGGAATCGTGCAGCACAAAATTGCATGCTGACACAATTTCTCCTACTGTCAAGTAAATCCAGTTTTGCCCAAGGCTTTCGATGAATTTCGACTTCTCCAACTTCTTTATTACCTCAACTTCTTTAATCGCACTCGTAATGATGCAATGGAGCAGTTACTGTGAATGACATGATAATGTAACTACTGCAATCAAACAGACACTCATGTGATCATGCGAATGGATGAATGCAGTAAGCAGTAAAATAGGTAGGGATAGGAGAAATGACGGTTGTTGAAACCCATCGTAATAAACTCCACCCAACTGCAAAACGAGCAAAGTTTGTTTTAGAGTTATAGCAGACAAAGCGTACCTGACACCTGTCCTTGCACCTGTAGCAGTCACTCAATAACAGACAAATGCATGTGCGGCGTCTGGTACCTGTAGTGGGCAATCAATTCTAGACTCTCGGATGAAAGCTTCTAAACCTCCCTCGGACTAAGGGAGGCGGGACCCCGACCAAAAACCAAACCGCAAAGAGCAGTAGGCTGGGCCTTTCGGTGACCCCCTAAAGATCCTAGCCCCAGGTTCGGGCATACCTAAAAATACCTAGTAAGCGGTAAATGAACACAACCATGAGAACAAACAAAAGGCACCGAGCCAAGCAAGTACATGCGTAAACAAGAACTCCCCTCCGCATGTGGACTAAAAATGTAAGAGCGTTCGAAAAGAATCCACGTGTAGAGTCCCCAGCGGAGTCGCCATCCGGGATGTACGTGCGCCTTCCGGCCTAGCACGCGCGCGGCGGTTCGAACGACCCGAGGATCCGGGTCCGCTCCCCAAGGCCCAATCCGGTCGACGTCACGACTCGAGCGTCAGACGTTGCGGAAGGGAATTGGGTGATCCCTCCCTGGGTTCCTAACTGGGCCTGCTCGGGCCCTCGCCGACTGTCTCTGTTTTCCTAAGAGGCGGCCGGCGAAAGGCGGAGCATGATCCGAAGAAGGAACTTTCGGGAGAAATCGGGAGCGGCTCGCGTCGTCAGTTCCTCATCCAAAATGGCTCTGTAAAAAGTTTGTTGTTGTTTAACCTAGGAAAACTATACGGAGTCGCCACCGGCTTTATTTACAAAATCTGTTTAAGTCGGAAAAAACAGTTGGTTCGGGGATTACTAGTTACTAACTCTTACATTCTAACATGCGAAAAGGGAGGTGGCGTTTGCTCCAAAGGTTTTGCTTTTGTTTAACGGGCATTGGACCCGATCCGGGCATGACTCCGGACTCATGTCAATGTTTTTACGGGCGTTGGACCCGATTCAGGCTTTGGACCCGAACTTATGTTTGTTGATAGCAAACAACATGCGACAATAAACCTATGACCCTAAGGCATGCAGGCAAGCACAAACAATTATTGAGATTAAAGGGGGCGGGGAAGGATGGTGACCGTGGACCTATGCACTTGGGCCCACGGCCCGTTACGAGTGGATTATCTCTTTTTTCGGGGAGGCCCGTACCTCCCCTTTTGTACCTCATGTGGTGGGAGCCGCTTGATGATCTTGACATCGCGGTTTTATGTACGGAAAGATTCACACGTCTGATACACGCACCTTCGAGAGAGGTTTCGGCTGGGCCTTCGAAATATGCGCGTTCATTGTACATGCATAAACAAAAAAAGGAGTGTAAGTTATGCGAGAAAGTAGAGCGCAAGAATTCACATGTAATCATATTACAAAGAGTTACGTAATCGCAAATCACAACGAACACAGATTGCATACTGTTCAGAAAACGGATTATAACCTTGGTTAAGATTATCCGATTTAATCGAAATTTAAACCAAAAGATCCGAAACTTAACGATGAGTATGCATGTAAAATTTTATGAAAATCTAACGGTGCAATATCTCAAGATCAAGGAACAAATGTGGCTGTCCAGAAAAGCAGAACAGTTTGCGCAAACGGTGTTGTTCCTGTCATATCTTGGTCCTCGAATGTGTGATTGGAGTGGAAAAGAACTTCCAAGAAAGGTAAAACTATGAAGAATATGTGTGAAAAATTTCACATGGATCCAACGGTTGGATCGTAAGATATATAGGTGCAAAATGCATGCTGTTCTGTAGACTCGATCTGACTCCGGCCGGGTAAAGTTTCAGAAAGAAAAATAGAAAACTGAACGGAAAAATGTGTATGATATGTCGAAATCACCAGGATAAAATGAAGAACACATCTATAAAATTTGGCAATGATCCAATGGTGGGATCTACCGTTATTGAATAAAGAATATGATAGCAACACTCAGGAAATCTTACGGATTATACAGTCTGTTTGTAAGACTGTTTCATATTATGCTAGAATCTTCAACGGTTAATATACATATGTATAGAACCGTATTAAAGTCTAGTTAAACTTAGAAAAATTTGAGCAAGATCCAACGGTTAGATCTCTCGAGACTTCCTCGGAAGCGATAATCCAACAGGCTGTCCTGTTGCGGCCAGCAAAAGTGACGGCCGTCTCGGGGAAAATAACTCGTTCCTCGATCAATCAAAAATTAAATAAAAAATATCTCAAATACCATCACTTATTGTAGATCATTTGACCTTTTGAGGTCGAGGTTCGAAAACGTCCGTAACCCCTTCGAAAAAATCAGTTTTTGGAGGGGTTGCCGCAGAAAACAATTGAAATAGAAGGTCGGGAGATGTCCCGACACTTCCGTGCCACAAATGAATACAAAATCGACCCCCAAAGCTATCGTGAAAGCTTTGAGGTCTAAGAGACGTACGAAAATGTGTTAGGGAGGAGTTTATGTGATTACGACCTTTTTTTCGTCGTGATCTAAATACCGGAGGAGGGTGGCGCGCCGGTTGTCCCTTATCTGTAACTTCGGCTGTTACGACCTTGTTCGAAGGCTCGTTCCTCACCCCATGGTGTGTATGGTAGGCCAAAAAAAAGAAAGGGAACGAAAGAGTCAGCATATTGAACATGGTAGAAGCATGCTGGAGTTAGCAAAGTGAGAGGAAGTCTCACCGAGGAGTTACCTCGCCCTGGGGTGGCCCGAGGAGGATGAACGTCGCCGGGAGGGTGTCGGTTGGTAGGCTGGTCGGGAGGCTTTGGCTCGTAGGCACTGGAGAGGGGGAGTCCTTGGCTCCGGTTTCTGTGTGTACGTCGGGAGGAGGAGTTGGCCTCCGATTCCTCATAGGGGAGGAGCGTCTGATTGGAGATATCTGATAATCTCATAATTCTCTGAAAAAGGATAGGGAGAATCTCTGATTTGTTTTTAGGAGAAAGAAAAATGAATTTTTTTTTTACGTCCCCCTGATCGCCTGATTGATTGTTTCTTTTTTTTAGAGACTTTGGCTAGGTATGTGAAGGGGATTGTGTCTAGGTTCATCGAGACAAAGAAGGTAAGATATATTATTTGATGGGAAACGAGATATTTTTCTTAGGGAGTGATTATAACGTGTGAAAAAAAATCTCCTCCTAAAATCTCTGATTGATTTAAGATTTTTTTTTAGATGTTATATTATTATTATTATCTAAAATTTGGGGTATTACAGAATCCACCAGCGACAAATATCCAATTAAATGTAAAATATCATGTATATTTGTTATGCGTAAGGCCACTTTGATGTCCTTTTCATGTGACATTATGTAAAATAATGGTGTTGTTTGTGTTGATTTGTGCATATTTGAATCTAATTCATTGTACCATGTGATCAGTGACGGGGCTAAAAAATTAGGTAAATGGGATCAAATTAAATTAGACGAAGTTATGACGGAAAAATTGTGCTTCTTTGATTTTTTAGGCTAAACTAATAAAAAAATTTAAAAAAATATAACCTAATTTATTTATTTTTAATAAAACACGCTAACGTACTGTAGTAAGTCTCAGTCAAAACTAGATACGAAGAGCAACCACTTCTTCCCTCCATCCATCTGTAAGGACGAGGGATATGCTCAATGTCTTCTTCTTCCCCCACGCTCAGCAGCTCTCCTCACTCACAAGCTTCAGGCCCAGTTGGACAACGCCCACTGCATCCTCAAGGACATGCTAGCCATTTGTTCCTCTCCCAGCAGCGACCTGCCCATGGCCGACGAAGCCCTGATCTGTGCAGGTGAGCTGGTCAATACCATGGATATGTTCCTCGTGAAGACTTTGATGGCCCCCAAATCACGACGGAGACGCCTTGCCTCCCTTGTTCTCGGAGTTGGCCACTTGGTCAAATGCTCTGGATAGGGGCTCGAGCAAAGCAGGCTAAGGCACGGATCTATATAGCAAAAGTTGAGGAGCTGTCACAGCACTTTTCTAATATGCGGGGGGTCAAATTAACGGGGTCAAGCAAAGGAATGAGCTACAGCGAGCACTTTAAAGCACCTGATGTTCACTACGACGAGTCTGTCTTTGTCGGCCGCGAGTACGATGCAGACCACCTCACTGCTTATCTTACTGACCCAGATTTTCTTCGTGTGATTTCCATTGTCGGGGACGAAGGCATAGGGAAGGCTGCACTGGTTCGAAGCATGTACAACAGACCGGATATGGAGCGTGATTTCAGGTGGAGGGCTTGGATTAGCAATTACAACACACCAAACTTGGAATCTGTATTGTTAGAGATCTTGAAGCAGTCCCTGGTGATGACACTGAAAGACCTCGAGCTAAAGGAAACCGACAAATTGTGTGCATTTCTAGACATTGATGGAGCTGAGGTACTTGATCGTGCTGGAGGATCTGAAGAGTGATGAAATTCTCGATAACCTTCTGTACGCCCTACCCGACCCGAGGAACGGAAGCAGGGTTATCATCACATGCAGGGAGGTGGTTCATGTTCCACTGCATGAGGAACCTTGGGGTTACAGTCTCCTGGTGGGGCAGCTTGATCCCGGGAACAGCCGTAAATTGCTATCAGAGCATAGCTCGATCAATGACGAGGGATTAATAGATAAGATCTCGGGGAAATGTAGTGGTTCTCCTCCAAAGGTACTTCTGATTGGCGGCCTTTCTTCAGCCTTCAAGAACAGTGACCCGGACTCTTCCCTATGGCACAGCTCTGCAACCTCGAGGAGGATTGGTGGCGGCAAGATGTTAGGTCTCTGAGCTACAAAAGCCTTCCTTCTTGGGTAAAACCTTGTTTCCTATACTTGTGTTTGTTTCCCAAGGAATATGAGATCAACAAGGAGGATGTTTCCGTTATGGCATGCCGAAGGCCTGGTCCGCTGGGATGGCCATTTTACGGCCGAGGCCTGCTTCCAAGAATTGGCGAATAGGAATTTGGTGCAGGTGGTGAGGCGAAGGGAGATGGATGGGGGCCCGAAGACATGTCGGGTGTCGGGTTACTTGCACGACCACTTCTCATAATTTGCAAGTAAGTTCGGGCATATCTGTGACCTTCAGAATGCTAACCAGGAGGTTTTATGGCAGAGTCATCCAACCAGCATATTGCCCTGGCTTGCTCGATATTCCAGCAACAACACGAGCCTCCCTTCCCTAGATGCCGAGTCAGCTTCCCGTATCCGATCTTATATTTCTTTCCACACGCAGAAGTCAGGGATACGGTCGAGAGAGGTTGAACAGCTGCTAAAGGTGCCAGCAGCAAATCGAGACAGCAGCTTGCTTAGGATGCTGGATCTCGAGGACGTTTACAAACCGAAGCTCCCGAAGCAGTTTGGGTATTTGTTACCAAATTTAAGGTACCTTGGACTGAGATGGACGATCCTTGACTCACTGCCAGAGTCGGTCTCAAAACTCTCTATACTCGAGACAATTGATCTGAAGTACAGCAATGTGACTGAGCTCCCGAGTTCAATCCTCAGACTGAAATATGTCCGACACCTTTACCTGAATGAGGGACCCTTCGACAAGTACAATCAGAAAGAATGCTTCCTGGGGAGTCTCCAGACTCTATGGGGGCTCCCCATAGGGGCGAAGGGCACGTATAGGGGCGACGGGCACGTCCTTGACTGTGCTGAGGAAACTAAAGGGTCTCAAGAAGCTAGGGCTGACATGTTACGCACCAGTCATACCAGAAGTAATCAAGACCATATCGACCATGACGAAGCTCAAGACGCTCCGGCTCCGGTCAACGTATCTGTTCAGGCAGCCTTCCTATCTCAACCTGAGTGACGACATGAAAGATATGCAATCTATCTCAAAGATGTACTTGCTCGGTTCGTTGGACGAGGAAGGCTTGAGTTGTCTGCCTAAGAGCCTGCGATTTCTAACTCTGTCCTTGTCCGAGATAGACTTCCACCTGATGGACTGTCTTCGAGCATTATCAGATCTAGTTACGCTGAGGCTCTTTGGGAATTCTTACATTGGAAAATACATGGTTTTCGGAAAAGACACATTCCTTGTCTCTGGGCGCTGAAGCTGTTGGAAGCTAGAGAACTTGGAGGAGGTCTGCATCCAAGAAGGGACGATGCACACGCTGCAAGAGTTGGACATGAGAGATTGCACTAAGGTAAGGAAAATCACGGGCGTCGAGAACGTGTCAGAACTGAAGCAGATCAAGTTGGCCGGAGTGAACGTGGACTTTGCCAAGTGGGTCGAATCGAACCCCCCAAGCCGTGAGACCGTTGTTATATGTAGGGAGTTAAGTCGTCTCCTTTCCGGAGGTAAGTCCGAATTCCTAATGAGATTTCGAGAGGCTATCATCTCGATGCGATTAAAATTTAAGAAATTGGTATGGCTCCATGACATTTGGAAAGCTTTTTCTCTTGAAGGATGAGAAAGAAGCTGACGACGAGCACAAGACTGAGAAGGGCAGTCGGGACTATGACGGCCAATATTATCAACATTACCCACGGTCGGACGATGAGGACGACGAGGAGGAGTTAGCGGGAGATGAAGTTAATTGGTGCTTTGATAGTAGTAAGGATGCTTATGATGTGATTCCCGAAGAAGATTGTGAACTTGTAGATATAGGAGACAGTTTTAAATTACCCTTTGAAATTCATTTTGTTAAGTAGATTTTTTTATGTTTTTTTTTTTAAAGTTTGGTCATTAGCCGCCCACATTTCGTTCTTTTAAACTCAACAAAAGAATCGGGTAATCCACATTTGGGCCAATCAAATTCTTCTCCTCTCCCCAATTCATTTTTCATTGCAAATTTAAAAAATAAAAAAACAACTCTCTGTTCTGTCCTCATCTCAACCATCGGTTCAGACATGGAAGGCGTTTTTCGACCTACAGTCTTTTAACTTCACCACAATAATCATATTGATTCTCACATTTTAGCAATATCCTCTCTTGCCAAGCACATCAACTTTGAGGGCCTTCCTAAAAATATTTCCCGCTTGATCAACCAGCCTCATATATTGAAGCTCTATTTAGAGTTAACACACTTGGCTGAGTGATAGGCAAGGCACGCCTAGGACAGTTCCTTGGGCATGGCACGTGAGGGAGGTACGAGCAAACTGCTCATTAGAGACCGTAATACACTGTTGGATGAAATGATAACTTGTGTTGATGTGCTTACTTCGATCATGCAAAACTGGATTCCTACGAAGACTTTGAGTCGATTTATTGTCGACCAGAATTTTGGTAACTTCATTTCTCGGAAAACGGAGAGAATGTTGGAGTCGATTTATTGTTCTTGGTCATTTTCTTTTGCAAAGCTCGTTCTATCTGAAGGACTACCTTAGGGAGGAAGGCTTCTTGGGTGAGCAAGGAGGAGATAGGAGGAATTGAGAGGGGCGTTATCTGTTCCGTGAGGAAGGGAAGGAGTAGTTCCGTGGATCCTGGGCCTTGGTCTGTTGCGGCTATTTGAGAGAAACCTACATCCAGTATTACATTTTCTAAGAATGCACGCTCGGTTGTCGCTGTGGTGGAGATAGGAAGCGTAACGATTAGTGGATTGAATCTATCAATTAGGGGATAAATAATTGATTTTCCACTCTTCACCCGTCATTAACACAATATTAAAGGTTGCGTAATTCACAAACCTCGAGATTTTATATCACGTCAAGCTCGTAGTGTTGTAATTGCATCTTCAAATGTTGAAGTTCGAAATACTAAAAATCACTTGGATAAAACATTTCAACAGATTTTACCTACATCAACGTGTTTAAGATATTCTTGTCGAGCAAGAGAACCACTCAAAATAAGGAGTTTTACTGCCTCATATGTAATTCGGTTAAAAAACCAACATTTTATGTGAAAGCACATCATCTTTATTCATCACTCCAAAAATATCTTTTCTGTAAGTAATTTGTTTTGGATGATATGTATCTTTAGGTTCAGATAATTGTTTATTCATTTTTCTATAGAAAAAAATAACACGAAGCTAATTCGAGGGTCTTTTTCTTCGGGCCACATAATAGAAAAATGATTGATGGTAGGAAGGATTTAAGAGGAAAAAACGAGTTTTTAGAAAAGGAAATTGAAAGAGAAAATTATTATCCTAAGATTTTAAGAGGAAAAAAATGTAATTCTAAAAGAAATTTTGAAAATTTCACATTCAAGTCTGCGTGATCCGATATATATATATGTATATATGCTAGTTGCTATATAAAAGACCCATAAATCTAGTACCGTCGATAATCGTCCGTTTACATCCGTCTGACTTCTGCATCTGTTTGAACTTCTTTTGACGTCCCATTATCAACTTATTGACAAGACATAAAAGTTTTGGGCCTACATCCTGTATAGAAATTCATTGTACGAGCCCATTTGGATAAATAAACAACGCGAATCAGTCTACGATAGATAGGTTAAACTGATTGAGACCACCCAGACCACTTTTCCTGGCCGCAGCAGGACAGCCTGTTGCATTGTCATTTCTTGGGAAGTTTCGAGAGATCTAACCGTTGGATCTTGCTCAAATTTTTTAAAGTCAAACTAGCCTTCAATACGGTTCTATACATATGTACATTAACCGTTGAAAATTCTAACATAATATCAAATAACCTTATGAACAGACTGTATACACCATAAGATTTCCTGAGTGTTGCTATCATATTCTTTATTCAGTAACGGCAGATCCCACCATTGGATCGTTTCCAACGTTTATAGATATGTTATTCATTTTATCCTAGTAATTTTGACATATTATACACATTTTTTCGTTCTGTGGATGTCAAGTTTTCTGTTTTTCTTCCTGGAACTTTACCCGATCAGAGTTAGATCGAGTCTACAGAATAGTATGACGTTTTGTACCTATATACATTATGATCCAACCGTTGGATCCATGTGAAATTGTTCACACACATTATTCATAGTTTTACCTTTCTGTGAAATCCTTTTGCACTCCGATCAGACATTCGAGGTCCAAGATATGATAGGAACAACGCCGTCTGCACAAACTGTCCCTCTTTTTCTGATAGCCAACTTTGTTCCTTCATCTTGAGATATTGCAACGTTAGATTTTCATAAAATTTTACATGCATACTCATCATTAAGTTCAAATATTTTGGTTTAATTTTCAATTAAATCGGATGATCCTAGCTAAAGTTATAATCCTTTTCCTGAACAGTACGCAATCTGTGTTCGTTGTGATTCGTGATTACGTAACTCTTTGTAATAGGATTACATGTGAAGTCTTGCTCTCTACTTTCTCGCATAACTTACACTCTATTTTTTTGTTTATGCATGTACAATGAATGCACAAATTTTGAAGGCCCAGCCAAAACCACTCTCGAAGGTGCGTGTATCATACGTGTGAATCTTTCCGTAGATAAAACCGCGATGTCAAGATCATCAAGCGGCTCCCACCACATGAGGTATAAAAGGGGAGGTGCGGGCCTTCCTAAAAAGATAGATAATCCACTAGTAACGGGCCGTGGGCCCAAGTGCATAGGTCCACGGTCACCATCCTTCCCCGCCCCCTATGATCTCAATAATTGTTTGTGCTTGCCTGCATGCCTTAGGCTCATAGGTTTATTGTCGCATCCTGATTACAAGGTTACTACTCTGTCTCTGTAGACTTTGTACGCGCGCCTTCCCGCCTAGTACGCGCGTGGCGGTTCGAACGACCAGAGGATCTGGGCCCGCTCCCCAAGGCCCAACCAGTCGATGTCACGACTCGAGCGTCGGACGCTGTGGAAGGAAATTGGGTGATCTCGCCTTGGGTTCCTCACTAGACCTACTCGAGCCCTCGCTGACTTTCTCTGTTTTCCTAAAAGGCGACGGGCGTAAGGCGGAGCATGATCTGAAGAAGGAACTTTCGAGAGAAATTGGGAGCGACTCGTGTCGTCCGTTCCTCATCCAAAATGACTCCGTAAAAAGGTTGTTGTTGTTGTTTAACCTAGGTAAACTATACGGAGTCGCCACCGACATTATTTATAAAAGTTGTTTTAAGTCGAAAAAAACAGTTGGTTCGGGGATTACTAGTTACTGACTCTTACATTCTAACATGCGGAAAAAGGGAGGTGGCGTTTGCTCCAAAAGATTTGCTCTTGTTTAACGGGCATTGGACCCGATCGGGGTACAAGCCTGCGCCTGCAAAGGACACGTGTCAAAGAAAACAGTTCTACAGCCCCGAGATAAATGGGACTTGCAACCCACGCATATACTAGCGCACATTTAAAAGACAATCAGTTAAACCCGAAGTCAGAGGAGTCTACTACCCACGATCACACGAGTGGAAGTCAGTCGGCTCCGAGATTCTTGGGGGTGGTTGGGTCTAGAAAATCTTCAAAAGGTCGTAACAGACCGGGTATAAAAGGAAGAGGATCTCCTTCAGAAAAAATTACGATCAAATCAGCCAATAGAAGCTTATCTTGCTCGTCACCCCTTAGTGTAGTTGTTAGGATTCCCCGGCCTGGGCGAAACCCTTAAGGTTTCATTGGTCTTCACTCCCACCATCAGAGTGAACAACCGTAGCTCTGGTAACAACCCTTCGCCTTCACTCACACCATCAGAGTGAGTAACCGTAGCTTTGGTGACAACCCTCCGCCTTCGACTCCAACGCCAGGACGAGCCACCGCAGTCTCGGTACACGTCTCCGCCTTCGACATCGCCGCCAGGGTGAGCCATCGTATCCTTGGTATCCACGTCCGCCTCTACATTCGACCACAGCCCATCCACCAAGCCCAGCAGCTAAGTCCTGCCACCTGAGGAGTGCAAGTCTACAGCGCTCTGCCTTCAAGTCCACGACGACGCTGACCAGATTCTCGAAGTCCGGAGTGCCTAGCGTCAAGACCACATCCGCCCTCACCGTTCAAGTCCACGTTCTGCTCCAAGTCTACGAAGCCCAGTAGCTAGTCTACGATCTTTCCACCGTCCTTGTTTTTATTTTATGGCTGTAAGCTTTCTTTACTTAGTGTAAAAACGTTTGCATTCATTCACATATCTTCAATTACTTACTGGCGACCACATTTTCAAATCTCTATGAATCTTATTGCCAAATATTTCGGACGTGATCCGTTTCCTATGCGAACACAGACATAATCATCTAAGGCCAAACAGTACATTTATTGTTGATGGTCTCAATTCTCAGCCTCCTAGTGTCCGGTTCCTAGACTTCGTCCAACCCTGGGTGAGCTCGTGGGGTCCTTGGTTTCCATGTCACTGCCAGGTTGAGCGTGTAAGGCCCTTGGTTTCCAAAGTTATCCGCACCCACGTCCATCACACTGTCAGAGTTTAGGTTCTACCGTACCGATCTGCAAGTTCGCGATGTCAGTAGCAAATCTAAGACGCCATCACCATTCAGGTATTCAATTCTTTTGCTTTTTCATGGCTACAACTTTTTTCCCTTGATTGTAACACGTCGTTCCACTTCGTTTATCATTACAATTTATCTATTTTTCGTTGCTGGCGATCACATCCGAACCCTGTAACAGTTCGTGCTAAATATTTTCGACATGCTCTATTTTCGATGTGAACACAACTCCAATCACTACAAATATTGTGGCGTCGCAATAACTAATCAGCTTGTCGTTTTTATATGCTAGCTGCAATATAAATATACCCAAATAATAATGTAGAATATGAACTATATTAATTATATTCGTGCAAGAGAGATCGGAGCTCTCTGTAGGCATGTGCTACCATTTATATATTTAGTGTTTCGCTTGATGCATGAAATTATTAAACGCTGTTAATAAAAATTGTTATAGCAGTCGATTCCTTTCGCCTTCCATTCAGACCCAAGAATGGTAACAGGGCCAACAACCTCCACGAAATTGTTGTTTTCTTCCCTGCCTACATGTTCTGGTTTGATTCCTAATCTCTGTATCCAACAGGCAGCGCGGGTGGATCTCCAGATTGGAGGGTCACCGGAACATCCAACAGAAGAAACGGTGCCAAGTACCAAGGAGAGGACCAAAGCCCCCTCGCTCTCCGCTTTTGCCATCCTGAAGAGGGTGATTGACCCTGGTGAATGCTTGCTTGGCTTCGACGAGATCTGCCGTCGACTCTATTCCGGCATCTTACTGTACGACAAGGAGAAGGTACTAACAGTATTATTCATAACCGAAGGTACTGTTTTCTAAGAATCAATATTTGAGGGATTTGTACAGTTCGGAAAAGGAATGACCTCTATCTAGTCTGTTGATGTTGTTCTTAACCTGTAATTACTAGTATCTGATTAATTGATTTGCTTTTTCGGGTAGAAAGTAGCAGAACAAAAGTTTTGGGTGGACGAGAAATTGGGCAAGAACTGCTTCCTTGTCCTGTCCAAGGCGATGGCTATTACCTGGTCCAGACATATCCAGTACTGGGAATACGTTGATGAGAAAGAGAAATGGTAAAATGCCACATACACTCTTTTGTTTTCTTGCCATTTTAATTGAGGAAGGAGCTAGCTTGTCCTGAATCTTAATTCGGACCCGGAGTTTCGGCAGCTTCGAGGGCGAGGTCGATATCCCGTCCGCAAAACTGAAGAACGTATGCTGGCTGGAAGCCGTGGGTAAATTCAAGACGATGGTCCTCTCTCCCAAGACAACATACGAGGTATCATTCGTCGTGAAGATGAGCAGCAGGAGCGGGGGGTGGGATGAACCTGTCACCTTTAACCTGTCCTTACCGGATGGGAGCACACAGGGAACTACGGAGAGACTCCAAAACAAACCGAAGGAGGAATGGTTTAATATCCCCATCGGAAGCTTCATGACCAATACCAAGAACGTTGGGGAGCTGATTTTCAGGCTAGGCGGAGGAGGAGGAAATTGGAAGTCGGGTCTTGTGATCAAAGGGGTGCTCCTTCAAGCAAAAGACTAAAAGTGGCGAATTAATGTAGTGGTGGTGGTGGCGTGATTTCATAAGTTAAGTTGGATTCACTGCTTTACTTAATCTCCATCGTAAATTTATACATTTTCCTTTTTATTACCACATATTTCTGGATTTTCTACAATTTCCGCTAAAGCGATTAGATTGCTAGTAAATCCTCAGTGTTCTNTAAGTTAAGTTGGATTCCCTGCTTTACTTAATCTCCATAGTTCCTGTCATTCTGTTGCCTATGCTTTGGGGTAACTCAAATTTATACATTTTCCTTTTTATTACCACATATTTCTGGATTTTCTACAATTTCCGCTAAAGCGATTAGATTGCTAGTAAATCCTCAGTGTTCTTCCGTTGCCCCAAGCACGGTATTAAGATTGCATGCTTCCCACATCGATCGCGAGCATCGAACAGGGTCGTCACACAGTTTTAGACGTATGTGACATTAAAAACAAAGAATGTAATGGAGTTTTAGACGCTGGATTTATTATAAAGAGACCGACAAGTATTTAGGGAACATTAGTATAATCTGAACATCACGCGGGTAGTTAGTGTTAGTACATGCAATTATTTGTCAAGACACTTTATTATATTTATAGATAAGTAAGACGAGTATTTATAATTGATTATTTTATCTTTAATACGTAAAATTATTAACGATAAATTTTCATAGATTAATGAGTATATTTGATCGGATAGATGTTTAGATGGGATATAGACATTTAGATCACTGAGGCCAATATAGACCGAGACAAAGTATATTCAAGTTATACTTAAAAGTACCATGAGATTAAGTATACTGAACAATGCCATTTATGAACGGGTGTAATTGATCTTTTAATTCAACACCGTCGTTTATTCTATTAAATTATATTAATGCATTTTTTTAATACTGTTAAAGTTATTTTGTTATATTAGTTTGGTCATCTATACGTTAGTATAGATGAAACAGATAAGAACATGGCAATCAATGATTTTCCGTTGTTTCAAGAATTTAAATGGTAAGATTGGCAAAATTGATTTCGGTTGTCAATCCCATCAATAACCAAAGAATTAGAGCGAGAATCTGGTTTTGGCTTCCGCACCATCAGGAATTTCCGGGTACAATTTCCCAAAAGTTTTGTTAGGTCTTTTTTATATGTCCAAACATCTCGAAAATAACATAAAATAGTCTACACTTTTACAGAAAATCACAAAAAAAAAGTCCTAAAAATGTCCGAAAAAGAAAATTCCTCGGATTAGCAAAACACTTGGTCTCCCTTTTCTTTTGAAACTCTTGGAGTTCGTCTCATAGTCTAAAGGATATCCTTTTTGCACAAATAAATGTACATAGAAATTGTAAAGTGAATTAACAGAGACTTGGTTAAATTCTCAGTCCAAGAATAGATTAGTAGATTTGTGGTATTTTAAATGTTGCCCGTACTACGAGAAGAACGTAGAGATGAGTAGTTTATGGTATTTAAGTTAGACTTAGCCTAAAGCTCCGACGAGAAAAGATTAGTTAGTCATTTTTTAATATGCTATCCGACAAGAATAGATTAGATAGTCATTTTTTAATATGCTAGTTGCGATATAAAGAGACGGACAAGTGTTTGCGACAGATTAGTATAATGATCATAGTTGGATGTTAGGTGATTTCCTTGTTTATGATATTGTCTTTATTTTGAATGTTACAACTTTAGAGTCGTTTTGAATGATTTTCAGCGGATACAATTAATGTTGCCCCCGCGTGCAAAAATGTTGTCGAGTTAATCTTTCTAATTTCTTTATTTCAAAGCTTATTTTATAAACGGGCCGCAATATATATAATCACACTAAAATATTGGGATATTAATAGTGGAATATGCATGACACTCCGACACGAGGGAGACATTTCACAAAATTCCAATTCCACCGAAAGTAGATAAAAAGAAGAAAAGAAAAACAACGAGGGAGACATTTCACAAAATTCCAAATCCACCGAAAGTAGATAAAAAGAAGAAAAGAAAAACAATCACGGATTTATCTTAATTTTGTTGACTAGAATGAGATTCACTTGTTCCTCCTATTTGTGTTTTTTCAATGTCAGAGTGGGAACACGCCAACGTGAATGGTTTATTTAGGAAAGCGGCTAATAATACGTACACATAACAATTACGTATTTTATTAAATTTACTTCGATTTTTAGTAAAATTTACTAAAAATTGATTTTCGGTAAAAAGATGTCATAATTAGTAAATAGTTTGTAAACTTTACTATTTTTTTACTTTTCATATTTAGTAAATTTTCGTAATTTTACCAAGTCTTTTCAAAAAATTTCCACATTAGTTTTAGTAATGATTTACTCAAAATATCATAGAAATCATCTTATTTTTAGTAATTTATTACGAAAAAGTTACTATTCACTTTTAGTATACGATTACTAATTTTGATAGTAAAAGTTTTTTCATCTTTTTTACTACTTTTTGTTTAGTACTTTTTACTAATAATTTACTGTTCATTTTTAGTAAAAGATACTAAATTTTATTAGTAATACTGGACTAAAATTAGTAATAGTTTACTTATTTTTTCGTGATATTTAGTAAAGCACTGTTTAAGTTAGTAAAAGTGTTTGAAAAGTAATACGATCTCCGTAACTCATTACTAATTTCTTCCTGGATTTTTAACAAAGTTTGGTAAAGTATTACTAATTATTTTAGTAATTTATTAATTCGAACAGTGAAGCCCGAACCTAATTACAAACCTACGGTGGGCGTGAAATTATCATTTTGCCCCCAAAACAAATTTACGAAATACATTATTAACCTTATTACTAATCTTTTACATTAGTTTTGTAATTTTTACTATAAGCCCAACCTGCCAAGTTTTTTTTTTGTCGTTTTGTGCATACAAATCCTTTTTTTTTAAGATTGGATCTCAAATAATAATTGCATCCAGTAAATAATTATATTATTCCTTTTGGTCGGAATCAATCAATCAATCCCTTCTTACAATGTCGCGTGTTCACGTGGCGGACCACTTTCTTAATATTACTTATAAAACCATTAAACAAACAAAATTATAATCGAGTCTGTCGCTTTAAATCTCCACCCCAACACGACCCGTCAAGTCTTCGTCGTGCTGCACGGCTTTTTGTTACATAAGCCCAACCTCCCAAGTCTTTGTCGTTTTTTGCATACAAATATATTTTTCTATCTTGTTTTAAGATTGGATCTCAAATAATAATAAATAAATGTATTCTTTTGAAATAATTTGTCTTCCTTGGCATAGGCATATTATTATTAAACCAACTTGTTAATCTGATTTTGATGATGAACTTAAGCAGCGCGTTACTGATGGTCAGCAGTAATGTTTTATGAGTTAATGCAGTAATGTCCCTAGTGATGAGCTTGAGCAATGTGTTGCTGAATCACAGCTAGTAACTGTTATTTGCTACATTGAATTGTCGTTGTGATATTACGAATACATATTGAAAATATGGAAACAAATTTTCAATACCCACGTTTTATTTTGAGTTATCTCAGATAATTCGTCTGAGTGTCCAAATTCATTTAAATGTAGTTTAATAATCTCATTATAAAGATTCAGGCAATTAAATATTGTGAGATTATCTTTCCAAGTTTATTTTTAGAAACAAAATATGTTTCTAATATCCTGCAGCAATGTTACGCTGGAACATGATTAAATATCTAATCAAATATTGTTGATTGATCATAATTGATCAGATAAGATTATGATCAGATTATAAATATTAGAAATAAATTATTTGGTTAAGAGAAGAGAGGAAAGTTACCGTTGGTACTTACTCTCCATAGCACAGCGATCGGTCAAGCAGACCGTTGCTGAGTCCTAGCTGCCAATTTTGGCAACAAATCTCGAAGATTGCCTGGACGTCTTCTGTGCTTCCTTCTCCATTATAATCAGACCAAAGACGACAGATCCAAGTGCCTTTGTGCGTCTGAGTGGTCTGAGTGGTCTAAGTGGTCTAAGTGAGCTTTGTCCATCGACGGAGAGCGGAAGGTGCTAAGTGTCTCCTGGTTCTTTCTCTTGCAAGCTGCGTGTGAGAGTGTCAAAGGGCTGAGGTCAGATCCTTTGATCGTCGTGAGAGGGACTAGGTGTCCTCGGTGTGTTTAACGATCGGCTAGCGAATCGTCTGAGGGAAGCTAAGTGAATACCTGTGCTGAATTTAGTAACCAGTTGCTAACCCATCGGCAAGAAGCCGTTCTTATCGTGTCTTTTCGCAGGGAAGTCTCGGACCTACGGAGTTTGAGCAGTTAGACACGCACTTGCGGGTGCGCGCCAGAGGTCTCGTGCCTGCAGGGTAGAGTAGGAGTTGGGAACGCCGCCGGAGTGGAAAGAGGTCCTCCCGAGCACAGGGGTGCTGTGTAGAAGTCTCGAACTCCTGGGGACGGATAGTAGAGCAGGTTGCGTGGAAGCCGCCGGAGTAGAAAATTCCACCCTAGGCACTGGGTGTGCAGTGCAGTGAGTCACGGCTGTGGTAACCGTGCACGTCCGAACTGAGTGTAGGATGGATACCCTTTCTTAGTGGTCTTTGTGGTTCTTCTCTTTGTGGTGGTTCTCTTTGTGATCTTTGTGGTGATCTGTGTGATCAACTTCGTGGTTGTCTCTTAAGCAAATACAGGCTCATCTCCAGGAGAGACAAGATCTGTATGGAAATCCTCTGCTGAACGACAAAAGTGCTGAAGCAATCCTCTACTGTGAAACAGAAACGAGCTGCCCTCTCAGAATTCTTTCTATCACTGTAAGGATTATTATCTGAGGATTTATTCTCTAACATAACGTTGTCTGTGTGCTTTGATAGACAGACTTACATCTGAGCAACAACGTTCTGTGTGGAATCCATTGAGCTACCAACTGCTGAGGAAAAGCATCATTCTGCTGGAAACGAGAAGACGTCCAATGAGTGAGGAGCTGATCGTTGCCAGGAGTGATCATCAATTGTACGGGATTCTAAATCTCACTTTGTGAGAACCAAACGCCTAGTGCAAGGGCTCTTTGCACCCATTATATTATATAGTGGAATCACCTTGTTGGTGGAAAGTGGACGTAGGTCGATTTAGACCGAACCACTATAAACTACTGTGTCCATTACGATCGCGCAACCCTCGTACGAAAATCTACTCGACAAAATCATAACGGTGTCAGCAAAGGAGATCTCATTCTGAGAAACGCTCTGTTGAGTTACAGTACGCTTCCGCTTACACTGAGAAAATGGCGAAAAAGTTATAAACACTAATTTACCCCCTCTTAGTGTTCCTGAACGATCCAACACAACTGACCCACGAGTCTCCTTTTGGTTGGAATCAATCCCTTTTTACAATGTGACGCGTTCACGTGGCTGACCACTTTCTTAATATTATTTATAAAACCAACAACCCTCCCCAATGAATCAATTAAACAAACAAAATTAGAATCGAGTCTTCGCTTAAAAACAACCAGCAGAAATAGGTGGTTTCTAGCGATACTTGCGGAAGCTTGGGACCTCCGCCGAGTATGAAACAGTGGTTTGTCGCTCACCTCGCCTAAAGGAAGCCTCTAGGAGACGCTCGTCCAACTCCATCTCAATCCTCCATAGTAGGACTGTATACATTGGAACAATTTTTTTGAAATAAGCCTCTAGGAAACATAAGAAGTTTCCAAAACCCATCGGTAGCGACATGAGTAAAGCGGACAACATGTTTTGCAGGTTAAATGGCTTCACCCGAAAAACGGACAAATTCGGGAACGCGATATTCCCTTGGAAACGGGTAATCCCGATCAATATTGTCGTGATAAGGTGTTAGATTTCAAGGTGCAGCGGAAACAAATTTTATAAACTTTTATGCCCAAAAATAGCAAAATCTCATGGTACGTATAAATTTTAAATAAATAATAACATAATCTTACCTGAAAAATATACCTTGGAATTTTCGGCGAAACTAAACGTATCAGGAACAATAGATCGAGAGCCCCAAGGGTGACTCCTCTAGCGGTATCCACGCGCACACGATCACGAACCTCTCAACGATCCCTTACGTGCCAGCCTCTTGGATCGACAAAGAATTTCGGAAGCTCACAAAACTCTCTCTATATCTTTTGGAGCATTTTATTTATGTGGTTTTTCTCTCCCAAAATCCCGAAAGGAAATTTCTTTCTCTCTCTTTTCAGTCTCCCCCAAAATGAATCGACATACTCTTTCCCTTTTAATTTCTTAAAATGTAACATTGCATTCATGACTACAAATTAAATATAGTTTCCGTTTTAAAATGAATCCTCATTTTAAAACGTAAACAGGCAATCAATTAAATCAAATAATGCAACTTGTGACATTAATAATTCAACAATTATTTTAATAAATAATTTATTTCCTATATAATATATAAATAAGTAAATAAATATTTACTTAACATCCTTTATAAATTTTTGACCCGAATAAATCCATATTCGATTTTGGTCTATTTATTTCCTTCCGATATTTCAGAATAAATTAATATTCCAATTAATTCTAATTCTGAAATAATAAAAGGATCAATTTTAGTATCCACTAAAGTAACCAATAATACAATGTTTGTGTCGACGTACTATGCGTGCGACCCTCTAAGTCCTGTACACGAAGGCTGTGTATATCCATACACAAACTAAGGTAACCGTCTAGCAACAGTTTTTTAGTCACCCAACGTGTTAAGATAATGATTATAAATCATAAACCACTATGAACCGATTACCGTGTAATTCAATCTCTTCCTCTAACCGACATCCCAATTAATTTGGCGCAAAATACATCATCACCGAATTAGTAGTTATACTTGACCACCAAGATATAATAAACTCTCTTGAATGTAAAACATTCCTCCCATGGCCATGGATTTTAGAGTCACTAATATCTATATCAAGTGGCCTAGATGTCAACTCTCTAATCCAAGAGAACGATGAATCCTATATTGACTCAACACTATTCTCTCTACGTTTTGTCACACACCCTATAATCGTATTACTCACAATCCGATTAAAGACTGCTTTTAACGACGTCAAAGTGCGTAAACTCCACGCGTAGAATAAATGAAGGTCTCAAGTCAAAAGATGAGTTACACTCGTCCATAAAGAGGATTGACCAATGTTGTTCAATATGTGGTATCCCTTTTCGGGTCGTGTCCAGTATCCCTAATCTTAGGGTCTCGCTATGTATAACTTGGATACACTATCCCTTGGTCTATCTTGACCTCAGCTATACTTAGCGATGAACTAGATGTCCATGTCCCCTCTAAACATCTATCCGATCACGGACTATTTCATAGTAATATACTCAATAATCCGTGGGACTTTATCATTAATAATTTTACGTGCAGAAAAGTAAAATAATCAATGACAAATACTCACCTTTATTAATTATTTATCCACAAATACATTAAAGTGTCTTGGCACATACGTGCACACACTAACAATCTCCCATTTGCACTATTGCAAAGCACTATGGACTCGATCCTAGGCTCCTCACATGAGTCTCATGTTTCTGCAGAAGTTAGGCCTTTGTGAGTGGGTCCACGATATTCTCGCTCGTATCAACTTTGCTAACCAACACGTCACCCCTCTGAACAATCACTCGGAGGATGTGATATTTCCGTAGTATGTGCTTGGATCATTGGTGAGACCTCAGCTCCTCGGCCTGTGCAATGGCTGCATTGTTGTCATAGTATAATGTCACTGGGTCAATAATGCTCGGAACCACTTCAAGCTCCGCCATGAAGTTCTTGATCCACACAACTTCCTTTGTCGCTTCGGAAGCTGTAATGTACTCGGACTCAGCTGTAGAATCTTCAACTGTCTCCTGCTTGGAACTCCTCCAACATACAGCTGCACCATTCAAGTAAAACACATAACCCTGCTGCGATTTCAGATCATCCCGATCTGTTTGAAAACTAGCGTCAGTATATCCTATGACAACTAACTCCTCATCTCCTTCATAAATTAAGAACATGTTCTTTTGTTCTTCTAAGATGCTTGAGGATAGTCTTTATTGCAGTTCAATGGCCCTCTCCAAGATCTGACTGATATCTACTTGTCATGTTCAAAGCATACGAGACATCGGGTCGAGTGCAAATCATGGCATACATAATGAACCCTATAGCTGATGCATAAGGTATCTTGCCCATCCTTCCTCTATCTTCTTGTGTCTTCGGACACATAGACTTGGAAAGATGTACACCATGTGACATTGACAAGAATCCTCTCTTGGAATCTTGCATGCTGAACCTATTCAACACCTTGTCAATATACATATTTTAACTCAAACCCAGCAACCTGTTTTGTCTATCTCGGTATAATCTAATACCTAAGACATAGGTCGCTTCCCCAAAATCTTTCATAAAGAAACACTCTCCCAGCCAAGTCTTGTTAGACTTTAGGCTAGGGATATCATTGCCTATCAGAAGTATATCATCAACATACAATACTAGAAACGAAATCTTGCTACGACTAACCTTCTTGTAAACGCAAGGTTCCTCTGGATTCTTGACATAGCCAAATTCTTTGAACGCTTCGTCAAATCATAGATTCCAACTCCGAGATGCTTGCTTTAGCCCATAAATGGACCTCTTGAGCTTACATACTTTATCTGCATTCTTGGATGCAACAAAACTGGGAGGTTGTACCATAAATACTTCTTCCTGTAACTTTCCATTCAGAAAAGCGATTTTTACATCCATCTGCCGTATCTCGTAATCGTTGTAAGCTGCTATCGCAAGCAGAATCTAATGGACTTAAGCATTGCAACCGGTGAAAATGTTTCATCATAGTCAATTCCTTGACGTTGAGTGAAACCCTCAGCCACAAATCTTGCTTTATAGGTACTTATATTCCCTTCCATGTAAATCTTCTTCTTAAACATACACTTGCACCCAATGGGTTTTACCCTAGCCGGCGCATCAACCAACTCCCAAACTTGGTTGGTATACATGGAGTCCATCTTTGATTTCATGGCTTCTAGCCATTTCTCGGAATCATTTGAAGTGATTGCTTCTTCATAAGTCGACGGTTCATCATCCTCGACGAGCAGTACTTTCCCATGTTGGGTCACAAGCCAACCATATCTATCAGGCTCTCGGTGTACTCTTATTGACTTATGTTGATATTGCGTTCCTTGAACATTTTCAGTAGTTGGAATCACTTGTACTAGTGGTACCGACTCCCTATCTAAATGTTCAGTTTCCAAGCTCTTTGTAGAGTCCAAAATTTCTTCAAGATTTACTTTACTCCGAGTACTCTCTTTAGAAATGAATTCTCTTTCCAAGAAAGTAACATATCGAGCAACGATAACTTTGTGCTCGTTTGGGAGATAAAAGTAGTATCCCTTTGTTTCCTTAGGATAACCTACAAACCTACACTTAGTGGATCTTGCCGCAATCTTATCAGAATTCTTATTCTTCACATAAGCATCACAGCCCCATATCTTAAGATAAGACAAGTTTGGTTTCTTCCCAAACCATCATTCATGAGGAGTCTTATCTACTGACTTGGTTGGAACTCGGTTAAGCATTTATGCTGCTGTTTCTAAGGTGTAACCCCAAAATGACAACGGAAGACTGACATGACTCATCATTGATCTAACCATGTCTATGATCATGCGATTCCTCCTTTCTGAAACACCATTCCATTCCGGTGTTCTAGAAGGTGTGAGTTGTGAAACGATACCACTCTTTTAGGTAATCAATGAACTCTTGGCTAAGATACTCGCCGCCTCGATCACTCCGAAGGGCTTTTATCTTCTGTCCTCGTTGATTTTCTACCTTATTCTTAAACTCTTTAAACTTTTCTAGAGTTTCAGACTTGTGCCGCATTAAGTAGACATATCCATATCTACTTAAATCGTCGGTGAAAGTCACGAAGTACACATGCGCTCCTCTGGCCTGAACTGGCAATGGCCCACACACATCACTATGTATGAGTTCTAGCAATTCCTTGGCCCTTTCACCTGTCTTGGTAAAAGGCTTCTTGATCATTTTTCCTTGCAAACACGCTTCACATGTATCTATGGGTTCTAACTCAAAAGAATCCAAATACTCGTTACTCAGTAACCTTGCGATGCGTTTCTCGTTTACATAACCAAGTCTACAATGCCAGAGATATGTTAAGTTTGAGTCACGCGTTTTCTGTTTCTTCCCTTCAACACAATAAATCGGCTCATCCAAATTCAAAATGTACAAACCATTACTTAATTAACCATTTCCATAGAATATCCCATCCAAATAAAAGGAACACAACTTGTTCTTGAATTCAAATACAAATCCCTAGGCGTCTAAACACGACACCGAAATGATGTTCTTGGAAAAACTAGGAACAAAATAACAATTCTCCAAA
The DNA here is from genome assembly GCA_029817735.1 of Melastoma sanguineum. Taxonomy (NCBI): domain Eukaryota; kingdom Viridiplantae; phylum Streptophyta; class Magnoliopsida; order Myrtales; family Melastomataceae; genus Melastoma; species Melastoma sanguineum. The sequence continues at coordinate 50,368 of JARUPW010000330.1, forward strand.
TTTAAGTCGAATCCATTGGGCAATTTTATTACATACGTCTTTACAGCTAATGCAGCAACTCTAGCTCCATTTGCCACTCGTAAGTCCATCTCGCCCTTGGACAGCTGTCTGCAATCACTTAGACCCTGGAAGTTCGCACAAATGTGAGAACTACTTCCGGAGTCTATGACCCATGATGAAGAAACATAAAGATTGCATTCAATCACAAAGATACCAAAAGCATCCGCTCCACTGGCATTCTTCTTCTTGAATTGGAAGCAATTCTTCTTCCAATGGCCTTTCTTGCCACAATGAAAGCATATAGCCTCCTTCTCATCAGACTAGGACACCTGCTGCCCTTTCTTAAGCTTCTTTTGAGCTGGAGGTCCAGCGCTCTTAACTACTTTAGCCTTGAGATTGAATTTCTCGGTGCCAGGACGCTTGTATGTGAAGGATTCACCTTGAGGTCCAGCGCTCTTAACTACTTTCTAACCATCATTACTCGTAGTGAAGGATTCACCTTCATTTCCTTCTCAACAGATCTCAGCATTGTCATCAGATCAGTCAAACTCTTCTCCATATTGTTCATGTTGAAGTTTAACACAAACTGAGAAAATGATGGTGGGAGTGAGGACAAAACCAGGTCAACTGCTAAGTCCTGGCCCAGCTTGGAACCGAAGCTCTCGTGCCTCTTAATGTACCCTATCATCTTGAGTACATGTGGCCCAACTAGGTTACCCTCCACCAGCATTATTCGAAACAGTGCCCGAGAGGTCTCATACCTCTCAACTCTGGCACTCTCTTGGAAGGGCTCACGTAAGTGCTGATCAATCTCCCTAGCACTCGTGTGCTCATGCTGACTCTGTAACACGGGAGACATAGAAGACAACATGATGCACTAAAAATCCAGCGCATCCTCCAAGTATTGACTGTAGTAAGAGTGATCATCCTCAGAAGCATCAGGTGCAGGTTCTTTAAGTGGTTCATCTTTCAGCACATAAATCTTTCTCTCGTGCCTTAGGACAATTTTTAGTTTTCTATACCAATCCAGGTAGTTGGAACCGATGAGGATATTCTTTTTCTCGCGAATGCTTCGTAGTGAAACGATGTTTGTGTTTTCCATTTACAAAATAATTTAAAGCAGAGTTTTAGTATTTGTGAAATATTAATTAATAAAGGATTTTAATATAGCAACCACTATTTTATTCGAAAACAACAGCCTCCTCTGTTGAAATCGGGAATTTGTTGATTAATAATTCCTAGTGGGACCGAAATCTTGAAACGTGAAGTATACACACAGCTGAGCTGTACGTACACACCACACGAAACAAGTAGGCTTTAACTCACCAATCACAATTATCTATATGACTTTCAATATTTTTACGTTGAGTCTAATAACTCTTAAACTCAACACTTGCCCCTCAAAAAGCTGACCTTAGCTGAGCTAAACCAGTCAACTAAATTGAGTTAAGTCGACCCATTAACATTTTAGAATAAATTACAGATCTTCTACAAGAAGGCCACAGCCAAGCTGTACCGACTCATGGGAAAAATCTAACTATTATAATAAATATTAATGGAGGGCCATTATTTTATAATATTGACTTAATATTTAGGGGATTTTATTTATCATTATTGTCTCACCAATAAAATCATTTAAAAGGACATTATATTCCTTTTAGCCAAACCTCGTAATAAAGATAATAATAATATCATTATTATTTCCATCCGTAAACTTCTGAAATTAATTATTAACATTTGAATTAATTTCAGTCGGCTTTTAATTTGATGATTAAATCAAATCTATCTATGCATTTATTTTCTTTTAGACCATTTCAAGGTCCCCCAATAATTTTAAAATCTTAAAGGATATTCAAACTTACTCTGCCCAATAGAATATACGTTGGATTTTAAAATTACAGTTGCCTTTAGTAGATTCGACATTAGCCGGTTAAAATGTTTGGCCAAAATCTTGAATTTAATAAAATTAATCTTGTACAAATTAATATATATATTAAATTCTTTTCAGCCACCCGCAAATTTGGAAACCTTGTATAACTAATATAATTATTTTCTAATTGATTTACGTAAATAATTATAATTTGGTTTCCATGTTTTATTATCCGTAATCAATTATAACCTTTTATTTCTCTCCGATTGAGCAGAAGCCACCTTGAGCATAACATAATCTTGCTGGGGACATCCATATCTTCTACCCGCAGCTTTTCTCTTTTATTCCTCTCCGATTGAAGTTCCTTTTTTTTAATAATAATTGATTTATCTAGGAATAGTTTTAAATTTTAAAATTACGAACAATCTATTCCTCGACATATTTATTATTATTATAATAAATCTCTTAATATTTTAATCATAATTGAGGAAATTAAAATCTCAATTTTGAGATTTAGATATAATCGTACAGTCTTCCGCCGTATAATTAGATAATTATTAATTTTCTTGAACAATTTTGATATTTAACTTTTGTTCAAAAGAAATAATTATCTAAATATTTACTTTTAACGAAATACACTTCTTTAATATTTATAATAACAATGATAATATATCAACAATATAAAACATCCTTTTCTAATTATATCATCGAAAATTATACGTTCTGACCATGAGTAGGCTCTGATGCCACTTGCTAGATTTCAGGGCGCAGCAGAAACAAATATTATAAACTTTTATGGCAAAAAATAACAAAATCTCATGGTACGTATATATTTTAGATAAATAATAACATAATCTTACCCGAAAAACATACCTTGGAATTTTCGGCGCAACAAAACGTATCAGGAACAATAGATCGAGAGCCCGAAGTGTGACTCCTCTAGCGGTATCCACGCGCACACGATCACGAACCTCGAACGATCCCTTAGGTGCTAGCCTCTTGGATCGACAAAGAATTTTGGAAGCTCACAAAACTCTCTGTATATATTGTGGAACTTTTTCTTTCTGTGGTTTTTCTCAATTCGGCGTAAAATACATCATCACCGAATTAATAGTTATACTTGATCACCAAAATATAATAGACTCTCTTGAATGTAAAACATTCCTCCCATTGCCATGGATTTTAGAGTCACTAATATCTGTATCAAGTGGCCTAGATGTCAACTCTCTAATCCAAGAGAGCGATGAATCCTATATTGACTCATCACTATTCTCTCTACGTTTTGTCACACACCCAACAATCGTATTACTCACAATCGGATTAAAGACTGCTTTTAACGACTTCAAAATGCGCAAACTCCACGCATAGAATAAATGAAGGCTTCAAGTCAAAAGATGAGTTACACTTGTCCATAAAAAGGATTGACCAATGATGTTCAATATGTGGTATCCTCTTAATGGGGTCGTATCCAATATCCCTAATCTTAGGGTACCCCTACTTATAACTTGGATACACTATCCATTGGTCTATCTTGACCTCAGCTATACTTAGCGACGATCTAGATGTCCATGTCCCCTCTAAACATATATCCGATCACGGACTATTTCAGATTAATATACTCAATAATCTGTGTACCTTTATTAATAATAATTTTACGTATAGAAAAGTAAAATAATCAATGACAAATACTCGCATTCATTAATTATTTATCTACAAATACATTAAAGTGTCTTGGCACATACGTGCACATACTAACATAAGGAGCCCTATAAAGTTGGACTTCGTTCCCGTCGTCTGCCTCAGGAGTCTCTTGTTCGACCAACCAAGTTATGTAGTCTCTTATTTCGGGCAGGAGATTGGGTGGCGCCATCCGCTCAAGCATCGGCTCTAAGATTCGTCCAAGAATAAATAATTCATATTTGTTAACATATAAAGAATTCATAGCCATGTAAATAAATTCAACAAAAGTGGATCCAATTTTTTGGGTCGATGACAGTCAGACACGAGGGAGACATTTGACAAAGTAAATAGAAAAAAAAGTATATTAATAATAAAAAGAAAGAAATTCAATGTCTGAGTGGGAACACGCCACTCGCGATTGGTTTAAAATTGGGGTGCAAAGACTTTAAAATTGGATAAGTAATTTCCTAATTTTCCAACAACCAGTCAGTGATGTTTGTTGTTTTGAAGATTCATTTCAAAGTATTAATATGGTGGTGACTCATATTAAAGTTCCCCACGCTCGGCAGCTCTTCTTGCCATTTCTCAACCTTACACTTCAATTTCCTTCCACGAAAAGAACAACATGGGTGCAGCTGCATCTGAGGTGGCCATTTCCCGGCTGATCGGAAAATCATTGGAAATCAGGTCCCATAAAGACGTCCTCCCTCCCAAGCTTCAGGCATGGTTGGGCGAGGCCCACCGTGTACTCGAGGACATGCTAGCCATTTGCTCCTCTCCCAGCAGCGGCCTGCCCATGGTAGACAAAGCACTGATCTGTGCTAGTGAACTGGAGAACACCATGGATACGTTCCTTGTGAAGGCTTTGACGGGGTCCAAATCACGTTAGGGACGACGCCTTGCCTCCCTTGTTCACGGAGTTGTCTACTTGGTCAAGCTCTGGATAAGAGCTCGCGCAAAGAAGGCGAATGCCCAGATCTACATAGCAAAAGTGGAGGAGCTCGCAGGACACTTCTCTAATATGCAGGAGGTCAAATTAGAGGGTTCAAGCAAAGGAATCAGCTGCAGCAAGCACTTTTCATCGCTGGATGTTCACTCCGACGAGTCTATCATTGTCGGCCGCAAGGACGCTGCAGACCACCTCTCCGCTTGGCTGGCTGACTCAGAGTTGTTTCGTGTGATTTCCGTCACCGGGGACCGAGGCATAGGGAAGACTTTGCTGGTACGAAGCATGTACAACCGACCGGATGTGGAGCGTGATTTCAAGTGCCGGGCTTGGATTGACAGCTACAACTCACCAACCTTGGAAACTGTATTGGTAGAGATCTTGAAGCAGTCCCCATCGATGACACTGAAAGACCTCGAGCTGAAGGAAACCGACGGATTGTGCGAATTTCTCCACCAGACATTGATGGAGATGAGGTACTTGATCGTGCTGGACGATCTGAAGAGTGCTGAAATTCTCGATAACCTTCTGTATGCCCTACCCGACTCGAGGAACGGAAGCAGGGTCATCGTCACGTGCGGGGAGGAGATTATTGCTCCACTGCACGAGGAACCCCGGGGTTACAGTCTCCAGGTGGGGCAGCTTGATCCCAAGAACAGCCGTAAATTGCTATCAGAGCACAGCTTGATCAACGACGAGGGATTAACAAATAAGATCTTGGGTAAATGTAGTGGTTCTCCTCCAAACATACTTCTGTTTAGCGGTCTTTGTGCAGCCTTCGAGGACAATGCCCCGGACTCTTCCCCTATGGCATGGCACAGCGACCTCGAGGAGGATTGGTGACGACAAGATGTTAGGTCTCTAAGCTATGGTAGGCTTCCTTCTTGGGTGAAACCTTGTTTCATATACTTGTGTTTGTTTCCCAAGGAATATGAGATATCAACAAGGAGGATCTTTCAGTTATGGCATGCCGAAGGCCTGGTCCATTGGGATGGCCATTTTATGGCCGATGCCTGCTTTCGAGAATTGGCAAATAGGAATTTGGTGCGGGTGGTGAGGCGAAGGGAGATGGATGGGGGGCCGAAGACATGTCGCGTGTCGGGTTACTTGCACGACTACTTCTCAGAATTTACGAGTAAATTCGGTCGTATCCATGACCTTCAGAATGATAACAAGGAGGTTTTATGGCCGAGTCAACCAACCAGCGTATTGCCTTGGCTTGCTCGATATTCCAGCAACAACACGAGCCTCCCACCCCAAGATGCCGAGACAGCATCCCATATCTGATCCTATGTTTCTTTCAACAACTATAAGTCAGGGATACAGTCGAGATTGGTTGAACAGCTGCTAAAGCTGCCGGCAGCAAATCAAGACAGCATCTTGCTTAGGGTGCTCGATCTCGAGGGCGTTTACAAGCCGAAGCTGCCGAAGCAGTTTGGATATGTGCTGCCAAATTTGAGATACCTCGGACTGAGATGGACGATCCTTGACTCGCTGCCAGAGTCGGTCTCAAAACTCTCTAGACTCGAGACAATTGATCTGAAGTACACCAATGTGACCAAGCTGCCAAGTTCGATCCTCGGCCTGAAATACCTCCGACACCTTTACCTGAACGAGGGATCCTTTGACAAGTTCAATCAGACAGAATGCTGCCTGGGGAGCCTCCAAACGCTTTGGGGACTCTCCATAGGGCGAAGGGGGGGTCCTTGACTGTGCTGAGGAAACTCAAGGGGCTCAAGAAGCTAGGGCTGACATGTTACGCAGCAGTCATACCAGAATTAATCAAGACCATATCGACCATGACGAAGCTCGAGTCGCTCCGGCTCCGATCAAGGGATCTGTTCGGGCAGCCTTCCTATCTCAACCTGGGTGCGGACTTGAAATCGATGCAATCTATCTCAAAGATGTACTTGCTCGGGTGGTTGGACAAGAAGAGCTTGAGCTGTCTGCCCAAGAACCTGCGAGTTCTAACTCTGTCCTTGTCCGAGATGAACTTCGACCCAATAGAATATCTTCAAGAGTTATCAGATCTAGTTACGTTGAGGCTCTTTGGAAAATCTTACATTGGAGAAGGCTTGGTTTTCAAGAAAGGTGTATTTCCGAGCCTCCGGGTGCTGAAGCTGTGGAAGCTAGAGAACTTGAAGAAGCTCTCGATTCAAGAAGGGACGATGAGCACACTGCAGGAGTTGGACATGAGAGATTGCACTAAACTATATCCCAGTTATACTTAAAGGTACCATGAGATTATACTAAACAATGCCATTTATGAACGGGTGTAATTGATCTTTTAATTCGACACCATCGTTTATTCTATTAAATTATATTAATGCATTTTTTAATACGGTTAAAGTTATTTTGTTATATTAGTTTGGTCATCTATACGTTAGTATATATTTTCGGGTCAATGACACTCAGACACGAGGGAGACATTTGACAAAATTTCAAATCCACGGAAAGTAAATCAAAAAAACTTATATTAATAATAAAAAGAAAGAAATTCAATGTCAGAGTGGGAACACGCCACTCGCGATTGGTTTAAAATTGGGGTGCAAAGACTCTAAAATTGGGGTACGATGAGATTAACAAGGATGACAATAAAATATGATAACTCGATAATTCAAAACGAATCCAACCAAACTAACCCGAGAATTTCGGACTTTTTGTTTTTTGATTTTATTGGTTTGGTTTTAATATTTTAATTTCAAATCGGTTTTTTTTTCTATTTTTGCATTATAGTTTAATGGGTTCGGTTTGACTCGAAAAACCTAATAACCAGGGTTATTTTTGTCATTGTAAGTAATGACTATATAAGGGAAAAAAACCCTACTTTTTTCATCCCGTCCGCCTCCGCTCCCTTTTCCCAATTGCGTAACCAAGCTACACACACCCAGTCCTACTTCTAATCCAGCCACATCAATTTCTTCAAGTTCCTTTTATCCTTAAGTTTCGATGAATCACTCCATTGTACGTCGTGATCAAGGTACGAGCACGAACCCGAGATCATTCAAACTTTTGATTAGAGCATATTTTGAACTGAGATTCGATTTTAAATTTGAATTTGTGAAAATTTTTTGTTTATGTCGAATGTAGAAATCAATTCACATCCGCGTGAAGATGGATGTGGTGTCGATGTTACCAGTCAACCCGCTTCGGTGCAATCAACCCATATTCCTCTAGAACAAGGCCAACCAGTTACTAATACTAAGAGAAAAAAAAGGTCATCTCTTTGGGAACATTTTGCTATATTGCATTCCGATGAACAGAATAATCAGCATGCTAAATGTCGATACTGTTTAAAAGATTTGTGTGCAAATAGTACAATTGGAACTAGCACGCTTCATGCACATCTTGGTAGATGAAAGAAGAACCCTAATAATAAAGAAAAAAGTCAGACTAGCATATCTTTCCCATCTATTAAAAGTTCTTCTGATAATAAATATTGGCATGATGATTAATAAATATTGTTCGGATGAAGATATGGGTCTACTTTCAACGGCTAAGAGGATGAAGCTCAAGTTTGAAAAATATTGGGGTAATGTGAACAACATTAATATTATGTTATTCATAGCTATAATATTAGATCCTAGGCATAAATTGAAATATGTTAAATGGGCTGTTGGTGTTTTCTACGAAGAAGAAAAAGCGAAAGAGTTGTTACAGAAATTAGAAGCGACTCTTGGAGCATTATTTGATCACTATAATAATATTCTTAACAAAACTATTTGGCTTACACAAAATAACCTAAACTTAAGTGAAACATCCATTGTTTTAGATTTTAGCATTTTGGATTGGTGGAAATTAAACTCTTCTAGATATCAAGTTTTATCTGTGATGGTACAAGATGTTTTAGCTGTTCCTGTTTCGACCGTTGCTTCTGAGTCTGCTTTTAGTACAGGAAGACAAGTCATCAATGTATTTCGTAGTTCGTGTGCTCAAAATTGGCTGCGAAGTAGACAAGCTGGATTGTTTTCGATTGATGAATATTTTGAAGAATTAAAAGCTTTTGAAATGGGTAAGTCTGGTAACTTTCATATATTCAAATGCTTTTACTCTTTTTCATTTTATATTAATTGATAATACAATTATCTTCTTCTCTATTTTAGATTTGTCTGAAAATGCCGATTCTTATTACAACATTGAGGAATAATTTGAAGAGATTTATTCAATGTAAGTATGATAGTATTTATTTTTTATAATCATATCTTACATAATTAATATTTTTCTTTTCAACGAATATAGGTTATGCAAGCGGAAGATATTGTCGCACAAGCCCACGCGAATTTTGTGTGTTAAACTGGGCTGAAATTTCAAAGTTACATGAAATTAGACTTTTTGTAATTACCCTTCTTTTTTTTAAAATCTGTGAATTATTATATGTCAAAATTTTTGATCTTTAGAATTCTAAGTCAAAATTTTTATAAAGTGATTTATGTTTTATGATTTTATCGGGTCCTGAACCGAACCGAACTGAAAAAATCAGTTCGATTTTGAAAAAAATATTTTGGTTCGGGTTAACGGTTTGGGTCGAAAGTTATGAACCCGATAACAATGGTTTGAGTACAAAATATACACAACTTGATTCGAACCGGATCATTTACAGCCCTATTTCGAATAATATTTTCGCAACTATATCAGTTGTTTGACATTATTATCCTCCAATCAAAAAATTATACATATTTATCCGTTTGACTGAATAATAATTTTAAATAAATTACATGTTTTAGATCATAAAATTAATTTGAATTTCGATTTTACACGGATAACTTGACAAATAATAAATTTAAATAACTATGAAATTTAATATAGATTATTGTATTTCCCATATTAATATTTATCATTACTGGATATTAATTTTTTGACAATCAAAGTAAGTAAAATTTAATAAAAATTGAGACAGAGAAATCTCTAAATAATTTTAAAATATATAATTGTAAATAAATTATTAGAAAATATTAAAAATATGAATATTAACAAAGACACATTAGCTATTATTACAGCTTTTTAGAAAACTATAATAATTTAGAGATTTTTTTATGTTTTGGTTTGAAGAAACACTCTAATTTATGCGTTCAGTAAAGGAATATTATCATGAATATTTAAAAGACTAATGTTTTTATCAATATTTTATCCACAGAACTTGAAATTTTTCATTTTTATTTCTTGAAGTATTTTCAAAGAAGAAAGACATATCTTAGCAAGAGGATGGTGAGTGAAGGTTACGAGTTGTTCTCTTGGATAGTCGTAAAGAGAGCTCAAAACTTCTTCCGTTGGCAATGATGTAAAAACGTTTTTAAATAGTAATTAAATAACCTAATTTCTTAAAAATTCTCTAAAACAGTAAATAAATTTTAACAATCTTAAATAAAGTAAAAAAATATTTAATTAAATATTATAATGTTCATAAAATCTATTTCTATGAAATAGTATGACATTTAATCGAAATAAAACAGAATAGTCTAAAATTTATAAATAATAGTTTTACCGATATTAATGTTAAGTACTTTCATTTAGGTAGTTGACAAAAATAATTAAATACTGCTATTTTTAAAATTATTGCAATAATAATTTTAAACCTCAATTAATTAAAATTTAGAAAAAGCTATAAATTCATACTCAATCTAAAAATAAATATTTAACTTTTAAAATATTACTAAAATATATCTATTTAGCAGGTAATGCAATTAAATAAAATTTGGTCGTAAAAACTGTCCACAACAAAGAGAACATTTTCTTTTTCTGAAATTTGAATACTCGTATATATATTATCAATTTTATTTTTGCTAAACAAATGTTTTATTCAAGTCGGGATCGTTCTAATATATGTTGTTGTAATCCTTAGAAAACATTTGAGAAAAATTGAACAACATATAAAAAATGTTATTATAATTCTCGACAAAACAGAGCCGGGTCATGCTTGGATCTGGGCTTGAACCCAGTAATATTTTATTCGGGCCGGCTGGGATAGGTGGTGCTCGAGCTCAGCCAGCTCGGATAGGTGGTGCTTGACCTTAGCAGGCGCGACTCATTAATACCCCTAGTTATGGTCTCAACCAAATGGAACATGTTACCTTCTGACGAATGATTGAGTCCGAACGATGTCCAACATATCAAGTGAACGATTATAATAGGTCGTGATCTTTTGAGCAAAGGGAGAAGTTCAAGCGATGGCAACTGGTCATGGTAGGCAAAAACGAGAGGATCTCTATGTATAAATTCTAGGTCTATCTATGGCTCATTCTTGTCTAGGATCCTATGACCTAAAATTTTCAGTAGGAAACATGTCAAGCCACTTTTCTTTAAAACCCTCTTGAGGCAGAAATGTGCTTCTACTTGAACTTTTGGAATTGAAATACTGTAATGTGTGTCTACCAACACTTTCGGAATTGAAAGTGAGACATGACTAACTCTAAAAGACTAATACATGTGCAAACGAAGTTAATTTCCAGGGCGGTTTCTTCAAGCTTTCTTTAAATTCAAGTGATAATAAATTTCATCGCCATAATTCACGAACAACTCAATTGTTGCGCATAACAACTTCAGTTCGCTGGACATACCATAACTGTTTCGATGCGCTTATAGTAAATCTAAAAGCTCGCTCCTACCTTATCAAGCGGATGATCGTTAGATCATCGGGACACTATTTTCAGTTGTGGTTTAGCATTAGGTTCTTGGGATGGTGTGAGACTCCGCTCAAGGACGAGCGTTCTCAGAATAATTGGTCAAGAAAATGATCTATTAAATGGAATCGACCGAGGCTCCTCAATCGGTACTTTATTGAGTGTATCATTCGGGTGTCTTTTTGAAACCATCCCATTTCTGATGTAGACATTTTACACCACAGTCGGGATTCTCCCTGCCTTGTTAAGGACACATCAATCGATTCGCCCGGTTGTTACTTCATGTGTGTCGACGATAAGTTTGACTACAATGACATTGAATCTGGGGCATGTTCACACTCCAAGAGAAAATAACACCTATAAGTGATTTTGGAAAAAGCCATAATTTCCAAAAACATTGGCTGCCGCTTCGACCGTATAAAGTGTGAAGCTAGTGATATGCTTTATAGAGACGTCCCTTCTTCTTCTGAGGTCCGGGCGACATCAGGCACCTGGTACCCTCTCGAGGGAATGGATAGTCTCTGTATATGGCTTATGACGATGGGGGCTATTTTGTTCTACCTCAGTCCATTTGTTCATCACATGGATCATCTTTCTATCATTCGGGTAACATATTCCCTCATATCAGCAATGCCACTGAACTGCTTGGCGTTGCCACCCGGTGTGCAGTCCATAGGGTCTTATTCTTGGAGAGTTCTCTTCAAATTTAGGAGGCATACATCAAAAGCTCTCACGTCTCTGGTGTAGAAGCTCATAGTTTAAAGGAGGATTATTATAAAAAAAAGAGGATTAAAAATTTAAAACTACTTTTACGTAAAATCCAGCATTAATTCTTTTAAAATATCATCATCAAATACTTTTCTTATTTTCTTAGCTCTAACTAACAGTAAATCAAATACCCAATCAATTGAATGAAAACATAAAATCGAGATAATGGCATCTCAATGAAACAACATCTTTATAAAAATTGGGTTAAAAGAAAATTCAGTGTTTATTACCCTGTAAAACATTAGTATGATGTTTAGATACATAGATGTTCACGTTTTTTAAATTCAAATTCTATAAGATTTTTAAAATTTTAGCATTTAGACTTGAATTTGAAATTCTATTCACATAACAAATAAGGAAATTTTACATAAATTTGGCTTTTTTTTTGTTTAGTGGTTCAGGATGTCATATCCATTGATAAGCAACCCGACAACCTTTGAAGTACTCGCTGCCATTGGTGTGGGTTCTGAGAAGGCCACAGAGAATCTACACGAGAGAAGGTCGAAAAGCATGTGGTCTTCGTGCGCATTTTATTAAAGCTGCCGCCGAGAAAGTCACGGTCATGATAAGGAGTCGAGCCATTCATGCTTTCGGTAGAAGTTTGCATATATTTATATTCCCATTGTACTTCATAAAGGAAAAACGCCTTGGATGGGCATTTGTTACCGAACCACTCTGATTGTGTATCAAGTCGGTACACTTACAGAGAGTATGAACACTTATCTTATAAGAACTAGTTCCTTAAATGAAAAAAAAAAAGATATCGTATTCGTATTGAGAGACCTAATTCAAAAAACGTGATCACGTCGAACATTTCCTTATTGGGTCGCGTTCAATCTCATATATCTCAATTTGGGTCGTGCTCGTGTATTATGTTCAGGACTATCTCGAATTCTTACATGTTTTTTCTACATAATACAACCTGAGAAATCTTTTATTGCAGTGTGAGAGACATGACTATGTTAAATAGTTCTATCATGAGGAATGAATCAACAACACATTTTTGCACCAAATTATATCTACCATGAATATAGTTCGCGCTAACTTTGCTCAATCGAATTATGAGAAGATCATGACATTGGTATAAGTCCAAAAGTAGAATGGGCTGAGAGGTATGTAATTACAGCGCTATGAAATTAACTCTGGTTACAGCGCTTCACAAAGCAAACCACAGAATGATTTCAAAGACAAACTACAAATTTCGATGAAAGCAATGCAATGCGATTAACCTTGGTAAAAACGTATATCAGACATAACTGACATCTATTGGGATCCATTGCTGGAATTGTCTCTGAGAGATCTAATAAGATGGACGCAACGGACGGAGGAAGCCTGATGGGCAGAACATTGGTATAAAGCTGTCTTCATTGTTCTGTAACTTGCAATGGATGCCTAAACTATTTCTTATTTGAATTTGGTATGGAGAAACTATGGAGATAGCTTTGTAAGTTCATGCTGAATTTGTATAATACAGTATGCTTTTGACATGAAAGAAACATAGAGCGATAGTAGAGACCATGAACATAAGACAGAAGTTATAAACATAAACATAAACGAAAGCTAAACGAAAAATGTTACATGGGGCAAAGACGCTTTCAATAAATCGAAGATTCAATCATGGTTGTGACTATCGCGAAACATGTGCTTGAATCAATGGTGACAAAGTTGGAATCAGCTATGCAAACCAAAGAATGAGTCCAAAAGCTAGTATCAAATTTCGGTTGGATCAATAAAACGTGATTTTCAAGAGTGAGAGCATGTTTTGACGTAATAACTATCTCCCTTCCTCAATATATATGCATATGATTCTTCATTTCTATTGCGTTCAGCCCTCGAAATATCCACGAGAAAGAAATGATCGTTGGGCGAGGCATTCCCATCTTGCATCACGTAATGATAATCGTCTTGATTGTTGTCTTCTTCACAGGAAATGTGGAAACAGCTTTTGATGCGACCCTGATGTCAAGGATCTGCAACGGAAAAATATTTTCATTTTTTGATGACAGATTCGGTGTACCTAGTGATATATTAGATTTGGTTATCGCGAAAACTGTGGGGGTTCCCGGTTCTGTTGTCAACACCAAGATCAGTCATTCCGGCACTCTCTACGGGGCCGCCTACCGCAGCAGGAGTCTCACACTCCTGGATTGCAGTGGTTGTTTGGGCTCTGCCAAAAGTCTTCTCTTCGAGATGTGCAGCGCACATGGCAAGGGGGCTCAAGTTCACCTCAAGGATTGCGATCTCAGGTACGAAGCTTATCCTATAAGTGATGTGAGGTGATTACCAAGTAATGTAATGTCCATGATATCATCAGTGAGAATAAAAAATATTGTCATAACCCAATTTCTAAAAATAACACCAAAGAAATCAAATAAAATCAAATAAAAGTGGGGAAACATAATATTGCATTGCAAAAAATAAAAAAGAACAAAAAACTATAAAAAGGGAGGAAGGTTTAGACAAAAGAGGACACACACAGACAAGCACCGAGAGAGGAGTGAACAAAAAAACAAAAGACTTCGAAGGTAGTGTTTTCTTCTCAGTTTTCTTGGTAGAAATTGCGTTAGGTCGTATCCCAGCCGATCGAGCTTTCCCATGCATCGATGTCGCAGTGGTTTTGGTTTGCTCCCAGCGATGATGACTTCGGTTTGATTCCCCAATCCAATGCGATCAATTCCGGGTAAATTCATTCCAGCGTTCTTGTTTCAATTTTTTTGTCGATTCGCCCACCATCGAACTTTTTTTATTTCTTACCAGCGACAAAAACGCTCCAAAATCAGTACCAGAATAGAGCCATACTTTCCCAACTACACGATCATGCCTTCTCTCATCACCATGATCAGATTGATGTCGTGCAAGAAGTCGACTTGGTGACGAGCAGCACGGTCTTCTCTTTCAAGACTCCTCTCACGCATTCCTTGGGATCTCGGATCCCGTTTGAGTATCAACAGCACTGAATACATCATCAAGGAGTTTGATCCCTAAACTCCATCATTTCGAGGTCCTTCTCCAGGCAGTAGACTCGGATGACTTCCTTATAGCAACCAACGTTCATCGGCAGGCCGAACAAGATGTTCTCCTCAATTGTCCCGTTTTGTATCCATTACGTCTGAGCGACGTACGCAGTCAATCCACCAATCCTTATCTTTCTTGAGATCTTGTGCATCTCACCAAGAACCGAAGCAAGAAGAGAATACTTCCCGGATCCGACGGTCCCAATGATCGCTGCCAGCTGTCCCTTCTTGACCTCGAAGTTGATATCTGTTGGTATAGGATTGCACTAAGAAGGGGGGGTTGAATTAGTGCCGTAAGAGTTATGACACTTTTTCGCTCACAGAAGCGTGGTTCTATTAGGTCACAGAGGCTGATAAACAGATTCCCAGTTCTGAGACAAGTTATCTTTTGTGTAAGACACAAAGATTTATAGTGGTTCGGCAAACAATGCCTACGTCCACTCTCCCAGCTCTCACCCAAGCAGGGCGTATTCACTATGATTGGAATGTGGGATTTTACAGATGCACACTTCTACCAGAAATGTGACTAACAAATTGCACGTTATCACGTGTCTAACACAACCCGCACGCAACGTGTCTGACTCCGGCTCCTCACTGAGCCCAACGTGGCTTGACGGCTACCACCTGCCTAACGAGCCTTAACGGCTACCTCCTGCCCAACGAGGCTTAACGGCTACCTCCTGCCCAACGTGGCTTAACGGCTACCACCTGCCCAAACGTGGCTTGACGGCTACCACCTGCCCTTGCACACAACCTGTGTGACTAACAACCTGCACGAGACAAGATTAGCAACTACAGCACAAACTCTCTGCAGTTACAGAAGACGCTCTCTGTTAGCGGTGATCGGCTCGGTGAATGCACGACGGACGCTCTCAGCTTTTGCAACGGTGAAGGCACAAGGATTCTAGTAAGCTTTTGGTAGAACGGCGACTTGGAATCGTTGCTTCACACTTGCATTTAAGCTTGTCCGTAGAACGAAGTTTCCCAATCAATCCCAACGGCTAGTTGATTCACTTGCCATATTCTCCATGATTTAATCCTGTGGGAAAACTTCCAAAAGCATAAAGCATTACCCTTAGTTACGTTAGATAATAATAAAACAAAGTGATCGCTCAATAAGAGATAACGACTTCTGCTCAGAAGCTGTTTGCTGCGACAGCAGAACCAGCACTCTTTCTCATACGAATTTGGCATTGGGATTATAAGTTTCCATAAAATGAAAACATTCCCTTCGTAGAATTATTCTCACCATATAGGGAGATCTTAACCTGATAAGGTCATTGCCAAATTACGTAAACACAAGATCACGTTAGTTAAGGAAATAAATATTTCCAAATAACTTAAGGTCCAAAGATGAACCTAGACGTGATCCTGTGTGAGATAAATATCTCACGTGCTCGCATATAGGACAACCTCCAAGAAGGAAATCATCACTCACAGAAATACCATTCTGTAAAACATAGCAAATACTCCAGCAAGGAGAGTTATAGCAACTGTGACACAGATTAAATAACACATTCTACACCCGAAGACCTGTACTTCTGTACACTTAAATAACACATTAGCAATACATAACCTTTGTCATCATCAAAACCAGATTATATCAACAATATCCTTCAAGGTCGCTTCTTCGCTCTCATCGTCCCAGCTGAAAACCCCATCTTTCACGTGCACAGCGATGCCATCTCGCCAAAGGACAACTATGCGTCGGTGAGGAAGGAGAAGCCGAGGGAGCAAAACCAGAAGGAGAATTCCAGGATCTTGTGGCAAATCAGGCATGGGGCTCGACGACCTCACCAACTATGGATTTGGTGTTCTCAGCATGAACAGACAATTGGATTACTTTGACGAGGCCTTGGCAGGGATCCAAAAGAGGATAGGGTCCATGGAAGCTAGTAGGATCATTGCCAACGTGGTTTTCGTGATTAGTGCAGTAACCAACGACATGCTTTTCAGCATGTACGACTTGCAAATGAGAAGGCTGGAGTATTCCGTTGAAACCCTACCACAATTCGTTGATCAGCAGACTCAATTCCGCCATTCGGAGGCTGCACAATGCTGGAGCACAGAAATTCCTCTGGTCGGACACTCACCTATCGGGTGCTCGCCGGTACAGGTGACGGTGGGCAGCCTCTTCCCAAGCTACCACATGCTGCAATGTCGGTGCATTGCCAGTCAGAACCATGATGCTGCCTACTTTCCGGTGTGCCCAGCGAATCCCCGGGTGCTTATGATAAGAGCTTGGTCTACAAGATTTTTGGTGGTTGACTTCGCAGCCAAGCGGATTCAATAGTGAAAACACTCAAACACTTTACTGTTTCCGTGCTGTTAAATGGCAAGGAAAGGCAATACCAATGCCGGCGGTGCTGCCAAAAAGTTCGGGCGCTGAAGCAGCTCACAGTTCACAAGCGAAGCAGCTAAAATGGAAGCTGCCTTTTCTTCCATGTCTGCAGAGGATGGAGGCTCCGTTAGTAAAGTCCATACTCCTGCCAGGCGCCTCTCTCAGTTTTATCGTCATGCTTGTGGTCGTCTTTCCAACTCAAAAAGAACCAAACTGCCAGGAGTATTATCTCTTGTTTAATATTTGTGGCAAGATCCTCAGGAAGTGACGTCCCTAGGTTAACTTATTGGCTGACAAACTCTGTGTTGTTGAGAGCCATAGTTAGCCAAACTATTTTAAAGGGAAAAACATCTTCCTTAAAGTCAGAGTCATTTAGCAGCAAGAATGTGGGAAAACCACCAACGAGGAAGTTACCTACGAATTCATATCTGGGCTAGAAAATGTTGAAGTCTCTTACTCCGCACATGCAGTCCTCCATGGCAAAGTCTGTGGGCATGCGTGCATCTCCTGGTTCGGCAAAAAGTAACAAGAAAGTGATGCAGGCCGAAGAATTAGATCAGATCGATGTTTCAATGGAGATTTGGAAGAGAGCTTTTAAAGATGCTTGCGAGAGATTNGAGGAATTAGATCAGATCGATGTTTCAATGGAGATTTGGAAGAGAGCTTTTAAAGATGCTTGCGAGAGATTTTGTCCCATCAGAGGTGGAGGGCATGAGTGTGGCTACTTGCCTGTGCTTGCTAAACTGGTAATGGAGCAGTTAGTGGTGAGGCTGGATGTGGCCATGTTCAATGCTATCCTTCGAGAATCTTCCGACGAGATCCCAACAGATCCGCTATCAAATCCCAATTCCACCTGCGAAATCAAGTATCCGTGGTGGTGCCCTACTGAAAAGACGCCATTGGTAATTGGTCTTGCTAGTTTACGGACCTCTTCGGCTTGGAGGAGGAGAATGAATTATGTGAAGATGGGGACGTGCCTTGCGGACAACCAAGGCAAAGTACCCCATTCGATGCACGCAAGACAACGTAACTTATATATTCGAGAGATTATTTTGATTCTTGAAGATCAAGACCCTCTGAAGACGGCTTCGTACTCACCAACATACTGCATCAACGGCTCACCAAGTTCCCCGTAAAAACGGCACTGTGAGGTACAAATGCTAACGGGGGCGTTCTATAGGGAGCGAGAAATGGTACAAATACCCTGTTGTCCTTTGAATTTATTTTTGGCTTAAAAATTATTAAAGGCATGAATAAATTTATGTTGCTTGTATTTTTGCCAGAAATTTCAATTTTTAAGAAGAAATATTTTCATAAAAATTATTCATATAGACATTTTAAGCATAATGAGCTCGAAATCATTTTTTTAATATCAAACAACTGCTTTTCTGAAACCGAGCTCAAATAAATTCAGACATTAGGAACACACGATAAAGGCCTCCATTTTCTTTGTGATGCTAGCGATTTAGTAATGCCTAATTCCCGAACCTTAACGAATCTCTATAGTTTTATAACTTGAACTTAAATAAGTTAATGGCGACTCCGACACGTTTTCAGAATTCGAAGCCTTATCGTCAAGGGAGGATATCCATTTTAGATGAAACGGTAAATGGAATCCACCCCCGACAAATATCCAATTAAATGTAAAATATCATGTATATTTGTTATGCGTAAGGCCACTTTGATGTCCTTTTCAAGTGACATTATCTAAAATAATGGTGTTGTTTGTGTTGATTTGTGCATATTTGAATCTAATTCATTGTACCATGTGATCAGTGACGGGGCTAAAAAATTAGGTAAAAGGGATCAAATTGAACTAGACGAAGTTTTGAAGGCAAAATTGTGCTTTTTGATTTTTTAGGCTAAACTAATAAAAAAAATTTTAAAAATATAACCTAATTTATTTATTTTTAATAAAACACGCTAACGTATTGTAGTAAGTCTCAGTCAAAACTAGATACGAAGAGCAACCACTTCTTCCCTCCATCCATCTGTAAGGACGGAGGGATATTCTCAATGTCTTCTTCTTCCCCCACACTCAGCAGCTCTCCTCACCATCTTTCACTTACCTTCTGCTTTGGACGACCGAAAGACACAACATGGGTTTAGCTGCATCTGAGGTGGCCATTTCCCGGCTGATTGGAAAATCTTTGGAAATCAAATCCCAAAACGACGTCCTCACTCACAAGCTTCAGGCCCAGTTGGACCATCCCCACTGAATCCTCGAGGACATGCCAGCCATTTGTTCCTGTCCCAGCAGCTGCCTGCCCATGGCCAACGAAGCCCTGATCTGTGCGGGTGTGCTGGTCAATACCATGGATATGTTCCTCATGAAGGCTTTGACGGCCCCCAAATCACAATGGAGGCGCCTTGCCTCCCTTGTTCTCGGAGTTGGCCAGTTGGTCACATGATCTGGATAAGGGCTCGAGCAAAGCAGGCTAAGGCACGGATCTACATGGCAAAAGTTGAGGAGCTGTCACAGCACTTTTCTAATATGCAGGGGGTCAAATTAATGGGGTCAAGCAAAGGAATGAGCCACAGCGAGCACTTGAAATCGCCTGATGTTCACTACGACGAGTCTGTCTTTGTCGGCCGCGAGTACAACGCACACCGCCTACTGCTTATCTTACTGACTCAGATTTTCTTCGTGTGATTTCCATCGTCGGGGACGAAGGCAAAGGGAAGACTGCGCTGGTTTGAAGCATGTACAACAGACCGGATATGGAGCGTGATTTCAGGTGCAGGGCTTGGATTAGCAATTACAACACACCAAACTTGGAATCTGTATTGTTAGAGATCTTGAAGTAATCCCTGGTGATGACACTGAAAGACCTCGAGCTAAACGAAACCGACAAATTGTGTGCATTTCTCCACAAGACATTGATGGAGCTGAGGTACTTGATCGTGCTGGACGATCTGAAGAGTGATAAAATTCTCGATAACCTTCTGTACGCCCTACCCGACTCGAGGAACGGAAGCAGGGTCATCATTACATCCAGGGAGGTGGTTCATGTTCCACTGCATGAGGAACCTTGGGGTTACAGTCTCCTGGTGGGGCTTGATCCCGAGAACAGCCGTAAATTGCTATCAGAGCATAGCTCGATCAATGATGAGGGATTAATAGATAAGATCTCGGGGAAATGTAGTGGTTCTCCTCCAAAGGTACTTCTGTTTGGCGGCCTTTCTGCAGCCTTCAAGAACAGTGACCCGGACTCTTCCCCTATGGCACAGCTCTGCAACCTCGAGGAGGATTGGTGGCGGCAAGATGTTAGGTCTCTGAGATACAATAGCCTTCCTTCTTGGGTAAAACCTTGTTTCCTATACTTGTGTTTGTTTCCCAAGGGATATGAGATAACAACAAGGAGGATGTTTCCGTTATGGCATGCCGAAGGACTGGTCCGCTGGGATGGCCATTTTACGGCTGAGGCCTGCTTCCAAGAATTGGCGAATAGGAATTTGGTGCAGGTGGTGAGGCGAAGGGAGATGGATGGGGGGCCGAAGACGTGTCGGGTGTCGGGTTACTTGCACGACCACTTCTCAGAATTTGCAAGTAAGTTCGGGCATATCTGTGACCTTCAGAATGCTAACCAGGAGGTTTTACGGCCGAGTCATCCAACCAGCATATTGCCCTGGCTTGCTCGATATTCCAGCAATAACACGAGCCTCCCCTCCCTAGATGCCGAGACAGCTTCCCGTATCCGATTTTATATTTCTTTCCACAAGCAGAAGTCAGGGATACGGTCGAGAGAGGTTGAACAGCTGCTAAAGGTGCCAGCAGCAAATCGAGACAGCAGCTTGCTTAGGGTGCTGGATCTCGAGGACGTTTTCAAACCGAAGCAGCCGAAGCAGTTTGGGTATTTGTTACCAAATTTCAGGTACCTCGGACTGAGATGGACGATCCTTGACTCACTGCCAGAGTCGGTCTCAAAACTCTATACTCGAGACAATTGATCTGAAGTACAGCAATGTCACTGAGCTCCCGAGTTCAACCCTCAGACTGAAATATCTCCGACACCTTTACCTGAATGAAGGACCCTTCGACAAGTACAATCAGAAAGAATGCTTCCTGGGGAGCCTCAGACGCTATGGGTGCTCTCCATAGGGGCGAAGGGCATGTCCTTGACTGTGCTGGGGAAACTAAAGGGTCTCAAGAAGCCAGGGCTGGCATGTTATGCACCAGTCATACCAGAAGTAATCAAGACCATATCGACCATGACGAAGCTCAAGACGCTCCGGTTCCGATCAAGGTATCTGTTCGGGCAGCCTTCCTATCTCAACCTGAGTGACGACATGAAAGATATGCAATCTATCTCAAAGATGTACTTGCTCGGGTCATTCGGGTCGTTGGACGAGGAAGGCTTGAGTTGTCTGCCTAAGAGCCTGCGATTTCTAACTCTGTCCTTGTCCGAGATAGACTTCCACCTGATGGACTGTCTTCGAGCATTATCAGATCTAGTTACGCTGAGGCTCTTTGGGAATTCTTACATTGGAAAATACATGGTTTTCGGAAAATACATTGAGGGCCTTCTTAAAAATATTTCCGGCATGATCAACCAGCCTCATATGTTGAAGCTCTATTTAATGTTAGCACACTTGGCTGGGTGATAGGCAAGGCACGCCTAGCACGGTTCCTTGGGCATGGCACGTGAGGGAGGTACGAGCAAACTGCTCATCAGCGACCGTAATACACTGTTGGATGAAATGATAACTTGTGTTGAGGTGCTTACTTCGATCATGCAAAACTGGATTCCTACGAAGACTTTGAGTCAATTTATTGTCGACCGGAACTTTGGTAACTTCATTTCTCGGAAAACGAAGAGAATGTTGTGTTGGAATTCGGGCACAGCGGAAGCAGTAAACAAGATATTTCAACACAAAATAATCTGATCTCATGGTATGTATGATAGAAATAATTTTGGTAAAGAATAAAAATAATTCTTACCTGAAAATCGTACCTTAATCTCTCCGAATAAACAAAGCGTTATCGCGAACAATCGAGAGCCCTAAATGTGACTCCTCTAGCGGTATCCACGTGCACACGATCATGAACACTTGACGATCCGATAGGTGCTAGCCTCTTGGATCGACGAAGAAGAAAATACGGAAACAAAGCTTAAATCGTACGTGCTCCTTTTTCTGAAAAAATTTCTCCAGTATGTAGACTCTCTCCCTCACTCTATCTATTGATCCTAAAACACTATCAGACTATCCCCTCTGATTACGTATTTTCTTTTTAAACATTCCGTTTTCTCAAAATAAATCATTCATAACGGAATAAATTAATTGGCACAATTAATGGAAAGAAATCAACTCAGATTCATTCGCCAACGTGCACATGAATAAATTATTAAATTAGTTTAATTAAATAAAATATATTGAATATAATATCTCATTCAATAAATAAATATTTAATATATATCCTTTATAAATCGACCCGAATAAATACATATTCGATCGTGGTCTATAGCTTGTTTGTTTTCGATATTTCAGAATAAATTAATAATCTAATTAATTTTAATTTTGAAATAATGCAATGTTCATGTCGACGTGCTATGCGTGCGTCCCTCTAGGTCCTATACACGAAGGTAGTGTATATCCATACACAAACTAAGGTAACCATCTAGCAACAGTTTTTAGTCACCCAACGTGTTAGGATAATGATTATAAATCATAAACCAATATGAACCGATTACCGTCTAATTCAATCTCTTCATCTAACTGACATCCCAATTAATTCGGCGCAAAATACATCATCACCAAACTAATTATTTTACTTGATTACCATGATATAATAGACTCTCTTGAATGTAAAACATTTCTCCCATGGCTATGGATTTTAGAGTCACTAATATCTCTATCAAGTGGCCTAGATGTTAACTCTCTAATCCAAGATAGCGATGAATCCTATATTGACTCAACATTATTCTCTTTACGCTTTGTCACACACCCAACAATCTTATTACTCACAATCTGGTTAAAGATTGCTTTCAACGACGTCAAAGTGCGCAAACTCCATGCATAGAATAAATGAAGGTCTCAAGTCAAAAGATCAGTTACACTCGTCCATAAAGAGGATTGATCAATGGTGTTCAAAATGTGATATCCTCTTAATCGGGTCGTATCCAGTATCCATAACCTTAGGGTACCCTTAAGTATAACTTGGATACACTATCCCTTGGTTTATCTTGACCTCAGTTATACTTAGCGATGATCTAGATGTCCATGTCACCTCTAAAGATCTATCGGATCACGGACTATTTCAGATTAATATACTCAATAATCTGTGGGACTTTATCATTAATAATTTTACGTGAAGAAAAGTAAAATAATCAATAACAAATACTGGCCATTATTAATTATTTATCCACAAATAAATTAAAGTGTCTTGGCACATAAGCGCACACACTAACATGTTGGAGTCGATTTATTGTTCTTGGTCATTTTCTTTTGCAAAGGTCGCTGAAGAACTACCTTACGGAGGAAGGCTTCTTGGGTGAGGAAGGAGGAGAAAGGAGGAGTCGAGAGGGGCGTTCGTTATCTGTTCCGTGAGGAAGGGAAGGAGCAGTTATGTGGATCCTGGGTCTTGGTCTGTTGCGGCTATTTGAGAGAAACCTACATCCAGTGGCAAAGCTAGAAAAAAAAGGCCAACATGAAATATAAAGTAATAATTAAAAAAATTGTATTGATTATTATTTTAAAATTAAATTAGCTAAGATATATTATTTTAAGTTGATCGCGACCCTCTTTCATAGAGAAAAATTATCTATAATTACATCAGTACTAAATTTTGAAGCTATTTCTTTTTCAATATATAATAATTAAACAATCATTCAAGAAATCATCCCTGGTCTTATTTTGAAGTCTTATTTTGATAGTCTTCATCGCTGAGAATGCGCGTTGGGTTGTCGCTGTGGAGATCGGAAGTGTAACGATAAGTGGAATGAATCTATCAATTAGGGGATAGATCTTTGATTTTCCACTCTTCACCCGTCATTGACACAACATTCAATGTTGTGTTATTCACAAAACTCGGGATTCTACATCACGTCATGCCCGTAGTGTTGCAATTGCATCTTCAAATGTTGAAGTTTGGAATACTAAAAACACTTGGATAAAACGTTAAGCAGATTTTACCTACATCAACATACTTAATATTTTCTTGTGGATCAAGAGAACCACTCCAAACAAGGAGTTCTATTGCCTCATTTGTAAGTCGATGAAAAAAACCAACATTTTCTGTGAAAAAACATCATCTTTATTCCTCATTCCAAAAAAATATTTTCAGTAAATTTTTTTGGATGATCTGTATCTTTAGGTTCTGATAATTGTTTGTAATACCTCAAATCTCCTTCCCTATTTTATTTTCAAAAAATATTCATTTCCCTTAATTGCATTCATTAAAATCTATTTTCTAAATAGGAGCACATGTGCACGTTACAGAAGACGCAGGGATAAATTGAAATGCTTCCCCCTTCAGACGTTTCAACTTGCAAACGTTATGACTTTCAAACTTTAATTCTACTTTCCTATATAGAAGAGACACACACACGTAAAGAATGTAAGAGGACAGAGACAAAAACACAAAAAGAAGCTTCCCCCCTCTAANCATCTACACTACTCTCTAACAAGATTTCTTATCATTCCCCAGATGGAGTCATGCCTTCGTTTTCCCACATTGGCGTCTGTCACACCGATTATCAAGATGGACATATCCATCTCATTTCCCCAGCGGATATTATACTTTATTATTATTCACCCAAACAAGAGGTGAAGTATATGAGCTAACTCCATCTTCGTTCGTTGTCAACTGTGTAGGCACTTGGACATCCGCACAGTACGATACAGACCCCTGGCAGAGTCGTAGGTGATCGGGTGGGAGCCATTTTGAAAATAATTTCAGAGAACATGACTGGGGCATGAAGGTACAAACACTTTCCTCGCGAAGCTTGCATAAGAACATCACTTTAGTATGAAGTCTCCAAAGAGGTTTGCATACTTGAACCTATTTAAGCATTTGTGTGTCCATTTGCATACAATTCGAAAAGATTTTTGGACAAAGAGAATGCTTCTGAGTGAGAACGGAGAAGGCAAACCTACTCCTAAACACCTATCCCTGAGTGATGAGTACAAACACTATGAGGGTTCACACGCAAAGATCCGGGAGGACAACGAATCCTTTGACAAAGGATGCTCAAACTGGGATGAGAACGAGCATTTCTTCTCTATCCTAAACACAAAAATTGACCATTGCTAATCCCTTTCGAGCCAAATTTGAAGTCTCTTTATATACACTATTCCAAACGAGTCTAAAGGCCACCTCACATCGTGGTTAGAAGGAGATCTTGTAGTTAGAAATCGGAAGCGACGGACCATAGAGGTAACACTTCCTCAAGGTTCAAGCAAAGAAGCACCATCAACGGTCAAGCTTGCCAGTTAAGTCGTCCCCAAGGATGGAATTTCTACAACAATAAATACAAATTCCCAATGAGTCCAAAGCATCTCCAAGAGAAGATCAATAAACTGACAAGAGAAAGAAAGCAGTGCAAAACCCCACGATTCAACAAAGAAAAAGCAGAATTAGCGCAGAGACCAAACTCTTCAAAAGCAAAGCGCAAAGATGAAAGTCAAAAGAGCATAATAAAGCACCAGGGCCGACATTGACGGTCGTAAAAGCAAAGGTGTCATATTCCCAAAGCGGATCATCAGCACTTACTAGTAAGCTAATCATTCATCCCCAACGGAATGCATAAACTGGCGAGCTGTCTGAACGATGGAGAATTGGCTTGAACGGTCAAGTAGCTTCCAATGAGGTCATTAGACTCTTCCTTTCAAACGATGAATTTAAACCTTCAATCTAAAGGCCTTGTGCCAAAGCCATGTTATAACCCAGACAAAGACTCCTTCGACTAGTACATGAGCATCCAAGTCAAAGGAATTCTGCAAACCCACCTAGACACTTTTCAGAAGTAAGAATAAACTTTGTGAGGAATCAAAAACTCCTTCTCCTATCTCATTCAGAAGCAAGTCTTTAGAGAAAAATCATAAACGTCGTAATCATACAAGCTTGATTACCTTGTATCTCATGAAATCTTTATCATTGCTAATTANCTCCTGTAACGAAGGCGAGGATGGCAAAGCTTCAAGCCAAAGGCTTGCGGCAGTTTCGTCAATCTTTTGATTCCTTCGGACGAAGATGCAATGACGAAACACAAAAAGGGAAGTATCAAAGCCCTACTTCGCCTTTCATATAAAGTTACATGAGCAAACTTCATTTTAAAAGAAACAAGTTACATAAGTTCACTTGTTATTTGTCCTTTGCCTTGTGTAGGTACATGAACATCTTACATTACAGACAAAGGTGCGAGCGGTTGGGTGGAAAATTTCGAGCCAAGGCTTCGAGATTGCCTTTGTTGTCATTAAAAATGATCATATCGAAAGGGAGTGTCATCTACACTACTCTCTAACAAGATTTCTTATCATTTCCCAGACGGAGTCCTGCCTTCGTTTTCCCACATTGGCGTCTGTTACACCGATTATCAAGATGGACATATCCATCTCATTTCCCCAACTGGTACTATACTTTATTATTGTTCACCTAAACAAGAGGTGAAGTATATGAGCTAACTCCGTCTCCGTTCGTTGTCAACTGTGTAGGCACTTGGACATCCGCACAGTACGATACAGACCCCTGGCAGAGTCGTAGGTGATCGGGTGGGAGCCATTTTGAAAATAATTTCAGAGAACATGACTGGGGCATGAAGGTACAAACACTTTCCTCGCGAAGCTTGCATAAGAACATCACTTTAGTATGAAGTCTCCAAAGAGGTTTGCGTACTTGAACCTATTTAAGCATTTGTGTGCCCATTTGCATACAATTCGAAAAGATTTTTGGACAAAGAGAATGCTTCTGAGTGAGAACGGAGAAGGCAAACCTACTCCTAAACAGCTACCCCTGAGTGATGAGTGCAAACACTATGAGGGTTCACACGCAAAGATCCGGGAGGACAACGAATCCTTTGACAAAGGATGCTCAAACTAGGATGAGATCGAGTATTTCTTCTCTATCCTAAACACAAAAATTGACCATTGCTAACCCCTTTCGAGCCAAATTTGAAGTTTCTTTATATACACTATTCCAAACGAGTCTAAAGGCCACCTCACATCGAGGTTAAAAGGAGATCTTGTAGTTAGAAACCGGAAGCAACGGACCATAGAGGTAACACTTCCTCAAGGTTCAAGCAAAGAGGCATCATCAACGGTCAAACTTGCTAGTTAAGTCATCCCCAAGGAAGGAATTCCTCCAATGATACTACAAGAAATACAAATTCCCAAGAAGTCCAAAGCGGGGCAAATTCCTATGACCTAACAAAGAAAAGCAAAAAACCAAAGTCTTCAAAAGCAAGGTGCAACATGAAAGTCAAAAGAGCATAATAAATCACCAGGGCCGACATTGACGGTCGCAAAAGCAAAGGTGTCATATTTTCAAGTGAAAACAATTCCCAAAGCAGATCATCAGCACTTACTAGTGAGCCAACCATTTATCCCCAACGGAATGCCTAAACTAGCGAGCTATCTGAACGATGGAGAATTTGTTTGAACGGTGAAAACTCTACGATCAAGTAGCTTCTGATGAGGTCTTTAGACTCCTTCTTTCAAACAAAGAATTTAAAACTTTAATCTAAAGGCCTTATGCCAAAGCCACATTACAACCCAGGCAAAGACTCTTTCGACTAGTAAATGAGCATCCAAGTCAAAGGAATTCTAAAATCCAACTGAGATAGCTTCTAGAAATAGGAGCGAACTGTAAAAAATTTACAAAATCCCTTCTCTTGTTTTCACTTGGGAATAATTTCAGTTGAAACGATATGCATGAGTGTCATTTGCTTATACCTGTATTTCACAAGATTTCATTTATATCTAACTGCTTTCCTGATGAGATTCCAAGGTACAAGTTTCATCAAGATCAGAATTTATCAATTTGGGGTATTCATGATATCTTTGCGAGAAAACCATACCAGATTCTCTCACAAAGAGGGGCAGCTGTAAATACCCCAAATGCCAAAGCCCAGTTTGGGAGTTTGTTTTTGCTAAACAGAGGTGTTGCGGCTACCTCGCTTTCGCTCGGAGAGCTGCACTCTGGTTACGTGCTGCAGAGAGCTTGGATCGCCAGGGTTTTTAGTTCTNAAACGTTATGACTTTCAAACTTTAATTCTACTTTCCTATATAGAAGAGACACACACACGTAAAGAATGTAAGAGGACAGAGACAAAAACACAAAAAGAAGCTTCCCCCCTCTAAGCGTTCTTCGAGCCTCCCCTTTTTTTCCGACGAGCCTCTCGACCAAGGTAAGCTCATGGAGCAATGGAGACCCCCTCGACCAGCCTAACCGCGGAGGACACATTCCGGTTTCACAAGTTGACGGCTGCGGCAAGAAGAAACAACGGCAACCCCGGACAATCTCCGACATCCTCCCCTCGCCGTCTCCATGCTCGAGGCCTTCTCTCCGGCATCTAGGATCTGCCATCCCTCGTCCAAAGAAGAGGAGGACTGAACTACCACCTTTCGTAACCTCGTAGCTTCGCGGGGGCTCCCCTTTTGCTTTGACATATTCTTTTTTGCGCAGCCGCAAGGATTGGACAGCCGAGAACCAACTCTCGGAGACATCCTGTGGTCGCCAAAACAGGCCAAGACTCTCACATCCCCTTCCCTTCATAGTCCTAGCATGTTGGGATGTGTTGTAGCCCTCCCATCGAGCCAAAATAGCTTGGTAAGTCCAAGCATGTTTCGGATCAGTTTGCGCAATCTTCGGTTTTTACTGTATATCTTTTTGTATACTTATCGGAATCGCGCGAAACCACTTGCATTTGATTCCTAACTTAAATACGGTTCCAAGGACACCAACCAAGCTAAATTTGAGTTCTTAACCTAGGAGTTTCGAACAAAACATTGTACTAGTTATAAAAGACCGAGTTTCGCACGTTTGGATATCACCGTTTGCATTTTTGTCATACGTCGAACTTCAAATATACTCTAGACATGTCACACTAGCTGTATATGATGTTTCATGTACAAATTTTTAGTGTTTTAAAATGACATGGCATTTACATATGAATGGAATGTTTTTTCGAAGAATCGGAAGACTTATAGGCTCGGATCTGCGTGTCAACAGTCCACTCTTTCACTCATAACTTTCTTTCTGAAAATCGTATTGTCCTAAAACTTGTGCCATTAGATGCCTGACTTCAAGAGCTTTGTTTTGAGTATAAGTAAGCTCATTTTCATGAACTGAGCTAAAAGTTATACACGTTTTTCCGAGAGGTAATAAAACTGTTGGGGCTCGGATCTGCATGTGGACATCTCACTCTTTCATTCATAAATTTCGTTACAAATCTTAGATTGACTTGAAACTTGTTCTACTGGATTATTGACTTGAAGAGCTTTCTTTCAAGTATAAATACACGCATTTTCATGAATTGAGCAGAAAGTTATGCATCTTTGTTTAAAAGGTACCAAAGCTGCCACGGTTGAGAGTCATTCGATTACGATTTTCCGTCATGTCTTGAACTTGCTTGCTGTCATTGATATTTTTTTTTTAAGTCCATGATCCTCGCGTTTATCATGTATATATTACTATTTACTAATCATTTTCCTATCCCGACATTTTCGCATGTGAAAATACAATCTCGTCAATCCGAGTGACGTTCGGGACATATTGGAGGTCGATGGGCTCGAACACTTCACATCGTTCCCTTCCGTTTTCCAACTTCAAGATGATGCACGGTGGATCATAGCGGAAACGCTCCAGACGTCCCCAACCGGCAAACCTCAAGTACATGAGGGAGGTGCGGGCCTCCCGTTTTTTTTCTTTCTTTCCACATGTAACGGGTCGTGGGCCCAAGTGCATAGGCCTACGATCACCACCCTTCCCCGCTCCCTTTGATCTCAATAATTGTTTGTGCCTGTCCGCATGCCTTAGGCCCATAGGTTTATCATCGCATGCTGTTTGTAAAACAAATAAACATGAGTTCGGGCCCAAAAAGCCTGAATCGGGTCCAACGCCCGTAAAAAAATACATGAGTCCGGAGTGATGCCCGGATCGGGTCCAACGCCTGTTAATCAGAAACAAATTTTTTGGAGCAAACGCCACCTTTTCGCATGTTTAGATGTAAGAGTTAGTAATTAGGAATCCCCGAATCTACTCTGGTTTTCCGACTTAAACCAAGCTTTTAAATTAAGTCGGTGGCGACTCCGTAATAGTTTACCTAAGTTAAACAACCACCCTTTTACGAAGTCATTTTGGATGGGTGACGGCAACACGAGCCGCTCCTGGAACCTCCCGAAGCTTCCTCCTCGGGCCATGCGCTTCTTTTCGCCCGTCGCCTCTTAAGGAGCATGGAGACGATCGGCGAAGAGTCTGGGCAGACCCGGTCAGGAATCCAAGGGGGAACCACCCTGGTCTCTTCCGCAGCGTTCGACGCTCGAGTCGTGACGCCGACCAGAAGATTCTAGGGGAGCGGGCCCGGATCCTCGGGTCGTCCGAACCGCTGCGCGCGTGC
The DNA here is from genome assembly GCA_029817735.1 of Melastoma sanguineum. Lineage (NCBI taxonomy): Eukaryota > Viridiplantae > Streptophyta > Magnoliopsida > Myrtales > Melastomataceae > Melastoma > Melastoma sanguineum. The sequence continues at coordinate 81,160 of JARUPW010000330.1, forward strand.
TAGGCCGGAAGGCGTGCGTACATTGTTTATTCAGAAAAGAAATTACACAAAGCGATTCTTCTAATCAGCAATTTTAGATTCTGGCAAACAATTCCAAATCGTTGGACGTAAACGGATAGAATAGAAAGCTAATAGAAAAATGATTGATAGGAAAAAAAAAAAGAGTTTTTGGAAAAGGAAATTGAAAGAGAAAATTATTGTCCTAAGATTTTAAGAGGAAGAAAAATGTGATTTTAAAAAGAAATTTTAAAGGTTTTTCTGTTTATTATATTAATTATCTTTCCCATCAATTAGATTATTTTAAGAAACTATAAAATAAACATATTTTTAAAATGATTTTACGTAAAAAGGTAAAAAAATCTGTTTTAGTTCTATTTCCTTTCCTCTATAACTAATAAGTAGAGGAGCCAAATATTTTTATTCCTATAGGCAGGCAACGGACAAGTCGACGTCAACTATGTTAGATCCGCCCAGCTTCTTGTAAACACTCTTAAAATCTTCTTGGATTCATATAAGAGAAGAAAGACTTTGTTTGGCGAACAACAATTAAATTAAGCGCTCAACTGAAGGGGATGGAGAACGCTGTTTCGCTAAATTTTCTTCATGTTTAGTTTTTATTAGCAATAGTTTTAAATTCAATATTTCTATAATGTTTCTTTTCACTACTAATTACGTCGAAAATATTTGATAAACGGACATGAGCTTTGAAATTTCGTTCGAGACGTGATCGTGATATAAAAATGAGTAAAAATACATGACGTTTAATCGGAGGTAAAACTTACGAAAGACACATGGACACTCACAGAGTTTACTTAAGCAGGCCAAATCAAAATTATTAGGTCACTTAAAAACAAAGAATAGATTTCTATCCACTCGTCCCTACCGTGACCTCACATGGACGGAATGGTGGTTAGGACAATTCGAGAATCAGAGTTTCGCTCTCAAAGCGCTCCTTCGATCGGCGTGACAACTCGTGCATTAAGGCGCTGTAGAGGACACTAGAGTGTGTCAGAACCTCTCTCGATCGTCGGAGGGGACGAGCAATAGGCGGAGCATAATCAGTAAAAGAAATCTTGAGGAGGATTGGGAGCAGCTCGCGTTGCCTTCCCCTCATCCATGCCTATATAAGTCCCTCCAAAAGATGGCATTTATTGCAACATAGAAGAAACTCTCCGTCTCACAAGTTTCTCGGACCTGAGAAATATGTAAATCTTGAAGCTGAAAGCTTGGTGAAATCAGAAGCTACCCACTTTAACAGCCTTTACTCTCAATGTTTAACTTGCTTATCTTTTTATCTTTTCTATTCTCAAAGAACGAGTAATTTTTAATGATTGAGTGTTCAAACCCAAAATTATTCTATTTAGATTATAGGTGTTCGCGTCGAAACGGATCACGTCGGAAATATTTGGCAATAATACTCACAGGGTTTTTGGGTGTGGTCGCCAGTAAGTAAAAGAAATAGATTGAATTGAATAATTGAAGTCTTACAATAAGAATAAGATGCTTAAAGCCATAAAAATAAAGTAAGGATGGTGGTGCAACGTCGTAGAAAACGTAGTAGACTTGCTGCTGGGTACTGCAGACTAAGTAGATAATGATATAACGCTGTAGACTTGTTGTTGGACGTTATAAACTTGTGAGTCTGTGCGGTGACGTCGTAGACTTGATGTTGGGCGCTGTGGACTTATGAATCCGGGCGATGGCGTCGTAGTCTTGATGACAGAGGGCTGTAGACTTGCGATCATGGATGGTGAGAACTGGTTGATGGGGATTGGTGGACGGAGTGTGGTCGAAAGTAGTGGCGGATGTGGATACCAAGGCTACGGTGGCTCACCCTGGTGGCGGTATCGGAGGCGGAATTGTGTGCTGGGACTACAGTGGCTCGTCCTGGCGGTGGAATGCTGGCAGGGATTGGCTACTAGAGCTACGATTGCTCACTCTGGTGATGGAAGTGAAGGCGGAGTTTGGCGGCTAGAGCTACGGTTGCTCACTCTGGCGGTGGAAGTGAAGACTAATGAAAGCTCATGAGTTTTGCCCAGGTCAGGGAATCCTAACAACTACGGGGTGACGAGTAATGCAAGGCTTATGTTTAGCTAATTGATCGTGATCTTTCCAAGGAAGATCTCCTTCCTTTTATATTCGGTCTTATGGGTCTGTCACGTTCTCCGAAGATCCTCCAATCTAAACTACCTTCCGTTGATCTCGGAGTCAACAAACCGTCCTTTAAGACGTGCGACCTGTGCAGATGTAGGCTGTAGACTCCGCGGATCTCGGAGTCAATAAACCGTCCTTTAAGACGTGCGGCCTGTGCAGACGTGGGCTGTAGACTTGGTTTGAGCACCACGCCTTTTCTCATTCTCTACGTTCCTCTCGTGGGCTTTGTCAGAAAGTAGGCCCAAAATAGCTTATCTTGTCAACAAGAGGGTTATTAAACACGATGGTTTGTGCAATCTATCAGTTAAGATATCTCAATTGTCTAAAATAATGGAAATTTATTTTAAGAAATTACACAAAATGACTTTGATTCATAATTAATTTGAGGAATTATTTGTTCGCGATTGGGATTTATGATTGGTTCAAGATAGTTGAGCGATGACATTAAACACCCACGAAAGACAAATTAAAATTTCGTATCTTTTATCTTAATTTGATATCAGTGTCACTCAGGAAGAATTTTTCATTTTTTTCTTCGACGACTAAATTATAAAATAAAATAAAATTTAGGGAATAAAATAGAATTAAAGAAAAAAATAAAAAGAAGTAAAAATAGAACCACGGTTAAAAAAAAAAAGGGAATTATAAAACTTAGGTACTTGAACCGGAAGCGGCTAACGGTACGTGCACGTGGGACTTACGTAGTTTACTACTTAATACTAAAAATAAGTAGTAAATTTTACTAAAAGTTGACCGTTACTACTCAAGTCAACGCAAAAGTAGTAAAAAACGTAGTAAATTATACTACTTTTTGGTCTTCTTTTAGTAAAGTCAACGCAAATGTAGTATAAAATGTCGTAAATTTTACTACTTTTGGACTGTTCACCGCNCTTTATTTTAACGAGCTTGAAATCCCATTTCATCTTTTATTTGTCAAACTTTTTAATACTATTTGTAATAAACTTCAGTTTAGACGACGTTTCGCTGACTTACTTTCTTTCTCTTGGATTGAATTCATTGTAAATACAATCCAATCCTTGCATTAGACATGACCATGCATCACTACATATCATGCATCCAAAATATCATATTGCTCAATATTGATTCAACTCTTTTCTTCCACTAAAGGGTACCGAACGGCCAAGATTGATCCGCAAAGAAAACGTCCGAGAACCCGCTCCACCCGAGAAGCTATGGCCGCCATCGCTCCAAGCCGCACCTCCACTTCTTCAACTACTTCCGCCATTAGTAACTCTCTCGTGACCGCTGAGTCTATTCCAACTGCTCCCGCTGAGTCTTTTCTTGACTGTCACTACCGCGGGATCGGTTCAAACATCAGCACCGGTTTCGCCTCTGGCTAGGTCTCCCGTTCTCGCCGAGCTGTTCGCTAGAGCCCCAGTCTTCACCGTCGGGCCGTCCACAGCTGGGGTCAGTGCTCCAGTTTTCATCCCACCTCTGACGGCTTTCACGACGCCGGTAATCGAGTCATCAACTGCTCCACCAGTGGTATCACCACTCAACCTCAACACGTCTGAGGCTGCCCAAAGCGCCAACGATACTTCCTTGGGAGTTAAGGTGGAAACCCTCACAACCGAGCTGTCAACTCTCAAAATGATGATGGCTGAGTTCCTCCAGCGGCAACCAACGGCTACACCTGCTGTTTCTATTGTCTCCCACAACCCTCACCTACCACCCTACATGCCTGGTTCCTCAGTGCCAACCAACGCACCACCTGCATTCAATCCTTACCCACACATGCGTGGACCGCCTTTTTCGTCAACCATAACACCACCATGTCTCCCACCATACTACCCTCAACCTTCCGCACCAGGGCCAAATCCCTATGAATCAGCGCCACTTAGGCCATCTCCCTATTTTCCTGTCGCCCCTACAACTGCCGGCTTTCCAGTACCTCGGGCTCCACATGTGGAATCGATCGATTGTGCCAAACCCGACAAGTCGTAATGCGGCCATTGTTGATCAGTTATTTGGTGAACAACAACAGGCCAATGCTTTTGAGACAAGGCTCGAAGCTAAGATTGCCACGATACAAGAAGAGGAGGCACGTCGTATGGCGAGAATGGAGGAACGCCTCAATGCCATTCAGGGGCATCAAGCTCACAACTGGGAATATGCCAACTACCATGTCCCCCAGATTCAAGTCCCACCAAAGTTCAAAATGCCTGAATTTGAGAAGTTTCGTGGAAATGGCTGCCCGGAGTTACATTTAAAACACTTCTGCCACAAGATAGCTGTATACCCGGTAGATGATAAGTTTCGCATCGCCATGTTCTAAGAGAGCTTAGCGGAGTCGGCGTTGCACTGGTATTACACCAAGGATGTAAGCCAGTACACAACTTTCAAGGAGTTAGCCCTCGACTTTCTCAATTACTACAGTTTCAATGTAGAAATGGCACCCACGATATCAGACTTGCGGAAACTGAGAAGGTACCGCTCCGAGGACATCAAACAATTTGCTTATCGGTTCAGGGAGATGGCTTCGCAGATTAAGCCAGCATTGAAAGAGAAAGAGCTGATAGATGAGTTCTTCCAACTCCTCCCGCGCGAGTATCTACCATACATGATTGGTCAGACCATCACAACCTTCGCCCAAGCGGTCATTAACGCGGATAAACTCGATGGGGCAAGCCGAGATGGGTTAATTCCTCCCCCTTCAGTAAAGACAGCCGTCAAACCAAAGCCCAAGGAGCTCGTCGTGGCTGCAGAGCACAATAAGGCAGCGGTACCGCCGACTTCATATGCACCGAGGTCATACGCCGCAGTTACCTTTAGACCCCCTGTGCATGTGGTGGCCAATCCTAGATCGACCGCTCCCGTGACGATGCACCAGCAGCCAAAGCCTGCACGACAAGAGCGTCCCCGACGCAGATTGGAGGACCTGGTTTCGACTCCCGATCCATTAGATGTCATGTTCACCCGGCTAAGAGACATGGGGTTCATTTCACCAGTAGATCCAAAACCGACTAACCCTTCTTCTTTTGGCTACAACCCCAAGGCGAGTTGTCAATATCACTCTGGAGCACTGGGGCACGACACCAAGGATTGCATCGCGCTCAAGTTTAAAATCCAGAACTTGTTGGACGACGGCGTCATCACGTTCGCGACACCAGCTACGACTCCAAATGTCATGAGCAACCCATTGTCCGCGCACGTCAACTATGTCGGGGCAAACCCCTTCGCACCGCTGACTGATCATGAAGAAGAGGTGCATTTACATGAGGTGGAGCAAAAGATCACTGAACACGCCAATGTAACTGAGGTCAATCGAGGGCGAAGTTGGAGACGCCGACCTCGCATGCGCACTCACAATATACCACCCAATATGGTTGTACCCCTGAATCTCATGCCGGTATATATTAGACAGGCAAAAAACCGCACTTCCGGGTTCCAATTGTTCTTCATAGAACTGAAGTACAACCTCCGAGAAAGCAAAAGAAGTTTGATTTTGAGAAGGTGGATGATACGGAGGTCAAGACGCATGAGTCTGACGGAGAAGAATATGTCAACATGATCAAGTCCAATCGTGGTCGAGGACAAGGCCGAGGACGTGGACGTGGACGTGGATCATATGGAGGAGGTACACACCCTCTACAGATGCATGCCGCTATACCGGACATCTTCCCCCAAGTACTCCCTCGAGCACCATATGTCTACATCCCATTGGGTCATGCGCAACTGGAGACGCCACTTCAAGCACCTGCACCGATACAAATGGAACCAAGGAGTCCAACTGTCATTAGTCCAAGTTGCATGACACCCAGCCCAGAAGTCGAGCTCATCACCCGTTCAGGAAGAGTGGTGCCGGCTCCAGACCCCCAACTGCAGCCTGAGTCTTCAAAGCCCAAGGGGCCGTCGAATGAACAAACTCGCAAGGTGATCTACTCGGTGAAAGAAAGCGACTACAACATTGTCGAGCAACTGAGGAAGCAACTCGCCCATATCTCTCTCTTCGACTTGATCCATTCTTCTGATAAGCACAGAGAGATGTTGGAGAAATTTCTGGCCGAAGTACACGTACCGGAAGAGATTGAGGTCAACGCGCTGGACTCGTACATGAACGGTATGCTGGCAAACAATGCTATCACCTTCTCGGAAGATGACCTCCCGGAAGGAGGACGGGACCACAACAGCGNGATCTGCTGGAGCTGTGACGCGAGCAGGCACCCGTGGAACAGCACGAACTTGCTCTTGTCTTCCTTCACGATGGTCATGTTGAGTTTCGTGTTCACATTGTTACGAAGCTTCTCGCATTCCACCCCCACTTTGGATTCATCCATCTTCCTATTCCGTCCCCACATGGACTTGATTTTCATGATCATGCAACTGCACAGTTGTTCCAGTGCCTCCCTGCCCTTTAATTTGCCGTTTTTCGTCTTCTCCTCGTCCCTAATTGACTTTTGATCGTCAAAGAATCTCATCGCCTCAGTGTAGGCATCCTCAAACTTGAGCCGTCCAATCCCCACCGGCAGCATATTTGGATGGATGACAAAGAGGTACACAAGGTACTGAGAAACAATCCTGCAGGTCCCGTTGTCTAATTGTATTTTCTCCTGAATGCGTTCTTCTAGATGGGAGGGGACGAGAGAAGTCGGATCCGTTGGGTTAAGGCACAATTCAGTCGCAATGTACCAAATGACGATGCTCTCGTCGAACTCCAATTTGACGCTCCATCCTAAACTTTCCATCTGGTTGTAGAAACCCAGGATAAAGCTCCCACGGGTGTTCCAGGTCGACTTCTGCTTCATCCATTGCATCTGTTCAACAATGACCCTTTTCAAACTGTCAGTCACCTCCTCATGTGTCACGTACAGGTGCTTTGTGATGGACTCATTTAGCTTGGCGATCTTCAAGAGTCGATCGCAAAACAGGTGCTTCTCCCTTAGGCAGAAGCTGAGGAGACAGAACTGAGCCATCTTGCCGGACCATCGCTGTCTCTTATGAAAAGGCTGGAGCCAATTGATTACCTTGAGTGCTTTTAATTTCTTGGTCTTTACCAACCAGCATGCCACCTTGTCGGAAAATGAGAGGAACATCAGGGCATACGCTTCCAAGAAGATGGCGACCCCGAGCAAAAGGAAGGTCATGCCAAGATCGACTGGGGAAGAAGAATTACTACGGACTTCAGCCAACAAGAAGACCGCCAGAACGAGCACAGAGAAGAGCATCACCATGGCACGACGGCCAGTACCCCACCACGTGTCGATCACCTTTGCCTTGGTGTAGAGCACATCGAACATGATCCCGAGCTCGATCTCGATGATCTTGAAAACGACCTGGAAGTTTTTACCCTCAAGTATTGCGATGCTCATGTCTCGGTCCTGTAAACTGAGGAGGAGATCCGCAAAGAGCCTCTGGAAGATGGTGATTAGTCCCCGGGCTGCTAGCATCTCCCCTAGGCAACGCTTGTACATCTCCTCATTCGAGAGTTTCTCATTGTCCAAGGAGAAGTCCGTACCCTCCAAATTGTTCTCCATGGCAGCCTCTCGAACCTCGATCACTTCATGCGGCACGACCTGGAATCCTTCTGCCATCCTCAGCTTCTGCACTTCTGCCAACTGGGGATACAAGGAAGCGGCCAATAGTAGTTTGAATACATAGCGAAATTGGTTGTTCGAAAGTTTGCCTTTTCGGCCTATTGTCTTCTTGATTTTAAATTTCTAAGAACTAAAAAGTCATCCTTTTTGGTTTTCTAAGGTCACATACCTTGGAAAAATTGGAGAAGTAGTTGGGGATCGAATTACGGAACTTCTCGGAGCTGCTCACCCACAACACCCATACCCTTTCACCGTACTTGACCACGCCTGCTATGATCATCCCGATTGTCAGGATGGAGAGACTTGATCCGTCCCAGGCCAAGGAAAAGATGTAAAAGGTCACCCCAGCCTGGGTTAGCAGAGATAGAAAGTGCCTCAGCCATAACTCGTTGTCCTCGAGCGAGTAGGCGGTGATTGTGTCTGGGCCGCCCAGGTGGAGCAGTAGGAATGGTGCCCAGAATGCATTCAGCTTGAGGGTGAAATCGGCCCTTGGGTTGCTTGATCTTGTAAGCTTGGTTGTGATTATACCAAGCGAGTAGACGGCCACCGGATCCGCCGTTAGGTAGGCGACCCACGTGAAAAAGGTCGTGAAAGGTCCAGCAGAATGCTTGCGGCGGCTGCCAATGAAGATGAGGAAGACCTGGATGCTAAGGCTGAGGAATACCATCCCACGGAGCTCCCATTCATCCCAGATTTCCTTGAACCTGGATCTGGACGCTTCTTCCGCTGTCATCCTCTGCGACACGATGCTGCCGCCTAGTGCAGCTGAAAGAGAGTTTAGGGAGAGTTAGCAAAAACAGGTTGAGGAAGAAGATCAAAACAAAATTTTCTTACCAATCAAAGGGAGAATCATATTTTTATGTGTCAAGATTTTTAGTAAGCGAACAAAATGTCCAAACTCATCGGATGCTGAGGATGTTAGATTTCAGCTTCCAAACTATCCTTCCTATATTCATAATAATGCAAACGTGATTTCTCTTGAAATGAAAACAAGAGAATATAATATAAATTCAATTATGAAAATATAGAAAAAAAAATATATGTCACATTCAAGTCTGCGTTCCCTTTAACTAATCTATTCTTGTCGGATCATTGGTCACATTCAAGTCTGCGTTCACTTTAACTAATCTATTCTTGTCGGATCATTGCAATAAGACCGGGAAAATTTTTATGCTTATATTTTTATAATTTAATAAATTGAAGAATTGATTTTCAAACTCTAACACCTCAACTCCTACTTATTCTTCTTCTCATTCCCTTTGAGAAGAAAAATCAACCAGGATCACCGTAGTCGATGTTAAAAAACGCAAAAGAATAGAGGTTAACATACGCGTACTGTACCTCTACTGTCGATAATCATCTGTGTACATCCGTCTGATTTTTGCATCTGTTTAAACTTGTTTTGTCGATAATTGTCGTTTTTATATGCTACCATTTATATATTTAGTGTTTCGCTTGATGCATGAAATTATTCAACGCTGTTAATAAAAATTGTTATAGCAGTCGATTCCTTTCGCCTTCCATTCAGACCCAAGAATGGTAACAGGGCCAACAACCTCTACGAAATTGTTGTTTTCTTCCCTGCCTACATGTTCTGGTTTGATTTCTAATCTCTGCATCCAACTGGCAGCGCGGGTGGATCTCCAGATTGAAGGGTCACCGGAACATGCAACGGAAGAAACGGTGCCAAGTACCAAGGAGAGGACCAATGCCCCCCCGCTCTCCGCACTGGCCATCCTGAAGAGGGCAACTGACCCTGGTGTATGCTTGCTTGGCTTCAACGAGATTTGCCGTCGACTCTACTCCGGCATCTTACTGTATGACAAGGAGAAGGTATTTGCAGTAAAATTCGGAAAAGGAATGACCTCTATCTAGTGTGTTGATGTTGTTCTTAACCTGTAATTACTAGTTTCTGTTTAATTGATTTTTCTTTTTTGGAAGTCAGGTCTGGTGATCAAAGGGGTGCTCCTTCAAGCACAAGACTAAAAGTGGTGAATTAATGTAGTGGTGGTGGTGGCGTGATTTTATAAGTTAAGTTGGATTCCCTGCTTTACTTAATCTCCATAGTTCCTGTCATTCTGTTGCCTATGCTTTGGGGTAACTCAAATTTATACATTTTCCTTTTTATTACCACATATTTCTGGATTTTCTACAATTTCCGCTAAAGCGATTAGATTGCTAGTAAATCCTCAGTGTTCTTCCGTTGCCCCAAGCACGGTATTAAGATTGCATGCTTCCCACATCGATCGCGAGCATCGAACAGGGTCGTCACACAGTTTTAGACGTATGTGACATTAAAAACAAAAAAAAGTAATGGAGTTTTAGACGCAGGATTTATTATAAAGAGACCAACAATTTTTTAGGGAACATTAGTATAATCTGAACATCACGCGGGTAGTTAGTGTTAGTACGTGTAATTATTTGCTAAGACACTTCATTATATTTTTAGATAAGTAAGATGAGTATTTATATTTGATTATTTTATCTTTTAGCACGTAAAATTATTAATGCTAAATTTCATAGATTAATGTGTATATTTGATCGCATAGATGTTTAGATGGGACATAGGCATTTAGATCACAAAGACCAATATAGATCGATGCAAAGTATATCCAAGTTACACTTAAGTATCATGAGAAAACAAACACCCTTTTCTTTCCGCGCAACAAATAGTCCTCCGGTCATATGACCCGGACCCACAAAACGACAACTAAAGAGACGAAGAACATCTTCATTCATTTATTTAATTTATTTGAAAATCAAGACGAGCAGCAAGGCCGAGTCAAGGCGCAGCACACCGGCCTTATACGGTACGCAGGAGGCCCAAAGTATCTGTGTGGATTGGGGGAAGAGTAAAGCTGGTCGGTCAAAGGTCGTCTGTGTCCCACGTTTGGCGTGGTCGGCGGTCACGCCCTCCCCCCATTTCATTTTCTTATGTTCTGGCATAATTAAATTTAAAGGTGGGGAGAGTTAAAGAAACCGTGCTTACTGATTCCTTTCTTCTTTCATTACTTATATATATATATTAAAAGGAAAAGGAAAAGGAAAAGGAAAAGGAAAAGGTCCCCAATTTGCTAATATTTTTCGAAAACTAAAGATGAATAACGAATTCCAAACAATACAAGGAAAGGAAAAGCATGAGGTATTTATTCCCCCTCCCCGCAATTTATGGTATTAATGATGACAATCATGTCTCCCTTCCCCTTTCTCTTCTCTCCAAAACCCACGCTCAGCAGCTCTCCTTGCCATTTCTCAACCTTACACTTGAATTTCCTTCAACGAAACGAACAACATGGGTGCAGCTGCATCTGAGGTGGCCATTTCCCGGCTGATTGGAAAATCATTGGAAATCAGGTCCCATAAAGACGAGTCAAGTTGAGGCTGTAATGCTTCTATGTCCTTGCTAGCCGACTTAATTCATTATCATGCACAATTTTCCAAAATTTTCCCAAGATTAGTTTTAACAGTAGGTAAATCAAAATATTTTAACAAAGCAGCGACAACAAATGGGCGATGCACGCCCCCAAACCTATCTAACGTTAACTCAATGTTTATTTAATGGAAAACAAAAGAAAAGAAAAGAAAAATGGGAAACTTGCCTGCTCAGTGGCCGATCTTATTGAGGTCGGGTTGCTTCCCAACAAGCGCTTGGTTTAATGTCCTCAGCTTGACGTTCCTCGGCTGTTATGCTTCACACAATATCAGTATCGATATGTCAACTTCGACACATCTTCCATGATAATGTTTAACCTGACTAGCGTTAATCTTGAACCTTGGGTGGTCATTCGGGTTCTCGAACTCGAATACTCCATAGGGAAATACTTTTGACACCTTGAATGGTCCTGCCCGTCTTGTCTTCAACTTACCTGGAAAATTTTAAATCATGAATTAAATAGCAAAATAAGTTGACCTGGTTCAAAATGTCGTTCCTTGATTTGTTGTTCGTGCCAATGTTTTGTCCTTCCCTTATACATTTGTGCATTCTCATGGGCCTCATTCCGAAATTCTTCAATCTCATTGAGTTGTATCATTTGCTGCTCACTTGTGGCCCTTAGATCAAAATTCAGCTTTTGTATTTCCTAATAAGGCTAATGCTTAATTTCCTCGGTAGATGACATGTCTTTCCATAAACCAACTTGTACGGTGAGTTGCTTATAGGAGTTTTATAGGTTGTCTAATATGCCCATAGTGCCTCATCATGCTTGCTTGCCCAATCCTTTCGGTTTGGGCTCATGGTTTTTTCTAGGATACATTTAGTTTCACGATTTGAAATTTCTACCTGCCCACTTGTTTTTCGATGATAGGCCAGAACGATTCTTTGCGTCGCACCATATTTTTTCATTAAGGCCTTGAACTTTAAGTTGCAGAAGTGGGATCCTCCATTGCTTATGATTGCCCTTGCTGCTCCAAACCTTGTAAAAATTTGCTTTACAAATATGACATTACATGAGCATCGTTAGTTGGCAGAGCGGTGATTTCCACACATTTTGAAACGTAGTCAACAGCCACAAGTATGTAACGGTTCCTAAATGATTCAATAAACGGACCCATAAAGCCGTTTTCCCAAACATCGAATATTTCAACCTCCAAAATATTTTACAACGACATTTCATCAATGCGAAATGTTACCTTTCCTATCATAGTGGGTGACAAAGTGATTGTAGAATTTTTAGTGCGGTTTTGTGGCCTCCAAAGTGACCACCAAGGGGACGCATGACACTGCTGAAGAATTGATGTCAACTCCTCTTCTGGTACGCACTTGCGGATCATCTGGTCTGCACATCTCATGAATAACAACGGTTCATCCAACAAAATTGAAGTGAACGTCATGTAAAATTTTTTTCCTTTACTGAGATGTCAGTTACGTTAGCCACAATATAGTTGACAAAATCAATATACCAGGGCAATATTGTTTCAATCGTAAAAAAGTTACTCGTCCGGAATATAGTATGTGTAGACTACAATGCAAGCCTGGTACATTTAACTTTGTCATGGGTTTCGTGCTTATTATGGGCTTGGTCAGAAATAGGCCCGAGATAGGCCCAAGGTAATATATCTTGTCAATAGCATGTCAACACACTTTCCGAGAGAAATCACATTTCGTATCGAAATGGTATTTTGTTTTTAAGGGAGAACTGCGCACAAAAGAAAATAAGGAAAACAAACTGCCTTTCCTTCCCGCGGAACAAATAGTCCTCCGGTCACATGACCCGGACTAACAAAACGACAACTAAAGATATGAAGAACATCTTCATTCATTTATTTAATTTATCCGAAAATCAAGACGAGCAGCGAGGCCGAGTCAAGGCGCAGCAGCACACCGGCCTTAGACGGTACCCAGGAGGCCCAAAGTATCTGCGTGGATTGGGGGAAGAGTAAAGCTGGTCGGTCAAAGGTCGTCCGGGTCCCACTTTTGGCGTGGTCGGCGGTCACGCCCTCCCCCCATTTCATTTTCTTATGTTCTGGCATAATTAAATTTAAAGGTGGGGAGAGTTAAAGAAACCGTGCTTACTGATTCCTTTCTTCTTTCATTACTTATATATATATATTAAAAGGAAAAGGAAAAGGAAAAGGAAAAGGAAAAGGAAAAGGAAAAGGTCCCCAATTTGCTAATATTTTTCGAAAACTAAAGATGAATAACGAATTCCAAACAATACAAGGAAAGGAAAAGCATGAGGTATTTATTCCCCCTCCCCGCAATTTATGGTATTAATGATGACAATCATGTCTCCCTTCCCCTTTCTCTTCTCTCCAAAACCCACGCTCAGCAGCTCTCCTTGCCATTTCTCAACCTTACACTTGAATTTCCTTCAACGAAAAGAACAACATGGGTGCAGCTGCATCTGAGGTGGCCATTTCCCGGCTGATCGGAAAATCATTGGAAATCAGGTCCCATAAAGACGTCCTCCCTCCCAAGCTTCAGGCACGGTTGGGCGAGGCCCACCGTGTACTCGAGGACATGCTACCCATTTGTTCCTCTCCCAGCAGCGGCCTGCCCATGGCAGACAAACTGATCTGTGCTAGTGAACTGGAGAACACCATGGATACGTTCCTTGTGAAGGCTTTGATGGCCCCCAAATCACGTAGGGGACGACGCCTTGCCTCCCTTGTTCACGGAGTTGTCTACTTGGTCAAGCTCTGGATAAGAGCTCGCGCAAAGAAGGCGAATGCCCAGATCTACATAGCAAAAGTGGATGAGCTCGCAAGGCTCTTCTCTAATATCCAGGAGGTCAAATTAGAGGGTTCAAGCAAAGGAATCAGCTGCAGCAAGCCCTTTTCATCGCTGGATGTTCACTCCGACGAGTCTATCATTGTCGGCCGCAAGGACGCTGCAGACCACCTCTCCGCTTGGCTGGCTGACTCAGAGTTGTTTCGTGTGATTTCCGTCACCGGGGACCAAGGCATAGGGAAGACTGTGCTGGTTCGAAGCATGTACAACCGACCGGATGTGGAGCGTGATTTCAAGTGCCGGGCTTGGATTGACAGCTACAACTCACCAACCTTGGAAACTGTATTGGTAGAGATCTTGAAGCAGTCCCCATCGATGACACTGAAAGACCTCGAGCTGAAGGAAACCGACGGATTGTTCGAATTTCTCCACCAGACATTGCTGGAGGTGAGGTACTTGATCGTGCTGGACGATCTGAAGAGTGCTGAAATTCTCGATAACCTTCTGTATGCCCTGCCCGACTCGAGGAACGGAAGCAGGGTCATCGTCACGTGCGAGGAGGAGATTATTGCTCCACTGCACGAGGAACCCTGGGGTTACAGTCTCCAGGTGGGGCAGCTTGATCCCGAGAACAGCCGTAAATTGCTATCAGAGCACAGCTTGATCAACGACGAGGGATTAATAAATAAGATCTTGGGTAAATGTAGTGGTTCTCCTCCAAAGATACTTCTGTTTAGCGGTCTTTGTGCAGCCTTCGAGGACAATGCCCCGGACTCTTCCCCTATGGCATGGCACCGCGACCTCGAGGAGGATTGGTGGCGACAAGATGTTAGGTCTCTAAGCTATGGTAGCCTTCCTTCTTGGGTGAAACCTTGTTTCATATACTTGTGTTTGTTTCCCAAGGAATATGAGATATCAACAAGGAGGATCTTTCAGTTATGGCATGCCGAAGGCCTGGTCCATTGGGATGGCCATTTTACGGCCGAGGCCTGCTTTCGAGAACTGGCAAATAGGAATTTGGTGCGGGTGGTGAGGCGAAGGGAGATGGATGGGGGGGCGAAGACATGTCGCATGTCGGGTTACTTGCACGACTACTTCTCAGAATTTGCGAGTAAATTCGGGTGTATCCATGACCTTCAGAATGATAACACGGAGGTTTTATGGCCGAGTCATCCAACCAGCGTATTGCCTTGGCTTGCTCGATATTCCAGCAACAACACGAGCCTCCAACCCCAAGATGCCAAGACAGCATCCCATATCCGATCCTATGTTTCTTTCAACACGCATAAGTCAGGGACACGGTCAAGAGAGGTTGAACAGCTGCTAAAGCTGCCGGCACCAAATCGAGACAGCTTCTTGCTTAGGGTGCTCGATCTCGAGGGCGTTTACAAGCCGAAGCTGCCCAAGCAGTTTGGGTATTTGCTGCCGAATTTGAGATACCTCGGACTGAGATGGACGATCCTTGACTCGCTGCCAGAGTCGGTGTCAAAACTCTCTAGACTCGCGACAATCGATCTGAAGTACACCAACGTGACCGAGCTCCCGAGTTCGATCCTTGGCCTGAAATACCTCCAACACCTTTACCTGAATGAGGGATCCTTCAACAAGTGCAATCAGACAGAATTCTGCCTGGGAAGCCTCCAAACGCTTTGTGGACTCTCCATAGGGGCGAAGGGCGTGTCCTTGACTATGCTGGGGAGTCTCAAAGGGCTCAAGAAGATAGGGCTGACATGTTACGCACCAGTCATACCAGAATTAATCAAGACCATATCTACCATGACGAAGCTCGAGTCGCTCCGGCTCCGATCAAGGGATCTGTTCGGGCAGCCTTCCTATCTCAACCTGTGTCCGGAAATGAAATCGATGCAATCTATCTCAAAGATGTACTTGCTCGGGTCGTTGAACGAGGAGAGCTTGAGCTTTCTGCCCAAGAACCTGCGAGTTCTCACTCTGTCCTTGTCCGAGATGAACTTCGACCCAATAGAATATCTTCAAGAGTTATCAAATCTAGTTACCTTGAGGCTCTTTGGAAATTCTTACATTGAGTTGGTTTTCAAGGAAGGTGCATTTCCGAGCCTCCGGGTGCTGAAGCTGTGGAAGCTAGAGAACTTGAAGAAGCTCTGGATTCAAGAAGGGACAATGAGCACACTGCAGGAGTTGGACATGAGAGATTGCACTAAAGTAAGGAAAATCACGGGCCTCGAGAACGTGCCAGAACTGAAGCTGATCAAGCTGACTCGAGTGAACGAGGACTTTGCCAAGCGGGTTGAATCGAACCCGCCGAGCCGTGCGACCGTTGTTATATGTGGGGACTTATCTGTCTCTTCTCCCGAGGTATGTCCGAAATTCTAATGAGATTTCGAGGGGCTATCATCTTGATGCGGTTAAAATTCATTAAACTGGTATCGCTCCTTGACATTTGGAAAAACTTCTCTTGAAGGATATGAAAGAAGCCGAAGAAGAGATCGAGGATGAGGATAACAGTCCGGAAATCAATATTCCTGGTGGTCAGACGATGAAGACGAAGAGGAGGAGTTAGCGGGAGATGAACTTAATTTTGGATTTTGATAGTGGTGAGGATGTTCGTGATGGGATCCCCAAAGAAGATTGAGAACTTGTAGGGATAGGACAATTTTTAAATTACCCTTTGAAATTCACATTTCGGCCAATTAAGTCTCCTCTCCACATTCATTTTTCATTGCGAATAATCAAAAACAAAATCATGTTTCTCTTCTATCCTCATCTCGATCATCATCGGTTAGATATGAAAGGCTTTTTGCGACCTCGAGGAGCATCGGCAGGGGTAAGAATTGGTGACCAAGTTCGCGTCGTCATCCATGTTCGTGACAGAAACATCCATGTCTAAAATCTCTGCCACATCGGTGGAAGTATGGGCTCAGTAGCTGGAAATGACTATCAACATATCTGTGTTTCCGAGGGAAAAGACGAACGTGAAGTGAACGAGGTGAAAGTTGATGAACTTCTTGTTCGCCTGAAAACATGCCTGAAACTGCGGCCAGACAATGGAAATCGCAGTGGAGACTGGTTACAGGGAGAGAATGACACATTAGGAAAAGGGTCAACCACTCTCGGTTAAACCTAAATTCATCATAAACAACGTTACATCAACTAATTTATAGGAAAAGCATAACAAGTTGTGCATCCTCCCTTGTTTCCTAATTAGGCTTGCTCTAGACAAAACGCGCATGGTCCATAAGAAAATTCGAGATGACCGGAAACAGCTCATGTCGCCCATCAAGTTTGGTGACGATCCACTGGTGAAATTGTCGGCATCACATTCAGAATGGGACTGCAACACGGAAAGTCCAGTTCCATTTGTGTTCTGTTTGTCATACCATGGCATAGCTTATTAGAAACTTCAACGGTTGATATATACATGTACACGACCATCTTTCACTCTAATTAATTTCTGAAAATTTTGGGGATGATTCGACGTTTGGATCTCTCGAGATCCCCTCGGAAGGACTACGATGCGTAGATGTGCATCATCACTCGTGCCTCCGTGGAAAAATGAGTGTCGTTTGCTTAACCTAGATAAGTCAGTGTTGAGTCGCCACTGACTTTATTTTAAAATATAGTATAAATTCTTAAAATCCAGGTTCGGGAATTCATACTACCAACTCGTAGATTCTCACATACGAAAAAGTAGCGTTGCTTTGAAAAAATGACCGGCTTCGGACCTGGTTTGAAAAGAGTTTCTGATTACAGGCATTAGGCTTGATTCAGGCGTTGGACCCGAACTCGTATAAAATGATCACAAGCGCAATCACAAACAATTATTTAGATCAAAGTAGGCGGGGAAGGATGGTGACCATGAGCCTATACACCTAGGCTCGCGGCCCGTTACAGGTGGATTTGATTTTCGGGAGGCCGACACCTTCCCTCATGTACATTAGATTGATCACGATTTTTACACACCCGAAAAAATCCAATCAGTTTGTTACTCGCTTGAGAAATATATCTCTCCAAAAAATGAGAAAATATGATCTTGTCATTTCTTTTGGTAAGAAATTCGTCCGACTAACACTAATAAGATAAGGTAAGATTGACAATATTCCAAATGAATATTCTCTTTTAGATTATCTATAATTTTCATATCAGTTCGCTGTAGATCTCCCACATTGCGGATTGCCTTTGTGCGGATATTCGAATGACTCGTCACGTCTAAATGGTCCAATGCATTCATTTTATTGACCCACGACAAGAAGCTATCAAGCAATATTTGAACAACCATGTTGACGAGTCCAACGTACGTGAACATGAACACTCATTTTAAAGGCGAATATATTCCACCCAAAGATCACTTCGTTTAAAGTAGTAGTGGATAGCCGAACCCCTTTACCATGACGCAATTACTCAAAGCCAAATTGAGGCTGCAGACCATCGATGTCGCAGGACTTGGGAACTTCACAGCTATTCTCTTAATCTAATGAACCTATCTACATGTGCAGGCGCGGGGATCAAATAGAGGCATTCTCCCTTACTTACGAAGGTCAAAACATCGCCCTATTGTTTCCCCAATCCGTACCAGCGACGATCTTCACCATTTACCACATCAGCAACCTGTTCTGTCATAGGGAGGAGTACGGTGTCGGCAGCCCACTCTCGAAGGCGCTGCTCTTCCGTCCAGCGACAGAACCAAGCTTACTCAGGTCTATCCTCTTCCTTTCACTTCCCCGGTTGTGTGGATAGTTTGTGCATTGAAATTGAACATGTATTGCCTGAGTTATGGCTGATTCTTTGGATGGATGCATGCTGAAGCCTACGAGGCCCGTCGCTACACTCATTTGTTTTTATGCATAACTCTTTGCTCAGTACATGGATTGAGCTGATTTTAGCTCTTTGGATTCCTTGCTTAATGACGAACAACTTTCATGTTGATCACTTTCCCAAAAAAATGTGTTTAATAGACGTTTTTTGTCCTTGAATGTCAACGAGTAAAACTGACTTGTTTCGTGCATCCGCGAGGCGGAAGTCGCACTCCGTTGGACATAACTTTGTCTGTATATCTCGGATCTGCCTGAACCACTTGATATCACTTTCCTTTTGAGTTATCAAAAACTTTCATGCTTTAAAATTCTTCATTTGAGGCCTCTTCGGTCCATTGAAAGTTGGGGATTTGGGTCAGCCTCAGTCTGCACCAAGGCTGATTCGGTTTTTTGGACACAACATTAACACCAAGGCTCCATTTCACCTGAAACTTATTGCATCAGATACCTCTTTTAGTGATCTAACCTCTTTTAAAATCTTTCATGTTTTGAAATTTTCATTCAAGTAATAAAATCTAGTCAAATCATTATTGGAGTGCAGTGGAAGCAAAAATGCCATTGCACCCTGCAACAGACAACTACTGCTGTAAAGAGAAATTCGTATTTTTCACATCACTCATTAGAATTTTATGCAATTGGTGCATACAGAACCATATCTAAGTTTTCTACAACTTTCCGTAGTTTTTACATTCGGTGACATCTGTTTGGTCTAACAATTCAAGGAAGACATGGTCCTCCTCTGCCTCTTGTCTTCCAGCGGCAGAATGAGTAGTCTATGCACCAGAAGGCATAACTTGCTCATATGAACTCTAAATAAACCAAAGTTAGAACCTAGAGTTAGAACATTCAATCTTTTACAACTTTTGTGTTTTACATTTCTCAATTTGAACAACTTGAGCACACTATCAACGGGGGTCAAACTCATTCCTGTAAGCTTTTCGACTAGAACATGTGTTGTTTGAACAGCTCCATTCATCGATTTATTGGCAGCACACCACATGTTATGTTTTCCTAAAATTTGACATGACGGATGCGATTCAAATTTTCTAGTATCCGGTAAAATTTCACAAATTTTAGAAAAGTTTACAAAAAGTTGTGAATTTTTTTAATAATCATTCATTTGCTGCAATCTAAGGAAACGGTCGAAGATTGGCCGAATGGTTCTTATGTTTGTCTGTTTAATCGTATGTTTAGAACATTCTGCTTTCGATATTCCTTCACTCTCATAGGATTCATAATATGTATGGATCAATGGGTCGGACGTGAGACCTCTCTAGTCATTTATTTGGGATATTCTCGAAAGATCACAAGTCGACCCGATTCTCTTCCATCAAACGGTAAGTCATGCCTTACCAATCCCATTTGATTGAATTTCGTTCAAATTTGCTCGATAGTAATGGCGTTGCTCTCTATTATTCTCTTTGTTTTACATGTAAAACAACTGAGAACTCTCTACCAAAGGACATTGCCCTCTAGCATCGTGGATGCTCAACATCAACGGGCCACACAACACCCCGTGAGTATCACTCTTACTCATCTAGTTAATTCTAATTATTTAACATGTCTTAATTAGAATTTTCTGACCATTTCCACCATTTTCTCCACCGCATACTGGTTTGATTTGTACGAACATCGACCGAGCCTCACGGGAGTTCGACAAAACAAAGTTTGAAGATAGAAAGCTTAAAGGCGCGTGTAATAGACCGCGTTTGGTTGGATCTACCATGGCCTAAAAATCCGTCATTCTGAAGTAAAGCCATCCCGACCAACACTTCAAGTACAAAGGAGAGGTGTGGGTCTCCCTGATTATTTTTAATCCACCTGTAACGGGCTACGAGCCCAAGTGTATAGGCTCGTAGACACCGCCCTTCCCCGCCCTCTATTATCTCAATAATTGGTTGTGCTCGTACGGATGTCATTACGCAACTTAGGTTTATTAACGCATGTTGGCGTAAATCAACAAACATGAGTTTGAGTCCAACTCCCGTTAACCAAAGTCAATTTTTTTGGAGCAAACGCCACCTTTTCGCATGTCAGAATGTAAGAGCTACTAAATAGGAATCTCCTAACCGAACTGTTTTTCCGACTTCAACAGTTTTAAAAATAAGTCGGTGGCGACTCCGTAATAGCTTACCTAGGTTAAGCAATAACAACCATTTTTACGGAGCCATCATGGATGGATAACGGCGACACGAGCCGCTCCCTGAGTCCTCCCTAAAATTCACGAACAAGGCCTTAACGCTGCCTTTCGCCTGTCGCCTTCAGCAAACTGGAGACGGTTGGCGAAATGTTCCGCAGGCCCATTCGGGAACTAAGGGAGGGCTTAACCCAAGTACCTTCTGCAATCCGACGCTCGAGTCACGATGCCGACTGGATGGACCTTGGGGGAGCGGACCCGGACCCTCGGGTCGTCCGAACCACCTCGCGCATACTAGACTTGAGGGCGTGCGTACATTCGCGAACTAGTTTAATACTAGAATTGATGTTTAAATGAACTCACTACCACACAATCAACTGATGATGCCGATTAATTAAACAATCGATAATGAGTAACCCTATGCTTACCCCCATAAACTTAGAAAATGTGACCTTCCCAACTTGGAAATTCCTCACCTGTTTTACCAAACAAGGACTTTACGTGATACAATTTTGCATATTTATGAAACCGGAGCCGAGAGATATGACATTTTCACTCTTTTCTACTTCAAGTAATCATCATGTAATACTAACACAAAAGTTAGTAAACTGCAGTAAAGGAGGACATGATGCGGGACAGAGGCAGAGCAGTAGGTGTACAAGGATAATGCAGTGAAGAATGTCATGGCTCCACTGTATTTGCAACAATCCCTAAGAATCTACACGAATGTTCCTGTCCAGTGCTTCCTTTAGCAACTTCTCATTCCGGTTCTCTTTACCTTTCTCTATCAAGATAGCTTCTTAAACACGATTTCCACTTCGTATCGACCCCTTCACCTGCATTGAAACTACAAAATCCGAAAGTACCCATGCAACAAGACTAAACGAAAATAACATGGAAACTTACTATATTTGCCTATAAATATGGGATATCTAACACTAATTATGCTAGTAAAAGAGACATATAACTCTACTTTCTTAGAGTTAATAATCATCAAGGCGCAATGCTATCAGCCGATGCAACTTGCCGATTTCAGGCGGGATTTCACCAATAAAGCCGTTGTTTGTCATGTTTATTATCTTGAGGAAGCTCAGATTCCCGATGTACGGCAAGAATGACCTGCTGAGCCTTGAGTCCTGAAGCTCTAACTTGATGATGTGGGGCTTGTACTAAGTCTATGGTCCATGTCTACACGGACCCAAGTTTGGGAAAAATGAAGATAAGGTCGTGTCCACTGAGAGTAAACTAATTCCGAGATTTCTGGAGGTCATTTGAGACAACCCCGACTTGGAGAGATTTTTTGAGAATGTGTCAAGCTCTATAGGCGTAACAAGATTCGGTATAAAAGGAGAAGAGATCCTCCCTAATCAGACACGACAATCAAACATAGCAGATTTTGCATTGACCGTCACTCTTAGTTTTTAGGAAAAAGGCGTCCAGACCCCGACCTAGGTGAACTCGTAAAAGTTTAATAGTCTTCACTTCCATCGTCTTGGTGAGCAACCGTAGCCAGGACAACAAAGCTCCGCCCTCACTCCATCGTCCTGGTGAGCAACCGTAGTTAGGACAACAAAGCTCCGCCCTCATTCCATCATCTCGACGAGCAACCGTAGCCAAGACAATCAAATTCCGCCATCGTTCCGTCATCTCCGCCTCGGCTTACATCCACATTTCATCCAACAAGCCTCCTGCGACCAGCTTCCGCCCTTCTCGTCTGCAAGTCTACAAAGCCGACCATCAAGTCTATGACGTCACCACCACCCACACCATCCATCTTTCATTTATTTTATGGCTATAAGCATTCCATTTCTATTGTAAGACATCATTTACTATAGCTTGATCAATTCGATTCATCTTTTCATTACTGGTTACCATACATCCGAACCACTGCGAGTATTTTGTGCCAAATATTTCCGACGTGATCCGTTCCGATGCGAACAGGGGGTGACGATGGCTGCAAGTGATGCTCCGCCAATGACAGAAGTCGAAAGAGCTGTTCCATGAGCTAAAAATCCGATCAGGGTCAACCGATATCCGGATTCTGAAGTGCAGCAATGCGGCTTGATCTGTTTCGTTGCTCTTGGGCAATCCCTGCACCTGTAAAGCGGAGAAGAGCAAAGACATACAAGGGAACATAACAAAGCCGAACTTTAGGGAATCTATAGTTGCTCTTGCTAGTGTCATTCCATTCCTGCAGGTTTCGACTTTTAGATACCTTCCGACATGTTCCATCAACGTATTTTAATTCAATCTGGTCCCACTTCTTGACTTGACTCATCAATACACACAGAGGGGGTAGTTGGGCTCATCCTCATTCAATCGATTGTACCAACAATGCAGCATTTAATCAAGTTTTCATCTCTCGTGGGACATGAGAAAACGAGGTTAGTTCACTCTGCGTTGGTGTGTGAGAAGACTTTTAACATGTTTTTCATGTTCGCTTAGTATCAGCCATTACTCTGGATGATGAACATCTCCCGTTCAAGAAAAATTTTATGTGAATGATTTTCAAGCAATATCATACTAGAAGTTATGAACTTGCTGGTATCCGACTTGTTCTGTAAATATGTTATGCATGTGGTTTCAGTGGCCGAGTCTGATTTTGAGATGCTTCTGTACGTGGTGGTCTGACCTCTACAATAAAATTCATTGCATGGTTTCGGTTTGTACTACCTCATGAAAGTGAATTTGAATTGTTAATTACATGAATGCTTCGACCCTGTTTGTAGCAGATATCAAGAGCACGGAACAGGGTCGTTGCTGTTGGGACAATTCACATGAATCGTTTTTGAGTATGAACTCCTCCATATTCTTATGTGAATTGTAGGTAAACTAAACTTTATTAAGTCTCAAATAAAAGATGTTCCTTCAGAAACGATTTTAGGACACTAAATTTTGCTCAGGCAAGGGAGCTTTCTGGTGTCGGATCAGTATCATTGTTTGAGACAACGATACTCTCTTGAAAGTCGTTTTTTCAAGTAGCGACATTCCCTTAATAGCAGGAAGCCCCTCGCCTGTCTAAAAAATTTCCAAGTCTCCCAAAGTCGCCTGAAAGTGCGATTTAGTCAAACAACTTCTTTATAAATTGAGTCTTGATGTTTGAAACAACAATGGTAGTGATATGTCTGTAGTTTTGGAAACTCGAACCCTATTTCATTTTCGAAACTAACAAGTACAATCCTCAAATTAGGTTAATTGAAATATCACAATTGTTGATCAGTCAATCGTACGCATTAAACACAATATTACAATAGGTGAACAATATTCAAAACACATTATATACGGTGATCCTAAAATAGAGAATCATTTCATGCTTGTGTAGATGAAAAACACGAAATTCATCTAAAACGTTACCCGAAAACAAAGAGAAAACAAGTATAGATAAGGTCGGTACCACTAACTCCTTCTCGTGCCTCTTCCCCATTTTCTTGACTGGCACTTTTATTTTGAATAAAAGCTTTGCAATATTCGAAAGGATATCGTATACGGCTAGCTGTCTGGTGCAGCCGCGCTACTTTTCTCGTGCAGGAGCGTCAACAGGTCAGTCCGAAGCAAACCAACAAACTTCAATGTTACATGCCTCTCTCATTTGAACTCTATTTTTGTAGAGTTGTTATATCCCCAAACCTAATTTTTGCTAATTTCTACCAAGACAAAAGAAACAAAATCGAGTATGGATTGATTCCTTAACGTTCTCAAAAATATTTGTAGACAACTCTTGTAGTTAGATTTTGTTCCTTACCTAGCACATGCTTAAAAAAAAATCATCCAAAATTCCATTAACGAATTGCAAAACAATCATCTCTATGCGTTGCGTACCCAACACCAACAACTTCATCATTCAACATCCTGTTTATGTTTTAAATTTGGTCCCGCCTCTGCTTCAACAACGTTATCTATGTAACACTCTAAATTCTTATGAAGCTTATTGTCGAAGATACATTGCAGTGTTCATTGATATGTAGCTTCAATATTTCCAATTTGAAAAGCATCACTTTCTAACAAGATATCGTTGTAATGTTCTTTATGATGAATCATACAGAAGCCTGATCTTCTGCAAGTGCAGAAGCTTGCGAAACATTTCAAAAGTTGTTCTTGATGAGAACCTTCGGTTAGGAAATATTTTCATAATTAGATAATTATTTAGTTAATAAATAATTATTTAATTACGTAATTAAAAAAAATATTTCACATGAAGTGGCCAAAATTAGATATTTTATTTTCATATAAATAAAATATGAAATATATTTCTTACTAAAGGAAAAAATTTCCAATTTGTGGAAGGTTCTAAAAGTTCTTATCTAACCTTCTATGGAACGCAATAGTCCACTAAGGAACAATTCTCTAGATTATATGATTAATATATCATCGATCGAACGAAGTCAAATTCGAAAGTAAATTTTGAATTATTTTGATCTATAGAAGGTAAATGGCTCATTTTAGTCTTGCAAGCCTATATCCAAGGGGATATTAAATAATCACAATATATTTAATCTCTAATGGCTATTTCCTGGTGACGATCATGTGATATATTTTCTTTCTCTTATGTGCATAAGCCTATTTATGTAAAGTTTAGTTTATTTTCCACCTCTAATATAATTAGGTGTATGTAGTTATAACAAAATGTGTACGGAAAACACTAGCGAGAAATACTTGTAACGAAAAACATAGAGACATTGTATTGTATTTTGTGAGTGAGGATCTTTATTAGTCACACACATGAAGGAACGAGCTACGGATGGTTGTAGGATTGGTGAAGCTTATGGTGCTGGACGTGGTGGGGTTGAGGGATTCAGTTATGACTCTAAAGATAGCATTTGGGGAGATGTTCAAGCAGGATTTGTAGTGTGGATTGCTGGATGTGCACGTACCAACGTGTAGTGACCATGACAGAAGAGTTGTGACTCCACGGGCACAAAAGGTGAGTGACCGACCAGTTTCTGTAATTATATGGCATTAGAACGTCAAGGGAAAAAGTCGCAGCGGGCTATTTCACCTTATGTATTCACTATTTCATCTTGATTAGTCTCAATCATCAAAATTCTAGGCGATAACCATCTAACAACATTAGGAGTATCGATCATAAAGAAAGTTTAAATTGGAGGTTAACCTAGACACGAAAGGAGAAACTTACTCTCTACAGAAGCCAATTGAGATCCAGATAGGATTTGGTCCAACCGCCAGATTTTCAAAAAATGTAGCAACTATGCACCTACTTCTAAAGCATGGCAGTAAATAGGCTTTATGTGATAGGGATGTATTCCGTCAGCTCTTCCCTTGGTGTCTCACATTTCAAATTTAAGTATTTATTTCATCCCACCTACTTTTAAAGCATGGAAATAAATACCCCTTCTGTACCATTTGGGCTAAGGTGAAATACAATGCCATCCATCATGGATTCACTGACATTCTACCTTGTTATGTTTTCGCTCCGTGCTTCCCTGGTGCAGGCAGAGGGTACGTGGATGCGCAATGAAACTGACCAATCTGCATTGCTTGAGGTGATCGAGTCGAAGCTCGGATTCCTCTAGAAATCATCACACCTTGCTCCGAGGGTGATCGGGCACAATCATAATATGTCGTGACTTCGGGTCCAGGGAATACGTTACAAACATTGAAAATATACTACATGGGCCAAATTATGTGGATTGATCTAAGGAGTGAAATAATCCTCGTCTTTGTGGACAACCATCGTCTATGTGAGAGCAATCATCTCCTATGCAATAACCGACTGTTGAGCCTCTACTTTGTGAGATTTTGTAAGCCTTGCGTAAGGGTATTTTGCACTTATTATTGATATAATGGAAAACACCTCGTTGGTGACGTTGTACGTGAGTCACTTAGTTCGAACCCACTATAAAAAAACATCTCATGAACTTGGGACCCGTTGGAAGTGTCCAACTATTGTGCAGGCAAGCTAGAGTCTAGAGCACCATCTTGAAGGGCTCTCCTCCCCTGGCGTGTTGCAGTCAATCGTCGAAGAAGAATCTAGCTGTTTGCGTGGCGGTGATGGCCACACGCACATGTAAGCCCAAACACGAGGGAATGAAAATGCCCAACTAAGAGGACAGAAATCAAAGGAGAATGTGGACCTAAAGGCCCATAATATCAAGAAATACTCCCCTCCCTCCTTCCCTTTTACCAAAAAAACAACACGCTCAATTTTTTGTCATTCAAGAACAAAAATATAATCCAACGTTGTGCTTTTCTTTTCCTTACAAAAACAAAAAGTAAAGCATACGGATCTATGAGAAGAAGTGATGCATAGAAGTTTATTATTGTTGTTGTTTCCAATAATTAAATTTGACAATCGACAATACATGCACAAACTATATAATACTATCGTCAAAGTATTCGTCGCACCCCATTCGGAAAATTATTTGCATCAGTCTCACCATACATGTTGCAATCTCAAAATCACGTCAACCTTTAAAAAGATCAAAGTCCTTGTCCGTAAGACGTAAAGATTCAAAAAGTCTTCTCGTGGGATGAAGATTAGAGATGTGCTTTTCTTACGTTTATAACACAGCCGGACGAAGACTTACCCCCTTTTCCGGGACCCACTTAATTATCTCTCCGTTCATACCTTTCGAGTCTAACAAAACCTCACAAAGCTAGAGGAATCAGAGTCGATAAACCCCCTTATTTCGAACTTGATACGAATTGAACTCTTTACTCTGTTGTGGTCCCTTGCCTGTTTATGGTCTCCCTTTGTTGGCGCAGGGAAAGTCCAAGAGCATTAGAACCGACAGTGATGAGTTGCTTGAGCTTAAAATAACTCTTGTGGGGCACTTCTTGCCTTATTCAGTCGGGAATGAATAGGCCAATTCAAATATATTGGCATTAGGCCGGTTATGAGAAGGGATCGGTGAGGGGAGGATTTTTCCAAATTGCATGAAACTCAACAAAAAGCATGAAGTTTCATATTCGTAGAAACACATGATAGGATTTGCTCCAACCACCAGATTTTCGAAAAATGTAGCATTCGCAAGGTGCCATCGGCCGCGATAAATAGGTGATATCCCTAAATGTGATAGGGATGTGGTTCCATCAGCTCTTCCCTTGGTGTCTCATATTTCCAAATTATGTATTTATTTCATCCCACCTACTTGCAAAGCATGGAAATAAATACCCCTTCAACCCAGACTCAGTCTTCCCCTAAAGTCCTTGTCATGTAGACGATTCAAAGTCTTTGGAGGGGTGATGGGATGTCATATGAACTAACACAACCCGAAATTCGTCGAATGACTTTTTTAAGGCTAGAATGGAATTCTCACAGCAAATAACAAACAATTAAAAGCAAGAAACAACACTAAGATTTAACATGGAAACCTCCTCAATGTGAGGAGTAAAACCACGGCCGGAGGCACCACCAAAACTTTCACTAAATCAATAAAGAAGTGGGTATACAAGTGTTCTTCTCTAGCGACCAACAACCAGCATATAATCCTTCTTCCTTGCTCAGCGTAATATCAGGAGCTCATCTTAATAACCATACGCTTAACGACACAAAAAAAGAAAGAGCTGAAATCATGAACTCCTGACATCAGGTGCCCTTAATGCTCACAGACTAATTTATACCTCACCTCGAAGTTGGAGAGGAGGAAATATGATATTAAGGAGGAAATAATGTCCTAGAAAGAATACCTGTACAAACAACTATTTGAATCATCTAAACAAACAATATGATCTATTCAAAAGTATTATATATGGTCCTTTCAAGAGTCAGGAAGGACGTCTCACCTCTCTTGCCCACCAAAAGTAGGTTTGAAATTTCAAAAATTAGTCCATGAAATGAAAGGTGTGGTCTAAATCCAAATCGTATATAAAGAAAAAGAAAGGGATATAAGATTATTAAAACAAGACAAGAGAGAGAGAGATAGAACATTTATGATGTCTATATAGGCTGTGTGTGGGTGTGTAGTGGGGTTAATCATTCCGAGAGATGAAACTTCATATCATATGGTAAGGCTGGGAGCGGCTAACGTCCCACGCACGGGACGTCCCCCGCAGTGTACTAATTTTGACCCTGATTTAGTACATTGTACTAATACCAATTAGTACACTTGTTATTACTAACGATGTACTAACTACAGTGTTAGTACATTGTACTAATGGTCACTGTTTTTGTACTAGTACAGTTAATACAATGTACTAATGGTACTGTTTTTGTACTAGTACAGTTAGTACAACGTACTAATGGTCACTGTTTTTGTACCAATTAGTACACCTGTAATGTACTAAAAAAGTTTTGTACATTGTACTAACCATTACTAGTACAAAAATAGTGACCATTAGTACATTGTACTAGTACAAAAAGAGTACACATTAGTACATTGTACTAACACTGTAGTTAGTACATCGTTAGTAATAACAAGTGTACTAATTGGTGTTAGTACAATATACTAAATAAGGGTCAAAATTAGTACACTGCGGGGGACGTCCCGTGCGTGGGACGTTAGCCGCTCCCAGCCTTACCATATGATATGAAGTTTCATCTCTCGGAATGATTAACCCCACTACACACCCACACACAGCCTATATAGACATCATAAATGTTCTATCTCTCTCTCTCTTGTCTTGTTTTAATAATCTTATATCCCTTTCTTTTTCTTTATATACGATTTGGATTTAGAAGTTAAAAGCGAAGAAATGGGGGACCCACAATAATTTTACGGTGGTTCGGTCAATCGACCTATCATCCACGATCGAGAAGAAGATTTCACAGATAGAACGATGAAGTACAAACTAGGTTGAACCTCTCTTAACCTGCCTCACTAATATCCAGAGCTACTAAACTCGCTTCACGACCAAGAAAAAACAATATTCATACACACTGCTCTGTACATCAGGGCCGCTATTCTCCACAACTAATTTATACCTCACCTCGAAGTTGGAGAGGAGGAAATATGATATTAAGGAGGAAATAATGTCCTAGAAGAAATACCTGTACAAACAACTATTTGAATCATCTAAACAAACAATATGATCTATTCAAAAGTATTATATATGGTCCTTTCAAGAGTCAGGAAGGACGTCTCACCTCTCTTGCCCACCAAAAGTAGGTTTGAAATTTCAAAAATTAGTCCATGAAATGAAAGGTGTGGTCCTAAATCCAAATCGTATATAAAGAAAAAGAAAGGGATATAAGATTATTAAAACAAGACAGAGAGAGAGAGATAGAACATTTATGATGTCTATATAGGCTGTGGTGTGGGTGTGTAGTGGGTTAATCATTCCGAGAGATGAAACTTCTATCATATGGTAAGGCTGGGAGCGGCTAACGTCCCACGCACGGGACGTCCCCCGCAGTGTACTAATTTTGACCTGATTTAGTACATTGTACTAATACCAATTAGTACACTTGTTATTACTAAACGATGTACTAACTACAGTGTTAGTACATTGTACTAATGGTCACTGTTTTTGTACTAGTACAGTTAATACAATGTACTAATGGTACTGTTTTGTACTAGTACAGTTAGTACAACGTACTAATGGTCACTGTTTTTGTACCAATTAGTACACCTGTAATGTACTAAAAAGTTTTGTACATTGTACTAACCATTACTAGTACAAAATAGTGACCATTAGTACATTGTACTAGTACAAAAGAGTACACATTAGTACATTGTACTAACACTGTAGTTAGTACATCGTTAGTAATAACAAGTGTACTAATTGGTGTTAGTACAATATACTAAATAAGGGTCAAAATTAGTACACTGCGGGGGACGTCCCGTGCGTGGGACGTTAGCCGCCCCGGTAAGGCTGGTTGGTGGGGGGGGG
>JARUPW010000330.1:111778-132183 GCA_029817735.1 Melastoma sanguineum
AGACCACAACCTTTCCATTCATGGATAATTTTTGAAATTTCAAACCTACTCTTTCGGTGGGCAAGAGAGTGAGATCTCTTTCTGACTCTTGAAAGGACCATCTATAAATACTTTTGAATAGATCATAATTGTTTTTTAGATGATTCAAATAGTTGTTTGTACAGGTATTCTTTCCTAGGACATTATTTCCTCCTTAATTATCATATTTCCTTTATTTGCTTCTTTTTCTTTGTGTGGTTGCTCTTGTACGTGTTGTTATCCTCTATTCTGTGCTAGCCTATTCTATTCGCTTTCCCCGCGGAGCTTAGGCCAGCCTCGCCACAAGGACCGAATCATTGAGATGGCTGACTCGGCATCATGTCGGAAAGGCTCAAAAATGCCCCACCAATCCTGGGCAAAGAATACATAAACATTCGCATGAAGATCTGGTTAAAAAACTCCGCGTGTTAGGGCGAAGCACTATAGCCTGGCGCAGATCTGAGGACTTGCAGGGGTCGACGTCGAGTGGCAAATCGACCAGAAAGTAGTGTTATGGCCGTGCTAAGTAGAGACTTGGAACGCTAAGTTGGGTCTCAGAGAGCGCTGCCGCAGGACAAAAAGGACTTGTCACTCAAGCTTAGGGCTGTAGTCGAGGATGATAAGAGCGCAGTGATAGTGGACGGAGATATAACGAGATGAACCTTGGCACCGTGATTAGCGGAGGTGTGACAGCGCGCATAATGAGCACATCAGCAGCCCTATCCGCGCATCGTTATCAGGCGGTGAGGGGATGCGTGTTTTTTGATTTTTTATATTTGGTTTTGCAGTTCCGTGCATCTCCTATGCCTTTTCTTCGCTTCTTTTTGCATCTCCTGTCACACAACAGACACACTACACCAAACCGTTACTTTCCGTTGCACCACCATTATTTGGCGACACTAAAACAAAATATCAAAAAAAAATATAACTGCTGAAAGAATTGCCGAAATATGACGGACTAATGGGCCATAGAATGTCTCTGCTGTTGCGCCTGAGTTCCCTGTTTTTTTATCTTGATTCCTTTTTCTCCAACTTCGAGGTGAGGTATAAATTAGTCTGTGAGCATTAAGGGCACCTGATGTCAGGAGTTCATGATTTCATCTCTTTCTTTTTGTGTCGTTAAGCGTATGGTTATTAAGATGAGCTCCTGATATTACGCTGAGCAAGGAAGAAGGATTATATGCTGGTTGTTGTGTCGCTAGAGAAGAACACTTGTATACCCACTTCTTTATGATTTAGTGAAAGTTTTGGTGTGCCTCCGGCCGTGGTTTTACTCCTCACATTGAGGAGGTTTCCATGTTAAATCTAGTGTTGTTTCTTGCTTTTAATTGTTTGTTATTGCTGTGAGAATTCCATTCTAGCCTTAAAAAGTCATTCGACGAATTTCGGTTTGTTTGCTTTATTCAAACGAAGAGGTAAAAAGTCAAGCTTCTATTTCAATTTTAAACACTTTATCGAGTTAGGGGGGGGGAACAAAATATATAATTAAACTCCACCTACAAAAAGTACGTAATGATGTCCCCCTCCTCCTCCCTGCTTCGCTTCTAATATATCATCATCATTATTTATTATTAACTTATGAGATGTGACGTGGGCGGCACGGCAGGCTCACATTATCTCCAACACTAGAACGAACCACGACGTCATCACCTTCCACTTCAAGATCCATCCATGCAACTGAGAATGGAAATGAAACAAAACTAGTAAAAGAAAGGTTGGAAATTTCCCAGAGACAGACATGGACATGAACCAGAGGTAGGATTGGAGCACCCCCCGGGATTTCCATCTTATTACAAAGATGGAAATAAATACCCATTTCATGCAACCTGCTCTACTATCCGTCAGCAAAAGGTCGAGACTTCTGTATAGTACCCCTGTGCTCGGGAGGACCTCTTTCCATTCCGGCGGCGTTTTCGACTTCTGCTCTACCCTACAGGCACGAGACTTCTTGCGTGCACCCGCAAGTGCGTGTCTAACTGCTCAAACTCCGTAGGTTCGAGACTTCCCTACGAAGAGAGATGACAAGAACGACTTCTTGC
The DNA here is from genome assembly GCA_029817735.1 of Melastoma sanguineum. Classification (NCBI taxonomy): domain Eukaryota; kingdom Viridiplantae; phylum Streptophyta; class Magnoliopsida; order Myrtales; family Melastomataceae; genus Melastoma; species Melastoma sanguineum. The sequence continues at coordinate 113,836 of JARUPW010000330.1, forward strand.
CGATGGGTTAGCAACTGGTTACTGAATTCGAACAGGTATTCACTTAGCTTCCCTCAGACGATTCGCCAGCTGCTCGTTGAACGCACCGAGGACACCTAGTCCCTCTCACGATGATCAAAGGCACTGACCTCAGCCCCTTGACACTCTCACACGCAGCTTGCAAGAGAAAGAATCAGGAGACACTTAGCACCTTCCGCTCTCCGTCGATGCACAAAGCTCACTTAGACCACTCAGACACACTAAGGCAATGAAATATGTCGTCCCTAGTCTGATTATAATGGAGAAAGAGGCACACATGACGTCTAGGCAATCTTCGAGATTTGTTGGTAAAACTGGCAGCCAAGTCTCAGTAACGGTCTGCTCAACGGTTCGTTGTACCACAGAAGGAAAGTCCCCAACGGTAACTATCCTCTAATAAACTATTGTTATCTGAAACAAATTAGTTGTTTCCAAGTCTTATAAACAAATCATCCTAAAGGTGTTCTCCTCTAATCGATAATTGAGATAAGATCATAAACAAACTTATCTAATTTATGATTTTTTCCTATTATAGCATAGGACTATTGCAGAATGAAATATTTTATTTTCAAGTATAAACTTGGTAACCCAATCTCTCGATATTTAGTTTCCTAAATGTATAAACTTGGAAAACACCTCGTTGGTGGCGTTGTACGTGAGTCACTTAGTTCGAACCCACTATAAAAAACATCTCATGAACTTGGGACCCGTTGGAAGTGTCCAACTGTTGTGCAGGCAAGCTAGAGTCTTGAGCACCATCTTGAAGGGCTCTCCTCCCCTGGCGTGTTGCAGTCAATCGTCGAAGAAGAATCTAGCTGTTTGCGTGGCGGTGATGGCCACACGCACATGTAAGCCCAAACACGAGGGAATGAAAATGCCCAACTAAGAGGACAGAAATCAAAGGAGAATGTGGATCTAAGGGCCCATAATATCAAGAAATACTCACCTCCCTCCTTCCCTTTTACCATAAAAACAACATGTTCAAAAATTGTCATTCAAGAACAAAAATATCATCCAACGTTGTGCTTTTCTTTTCCTTACAAAACAAAAAGTAAAGCATATGGATGCCCTATGAGAAGAAGTCATGCATAGAAGTTTATTATTGTTGTTGTTTCCAATAATTAAATTTGACAATCCACAATACACGCACAAACTATATAATAAACTCAATGAACCTGTCGTCAAAGTATTCGTCGCACCCCATTCGGAAAAATATTTGCATCAGGCTCACCATACATGTTGCAATCTCAAAATCACGTTAAAAAGATCAAAGTACTTGTCCGTAAGACGTAAAGATTCAAAAAGTCTTCTCGAGGGATGAAGATTAGAGATGTGCTTTTCTTACGTTTATAACACCCCCGGACGAAGACTTACCCCCTTTTCCGGGACCCACTTAATTATCTCTCCGTTCTTACCTTTCGAGTCTAACAAAAACTCTCGAAGCTAGAGGAATCAGAGTCGATAAACCCCCTCATTTCGAACTTGACACGAATTGAACTCTTTACTCTGTTGTGGTCCCTTGCCTGTTTATGGTCTCCCTTTGTTGGCGCAGGGAAAGTCCAAGTGCATTAGAACCGACAGTGACGAGTTGCTCGAGTTTAAAATAACTCTTGTGGCGCACTTCTTGCCTTATTCAGTCGGGAATGAATAGGCCAATTCAAATATATTGGCATTAGGCCGGTGATGAGAAGGGATCGGTGAGGGGAGGAATTTTCCAATTTGCATGAAACTCAACAAGAAGAACAAGGGAACGTGTCCCATATGAACAAAAAGCGTGAAGTTTCATATTTGTAGAAACACACAATAGGATTTGCTCCAACCACCAGATTTTCAAAAAATGTAGCATGCGCAAGGTGCCATCGGCCACGATAAATAGGTGATATCCCTGAATGTGATAGGGATGTCGTTCCATCAGCTCTTCCCTTGGTGTCTCATATTTCCAAATTAAGTATTTATTTCATCCCATCTACTTGCAAAGCATGGAAATAAATACCCCTTCGACCCAGACCCAGTGGTCCCTTAAAGCCCTTGTCATGTGGACGATTCAAAGTCTTTGGAGGGGTGATGGGATGTGACATGAACTGACACACCCCGGAATTCGTCGAATGACTTCTTTAAGGCTAGAATAGAATTCTCATAGCGAAAACAAACAATCAAAAGCAATAAACAACACCGAGATTTAACGTAGAAACCTCCTCAATGTGGTGAGTAAAACCACGGCCCAAGGCACCACCAAAACTTCCACTAAATCAACAAAGAAGTGGGTATACAAGTATTCTTCTCTAGCGACCAACAACCAGCATATAATCCTTCTTCCTTACTCAGCGTAACATCAGGAGCTCATCTTGATAACCATACGCTTAACGACACAAAAAAGAAAGAGCTGAAATCAAGAACTCCTTACATCAGGTGCCCTTAATGCGCGCAGACTAATTTATACCTCACCTCGAAGTTGGAGAGGAGGAAATATGATATTAAAGAGGAAATAATGTCCTAGAAAGAATACTTGTACAAAACAACTATTTAAATCATCTAAACAAACAATATGATCACTCATAATCTATTCAAAAATCTTCTATATGGTCCTTTCAAGAGTCAGGAAGGACGTCTCACCTCTCTTACCCACCAAAAGTAGGTTTGAAATTTCAAAAATTAGTACATAAAATGAAAGGTGTGGTCCAAATCCAAATCGTATATAAAGAAAAGGAAAAGTGAAAAAGGGATATGAGATTATTAAAACAAGACAAGAGAGAGAGAGATAGAGCATTTATGATGTATATATAGGCTGTGTGTGGGTGTGTAGTGGGGTTAATCATTCCGAGAGATGAAACTTCATATCATATGGTAAGGCTGGTTGGTGGGGTGGGGGGGTTTGTTTACTTTATTCAAACGAAGAGGTAAAAAGTCAAGCTTCTGTTTCAATTTTAAACACTTTATGGAGTTAGGGGGGGAACCAAATATCTAATAAAACTCCACCTACAAAAAGTACATAATGATGTCCCCCCCTCCTCCTCCCTACTTCACTCCCAATATATCATCATCATTATTTATTATTAACTTATGAGATATGACGTGGGCGGCGAGGCAGGCTCACATTATCTCCAACACTAGAACGAACCACGACGTCATCACCTTCCACTTCAAGATCCATCCATGCAACTGAGAAGGGAAATGAAACAAAACTAATAAAAGAAAGAAAGAGATGCTGGAAATTTCTCAGAGACAGACATGGACATGTACGAGAGCTAGGATTGGAGCACCCCCCGGGATTTCCATCTTATTACAAAGATGGAAATAAATACCCATTTTACGCAACCTGCTCTACTATCCGTCAGCAAAAGGTCGAGACTTCTGTACAGTACCCCTATGCTCGGGAGGACCTCTTTCCATTCCGGCGGCGTTTTCAACTTCTGCTCTACCCTACAGGCACGAGACTTCTTGCGCGTACCCGCAAGTGCGTGTCTAACTGCTCAAACTCCGTAGGTTCGAGACTTCCCTACGAAGAGACATGACAAGAACGACTTCTTGCCGATGGGTTAGCAACTGGTTACTGAATTCGAACAGGTATTCACTTAGCTTCCCTCAGACGATCCGGCAGCCGCTGGTTGAACGCACCGAGGACACCTACTCCCTCTCACGGCGATCAAAGGCTCTGACCTCAGCCCCTTGACACTCTCACACGCAGCTTGCAAGAGAAAGAATCAGGAGACACTTAGCACCTTCCGCTCTCCGTCGATGCACAAAGCTCACTTAGACCACTCAGACACACTACGGCCTGTCTCTTATACACATCTAGATGTGTATAAGAGACAGCACTTAGACCACTCAGACACACTACGGCAATGAAATATGTCGTCCCTAGTCTGATTATAATGGAGAAAGAGGCACACATGATGTCTAGGCAATCTTCGAGATTTGTTGCTAAAACTGGCAGCCAAGTCTCAGCAACGGTCTGCTCAACGGTTCGTTGTACCACAGAAGGAAAGTCCCCAACGGTAACTATCCTCTAATAAACTATTGTTATCTGAAACAAATTAGTTGTTTCCAAGTCTTATAAACAAAGCATCCTAAAGGTGTACTCCTCTAATCGATAATTGAGATAAGATCATAAACAAACTTATCTAATTTATGATTTTTTCCTCTTAAAGCGTAGGACTATTGCAGAATAAAATATTTTATTTTCAAGTATAAACTTGGTAACCCAATCTCTCGATATTTAGTTTCCTAAATGTATAAAATGAGATTAGACAATCATTTTAATTCAATTTGGACAATCAGACAAATAATCTTATATAAACAAAAATAAAACGTGGGCATTGAAAATTTGTTTCCATATTTTTAATATGTATACGTAATGTCACAACAACAACTTACTGTAACGCAACAACATATAATAGTTACTAGCTATGGTTCAGCAACACATTGCTCAAGCTCATCACTAAGGATAAGCATGCAACTCGTGAAACATTACTTCTGACCGTTTGTAACTTGTTGCTTAAGTTCATCATCAAAACCAGGTTAACACTACCTAATTAGATCGGTAGTCTGACCAACCTTGAGAGATTGGATGTGTAGGAGAACAGACTGTCTGGACGAGTCCCAAACACCCTCAGTCAGTACATTAGTTTGGAGACGTTGTCCATGGGGAAAAATCTGTTTGAAGGAAACATCACCTCATTTACTTTTCGAGTCTCACAAAAAACTCACAAAGCTAGAGGAATCAGAGTTGATAAACCCCCTTATTTCGAACTTGACACGAATTGAATTCTTTACTTTGTTGTGTTCCCTTGCCTGTTTATCATCTCCCTTTGTGGGCATAGGGAGAGTCCAAGTGCATTAGAACCGATGGTGACGAGTTCATTCGAATCAATGTGAGCCACTCATCTATCCTCTCGGATACGTGTTTCTCACAGTCAATATCCAGAAAAGCACCATGAGTGGTTATTGGTTTCAGGACATTATCCCTCAGAATAAATTTTGGTTTGGTTTTGTGAGGATAATCTGACGTGTAAATCTCCCTTTTCGCAGTAACCAGTTCATTAAACATTCTATTGTCTAAATGAATTAGAGTTTCTTCTGCCAGACCTAAGGCTTTCCTTAAGTCTTTTGCCAACTCCCCACTCTGGAAGTTCAAATTTGCATTTTGCTTTTGTGGGTCTAAGATATAAGAAGCAACTGATTTCTTGTACATCTCATCCGTACTCTTGCTTTGACCCTGGTTGGAATTTCTTCATCACAGTTTCAATTTTTCAACTGGTTTTCCCGAAGTACTCTCCAGTCCTGATGTCGCCTCTGTGTCTGGCATTTTTAAACTTCTTTCATGCCCAATAGAGTCTAACATCTTATTTACTATAGAGCATACTTCCTGTGCAAAATAGTTTCGGCTCTCAAGATTTTCAGTACTACTTGAATACTAAAATTTGTTAAAATATAATTTATACTTTTACTAATTCCATAGGGAGCCATTCTAGACTCTGTGATGAACTCCAATATCGAAGGAGTTCCAAAAGGATTTCTTGAATATTTTCCTTCTCCGGACATTTTCAAGGACTTGATTGCAAACATTTTAAACTTTGAAATAAAATAAAATATTAGAAAAAGTCAAAATGGTGAAGGTGTCGTAAAAGGGAAATATATAAACTTACTACCCTAAAAGCTAAAATATTTTCTTTTCCTAAGGTAAAGAGGAACTATCCTCCACTTTTGAACCCTCGAATTTTGAAATCCAATATCGCCGATTTCCAGCCACACGTATATCCGTCGCACCCAATTTGGAAAATTATTTGGATCTGGGGTCACCACATAACCTTTAAAAAGATCAAAGTCCTTGTCCGTAAGAACGTGAAAGATTCAAGAAGTCTTCTCGAGGGATGAAGATTAGAGATGTGCTTTTCTTACGTTTATAACACCGCCGGACGAAGACTTACCCCTTTTCCGGGACAGACTAAATTATCTCTCCGTTCTTACCTTTCGAGTCTCACAAAAAACTCACGAAGCTAGAGGAATCAGAGTCGATAAACTCCCTTATTTCAAACTTGACACGAATTGAATTCTTTACTATGTTGTGTGTTGACATGGCAAATAATTTTGGGCCTGAGTTTAGAACAGAAGCCCAGTAATCCCTCAAGTCACACTCCGAGTCGGCCCAAGATACAGTCGACTAGGTCGACTCATGACGAAGTCGACTAGGTCGACTCACAACGAAGGAATATGGTAATCAAAGTCAACCAAGATAGCAAAGTCTACTAGTAGGGTGAAGTCGACGGAATTCTGGATAAGTCGACCAAGTCGGTCGTAGCCCGTACAGATCAGTCAAGTCGACAAGGTTGGAATAAATTCATTTTCAATCACGTTTGTTAAGGATCGTAACTGATCCTAATATCCAGGAACGTGATCCCATATATCAAGGAGGTTGTTGAGACACTCCCACGATATTAGGGATCACGATCTATAACACGATCTGCAACACGATCTATCTGTTACGTGTTAAACACGTACAAGTCCTCTATAAATAGCAGAGGAATTTTCAAGACAAAACACGACCATACACAGCCAAAGCTCTGAAGTTTGTTCGTCAACCTTAGGAATTAGATACCTTGACCCGGTTTATAGGTCAACTCCCCTTCCACCGGCAGAGTGAGCTCGTAGGGCCTTTGCCGTCAACCTCCCGCCAGCGACACCACCGACGGAGTGAGCTCGTAAGGCCTTCGTCACAGCCTCCCGCCAGCGACCGCCACCGACGGAGCGAGCTTCCAAGGCCTTCGTCACAAGTTCTCCGCCGTAACAGGACTCCACATCGTTGTCACCACTTGCCCCTTTTTTCATTTTAGATGGCTGTAAGCCCTTGTTCTTAATTCGTTAAGATTGTAAGACTTGCATTCTATTTCAAATAAAATTGTGCATCTTCTTACTGGCGACCACAACTCAATTCCTGTGAGTCCTTTGCCAAATATTTCTGACGTGATCCGTTCTATAGGCGAACATTGTGTTCCCTTGCCTGTTTAAGGTCTCCCTTTGTTGGCGCAGGGAGAGTCCACATGCATTAGAACCGACAGTGATGAGTTGCTCGAGTTTAAAATAACTCCGGCAGTGCACTCCTTGCCTTATTCAGTCGGGAATGAATAGGCCAATTTGAATATATTGGCATTAGGCCGGTTATGAGAAGGGGTCGATGAGGGGAGGAACTTTCCAAATTGCATGAAACTCAACAAGAAGCATAAGGGAACGTGTCCCATATGAACGAAAAGCATGAAGTTTCGTATTCGTAGAAACACACGTTAGGATTTGCGCAAGGTGCCATCGGCCGCGATAAATAGGTGATAGATATCCCTTAATGTGATAGGGATGTCGTTCCCGTCTGCTCTTCCCTTGGTGTCTTATATTTCCAAACTAAGCATTTATTTCATCCCATCTACTTGCAATGCATGGAAATAAATACCCCTTCGACCCAGACTCAGTCGTCCCTTAAAGTCCTTGTCCCGTAGATGTTGCAAAGTCTTTGGGGGTCTTCAAGTTATCAAGCGGGTGAAATTCCATACTATATTATGGCTTGTGTCAATCCACTTGATACCATTTGGGCTAAGGTGCAAAACAACGCCATCCATCATGGATTCACTGACATTCTTCCTTGTTGTTATGTTTTCGCTCAGTGCTTCACTGGTGCAGGTGCAGGGTACGCAGATGGGCAATGAAACTGACCGAGCCGCGTTGCTCGAGTTCAGAAGCCAGATACACGACGACCCCGACCGTATTTTTAGCTCTTGGAATGACTCGATCGACTTCTGTCGCTGGCCTGGTGTTACTTGTGGCCGTCGTCATCCTCGCGTGACGAGGCTTGAGCTTCCAGGCTCAAGACTCATGGGATCTTTGTCTCCATACATAGGGAATCTCAGCTTCCTCAAGGTGATAGACATCAACAACAACAGTTTCTCTGGCGAAATCCCCCCAGAAATTGGCAACCTGCATCGGTTGATTGCAGTGTTCCTCGATAATAACTCATTTTCTGGTCCGCTACCAGAGAACATCTCGGGCTGCACAAACCTACAAGTGATCACTGTCCAAAACAGCATGCTTGGTGGCGAAATACCTCGTGGGTTAGCTGCTTTGTCGGAGCTTCGTGCCTTCCAAATCTACCACAACAACTTCACTGGGAAATTCCCTGATTTCTTTGGCAACTTCTCCTATCTGAAAACCATGGCCGCAGACTACAACCAGTTCGTGGGAACCATCCCTGCCTCTCTTGGACAAATGAAGAAACTACAATACTTTCTTCTAGGAGGAAACTTCTTTTCTGGTACCGTGCCTCTCTCAATTTTCAACATAACCTCTCTAGCAGTCATGGAGCTGGGATTAAACCAACTTGAGGGCCATCTCCCTTGGGATCTCGGAATCACTCTACCTAATCTAAATTACCTCAGTGTCAGCGGTAATCATTTGACTGGACTTCTACCTCCTTCAATATCGAATGCAACTAATTTACAGGTGCTGCAGATAAACATAAACAATTTCAGCGGCCCAGTGCCTGATTTAAACAATCTAAATCTGTTGCAGTGGTTGGATATTGCTTTTAATCAATTGGGCAGTGGCAAATCGGGTGACTTGAGGTTTGTTGAATTGATCAACTCTACCGAGCTACTGCAGCTCGACTTCCGCAGTAACTTTTTGGGGGGCTCATTACCACAGTCTATCGGAAATATATCGTCGAATCTGAATTTATTGGAATTTGACTTTAACCAGTTGACGGGAACGATCCCTTCTAGCATCGGTAATCTCCGCAAACTGGAAACGCTAACAACCTCTGAGAATCCACTCACTGGTAGACTCCCAGATGAAATTGGCAACCTCCACAATCTGAAGATTCTTATAATGATGAACAGCAGCTTCTCTGGAAAAATCCCATCTTTGCTTGGGAACTTAACAATGCTGATAATACTCTCATTGGCAGGAAATAAACTCCAGGGAAGCATCCCGGAAAGCCTCGGAAAATGCCAAAACTTGATGGAGTTGGATCTCAATGGAAACAACTTGAGCGGAGCCATACCATCACAACTCCTCAGTATATCATCCTTATCGAGCTACCTCGATTTGTCATGGAACAAATTGACTGGCGCCCTACCTGATCAGATCGGTAGTCTGACCAACCTTGAGAGATTGGATGTGCAGGAGAACAGACTGTCCGGACGAGTCCCAAACACCCTCAGCCAGTGCATTAGTTTGGAGAAATTGTACATGGGGAATAATCTATTTGAAGGAAACATCACCTCATTTCTGAGACCACTGAGAGGGCTTCAGTATCTAGACCTGTCGCAGAACAACTTCTCCGGTCAGATTCCAGAGTTCTTAGGAACTTTCCAGCTTAGGTACCTCAATCTATCTTTCAACCGCTTTGAGGGAAAAGTTCCGAATCAAGGGGTGTTCTTAAATTCCAGCGCTGTCGCGGTCAAGGGAAACGAGAGGCTATGCGGAGGGATTTTGGAGCTCCACTTACCTAGTTGCACTAATCCTAAATCGATGCCCAGAAGAAAAATTTCATCCAAGGTGATCACTGCGACGGCCTGTGGGATTGGACTCATGTTTATTTTGCTGTCGTTCTTGGCATTGAGTATTTGCATGAGAAAACATAGAAGAAGAAAACAATTACCAAACTCCCATTTGGTGCTGGGAGGCTTTTTTCCACAAATTTCATATGAAGATATTCTCAAGGCAACTGAAGGGCTCGATAAAAATAATTTGATCGGTACTGGCTGTTTTGGTTCTGTCTACAAGGGAATCCTTAGAGACGGTAATAACATGGTAGCCATCAAGGTTCTCAACCTCCAAACTGGAGCAGCATCAAAAAGTTTTTTAGCAGAGTGTGAGGCATTAAGGAATATCAGACATCGGAATCTTGTAAAGATTTTGACTGCTTGCTCGACCATTGACTTCCAAGGTAATGATTTTAAGGCCCTTGTGTATGAGTACATGGAAAATGGAAGTCTCGATGTGTGGCTGCATCATACAGCTGAGGGAGTGTACCAAAATTTAAGTTTAATCCAAAGACTAAGTATTGCCAATGATATCGCTTGCGCGGTGGAGTATCTACATCACGAGAGCGAGATGCCAATTATACATTGTGATATAAAGCCGGGCAACATTCTTCTGGACATGGAGATGACTGCCCATGTAGGTGATTTTGGCCTCGCAAGGATTCTCCCTACTGCTGAAGTGGTTCTGCAAGTAAGCTCAGTGGGGGTGAGAGGGACGATCGGCTACAGCCCTCCAGGTTCATGAATTTTATTTGAATGTGGTCATGATTTTGATTTGCTTGTGATATTGTAAGATTGTGATGATAGAGTGGAATATGAAATGTGCAGAGTATGGCATGGGAAGCCCAGTGTCGATGGAGGGAGATGTTTACAGTTACGGCATCCTTCTTCTGGAGATGTTCACAGGAAAGAGACCCACTGACAACATGTTCGAGAATGGTTGCAACATTCGCTGCTTCTGTGAGGCGGCATTGCCAGACAGGGTGGGGGAAATAACAGACCCTTCATTGTTTTCAAATTTGCTTGGAGAAGGATCAAGCATCCCTGCTTCAACAAGGGCGAAAGAATGCTTAGTGAAGGTGTTTGAAGTAGGGATCAGCTGTTGCCAAGAGCTACCACGAGAAAGGATGGATATCCGTGATGCCTCAGCGAAACTTCGCTCCATAAAAGCTGCATTGCTCTGAATCTCGTAAATCGTATGCAGTGGTGGTGGAGATTGTTATCTATATTAAAAAGGCATGATTTGGTATTTATGTTTTGCTCTGTTTAGTAGCTTCAAATAAGTCCATCATGTCGTTTCTCTCTTCGGAAGACGTGTGTGCTGAAGTTTACGTGCGTGAAATCATTTGTCTGCAGTGTGGTATATGTAAATGAAATACCCCTACAAAATTTTAATTTCTTCACATAAAATTGTTAGACTATATATGTATGGAGTTATGTGGATACCACTGTGTTTGCAGTTAGTCAATTCAGAATCACGCCTTAATCTAGCAGTTTTGTGTGGGATGTCCAACAATGACCGCTATCACTTTTGATTAATTTTTCTGCTTCATGAGTAGATACGGTCCGCGGCTATCCTCCTGAGATGATATGGGGAACAATTGAAATATTTTCTTGCAACCAAATCGGTAACCATCCCCGAGATTGACCTTGGCAGAGCAATAAGCTTGCCGGACAAGCCCCGAAAGCTATTGAACTAGCAAATGCTGGGAAGACAGCACTCCTAATTGTCCTGTCTGATGACCCGCGTCGGCTGTCTTCATCGTTGACTCCGCCAATACACTGTTTAGTCATTCTAACACCTTGAATTTTAGCCCCACAATAGGAACGAGACAATGCTATCATGAAGAAGCAGGTTGGGGGGTCATCGTCGAAGAGTCACACCCGGTAGTATAAACACCATGGAGGGGAGACCCTAGAGGCGCATGGGAACTCTCCAATGTCGGGTTAGTAGAGGGGGTGTCTATGACCTTGTCATGGACCTTATAGTTTTAGCCCATAATCGTTCGGATGATGTATTATTGAAATCAAATATTAAATTGTCCTTATATTTTTTTCACGATATTAATAAAAATTACGTACAATTTATATTCTCTTAATGTAATTCAACACAAGTAGCATCGAAAGCTTCATCGATGTTGTGACAAAATAATGAAATTGGCTGGAAGTAACAGTTGTTTTAGTAAGAAAAACTATTTAATTTTCGCACTTAAAATTAATAGTAGAGCTGATATTTGAAAAAAAAAAATCGTCATAATTCGCTTCCGTGGTTCAATCAATTGCGTCAATCGAGTTGCCTTCAGTTTGATCCCTTTAAATAATCGTGTGCTTAGAGACAAAATGATCTGTACATTGTTAGTGTGGCTGGATATTGAATATATTTTCATTTTTAACAATCTATCTCCGGGCTGGCATCTGGCCCTAGGGGTGGCTTCTGTGGCCTTTTGTCTGTTTTATAATTTTTGTACAACAGTCAATGCCAAACGCCAATTTTCCTAAAAGTTCGAACTTATAGGTAAAACCATGACATACTATATATTTTCATTTTCAGCAGTCTCAGGCACTATTTCAGCCTCCGTACGTTGGTTTGATTTATCATTTCTTGCAAGAAGTAAAAATTCGATGTAATTGAAATTGAATTAAAATTTTGATTTGCTTAATTTTTAATATTTAATTACTTAAATCAATATTTTCCATTGAAATTACCTTGTTTTCTTTTATCATTGTTTAGTTATCCGGTAAATGAAATCACATTGAAATTATAGCACTTAAGTAAATAAAAATATTCTAACCATTCTTATTTGATTTGTGTATTTTGATTGTACCGTAAACTTTTTCTTTATGAATTTATTTTTTACTTTACCAATTTTGATTATACAAACTTATAAGATGAAATGGTTTTATGTTTATAGGAATGACAGTGTGGAATTAAATGGTGTCAAGTGAAAAGGTAGGACCAAATCCAAGTGAATCATTGTTCTATTTGAGAATATTTCTTCAATTTTACGCCATTGTTTTTTGTTTTTATTTGAACCAACTTTGTAAAGCTTGAAAAATTTGTTACAATTTATGTTATCATCATGCTGGGAAACTTTTTATTGAGTAGCCATATTATATTTTTGTCTTTAAAAATTATGACTCTACAAATTAAATGAAATCCCATCTTACTTTCTGTTGTTTGAGTTTAAGTAAAATGTGGATGTCTTAAAAGGTGCTGGGATTATCGATTATACATAAAATCGAAAATGTTATAATTACAAAATTTGTCATACTATTTTTATTTGAAAAGTATGACAATATGTTTGTCTCCTACGAGATTTCATATTAAGAAATTTCTTGAAATTATATATAAAAAATTATAAGCTTTATTTTACATTTACAAAAGGAATTTTTTTCTCTAAATTAATTGCAAAAAGTTTGAATTTTTTATGAAATTTTAAAGATTTTACAGAAGACATAGATAGAGATAAAATTCATCCTACGGTAAGACACCAAAGTTTAGCGCGACCACTTCAAGATATTGGGATTGAGCTTGCAATTTCTTCATTTTTTATTGAATTTCGCAAATGAAGTTCTATAGAGAAAAATTTAAATATAATCTGAATTAACCAAATATAGTCGTTCAACTTTCTTTTGTTTTTGATGGGATGAAGGGGGCAATCCAAATTGCAAAACAAAATCCTCATTCCGTCGGCATTTGTTGTGATCAAGGATGAGCGCTTGAGTGTTTGAAATTCTCTTGTGATGCACTAAATTTCAACACCAAGGAAATCACTCTTCTGTGATCAACATTCATTTGTCAAGACCCACCGCAAGAACGACAACAACCCTCCGATGAGAGCCAAGAAGAGAAAACACTGTCGATGACACATATCATTATCTACAATAAAGAATGGGAAAAGACCGCTAAACTCGTCTACCTCCTCCTCTGCCGCCTCTAACAAGGAAGGAAACAACGACGTTACTCTTCATCGGCAAAGGAGAACAACGGAAGTTGCTTCTGCTGTAGAAACTTTCACGACTTCACATCTTTCGTAGCATTCACGATAGGGACAACTTCCGTTGCATCACGTGTGCTTGTCGATTCTACCTCCATGAAGAGCTTAGTGTCACCAATTTCTCTTTGATTGTAATTTCCTTTTTCGACTCCAATGAGGGTATGCTGAAAATGAAATATAAACTATGACACGCTTCTGTTCAAGTTTTTAGAATAGTTGGCATTGTTATAATAGCTTGATTTCACGTATTCACGGGCCAGGCGCAAAAATGCAACAATGAAAAAGAACAAAAATCAAACAAAGAAATCTACACCTAGCAAAAGAAATGACGAAAGAATGAAAAAGAGCATCTCATATAAAAATGAATGAAAAAGAATAAAAATCAAACAAAAAATTGAAAAAGATGCCAAAGAAGTCCAACTACTTAACCAAAAGAAATTGCTCAAAGACGCCCACTAAAATGAAAATGATGTGTGAACACTCGATGTCCGATTCTGATATCACTGTTAGAGAGTGGCTACCAACTATCTTAACAGATCGAATTTATAGATGAAAACATGTCATACTTTATATTTACTTTCAATAGCGTAGAATAGTCTATCCTAATTGTCGTTTTATCAAATTTTTGAAAACAGTTTGCTTGATGTAATTTACATAATGTCTATCCAACTTGTCCACAAAATTTCGGGTAACTCAAGGAGCTGGTTGGAGGAAGGACTGTTGTTGTAACACTAAAAAATTGTGATATAAATGGATTGATTTGAGGATTGATTTGATTACTGAGAATTAAGTACCTGACATACGGCAAAGTCAATAAGATGACATAATGATCGAATTCGGACCGCCTTTCACCCCTCCGTGAAATTAAACATGGAAATAGCAAGTAAAACCGATATGCCAAGGAAGTCACATTTTCAAAGAATAATAATATGATTATCTTAAAGTAAGCTTAAAGTGCAACACATTTTTTATTATTTGTTTCTTCCAATAGGAAATTCCTTGAACAAGTATGCATTAGTAGTATTGATTAGTTCTTAAGGACGGTGAACTTGAAGCTGGGCATTTCAGAGTATAAATCTCCTAGTTGCAAGTAGATTGATTTTAAGCATAATCATTTTTATGATGGAGAAAATAATATGTTATCGGAGGTAAATGTATTCTAAATTTAGTTTGACTTCTACTCTTACCAAATCGAAAATAAACTATTGTGGTTTTTAGAAAACGAATATTTTCTTTTAAAAAAACAAAAATAACGAAAAATTTTCTTAAATCAAACAGAAAGTTTCTAAACGTATTTATAGCTCTAAAAGGTAACATGGTTCGAGTTCACTTTTGCTAATTAAATTCGCTAATTATCCTATGCTATTAATAGTAGTCACTAAACTTTAGCTAAAATTTGAGATATACCTAACGGAGCCGGGACGACAGAACGGCCATGAATCTTCGATTCGTTAAAAGCGTCTTTTGCCCCATGTAATGTTTTTCATTTAGCTTTCGTTTATGTTGATGTTTATATCTTTTGTCTTATGTTTATGGTCTCCACTATCTCTCTACCTTTCTTTGGTGGTAAGAACTTACTTTGTTTTACAATTTTCGGCATGAACTTACAAAACTATCTCCGTAGTTTCTCGATACAAAGCTTTATAGCTATGTTCTGCCCATCAGGCTTCCTCCGTCCGTTATGTCCATCTTATTAGATCTCTCAGAGACGATTCCTGCAATGGATACCAACAGATGTCTATTATGTTTTATATCTGTTTTTTATCAAGGTTAATCGTGTTTCACTGCTTTCATCGAAATTTATTGTTTGTATTTGACATCATTCTGTAGTTTCTTTTGTGAAGCTCGCTCCAAATTTTCCGTCGATTAATTTTAATCGGAAATCGTCGGACCTCACATGTTTCACATATGTAAACCAGAGTTAAATTCATAGCACTGTAATTACATACCTCTCCGCCCATTTTACTTTTGCAGTTATATCAATGTCATGATCTGCTCATAATTCGATTGAGCAAAGTTAGCACGAACTATGACGGTATTCATCGTTGATATAATTTGATAGTAAAATGTGATATTGATTCATTCGTTTCCTCATGCTAGAACTATTTAACATAATCATGTCTCGCACACTGTAATAAAAGAGTCCTCGTGTTATAAAAGACTCCTCATCTCAGACTCAATCATTTGTCCAGAACGTAACATGTTTCATTTGGTTAAGACCATAAACCAGGGATGCTAATAAGTCCGGCTGGCCAGGCTCGGACATCACCTACTCAAGCCGGCCTGAATAAAAACTTATTTGGTTCGAGTCGGGATTCAATCATGATATGTTTTGTGGAGCCCGGGCTCTAGCCCGTCCAAAAATTTTTGGGCCAAACCCAAACCTTTCTATACTCTTTACAACCAAATTTTATTTACTTGACCACCTGCAAATTTGATATATTTAAGTAATATTTATTTTTAGATTTAGTATGAATTTATACTTTTTTTCAAAATTTAATAATTGAGGTTTGCAATTATTAGGGTAATTATTTAAAACTACTATCCACATTTAATTATTTTTGTCAACAACCTAACCGAAAAGTACTTCATATTAATATCAGTGAAAATATTATTAAGAAAAAGTGACTATTTTATTTTCTTTCAAGCAAATTATGCATACTATTTCATAGAAATATATTATATGATCATTATAACAATATATTAAATAAATTGTTTTAATTTATTAATATTGTAAAAAATATTTAATGTTTTAAAGAATTTTTAAGAAAGTAGGTTATGTAATTACTTTTTAAAACCTTCTTATTAATTGAGTATTGTAATTAAAGTTTTTTTTATATATCTAAAAGATATGTTTACTGTTTTCCTGAAATGAAATATTTCCAGAAATAAAAATGGAAATTTTAGTTTAGCCAGTTTTCTCAGTTCCATCAATTTCAATTTTTGTGGATAAAATACTGACAAAAACATTATTTTTTTAAAAATATTCATGATAATATTTTTTTAATGAACGTATAATTATAATGTTTGTTTAAAAAAATCAAATATAAAAAATTTCTAAATGTATTATTTATATTTTTTTTCGAAAGCAGTAATATTTATATCGGTGAAACTATTATTTATAAAAAGTAGACTATTCTATTTTATTTCAGTTAGATGTTAGCGTTTTAGAGAATTTTTAAGAAATTAGGTTATTTAATTAATTTTTTTAAAAATGTATTAATAGAGTATTGTAATTACTATATACTTTCTAAAATCATTGCCAACAGAAGTATTTTTTAGCATCTCTTTACGTCCAACCAACACCACCCTCTTTCTAAAACATGTATTTCTTCACGAAATAAAAATGGAAAATTTCAAGTTTCATAAATAAAATATTGACAAAAACATTAGTTTTTTTAGATATTCATGACAATATTTCTTTAATAAACGCGTAAATAATAGTGTGTTTTTAAAACCAAAACATGAGAAACGAAATGTATAATTATGTATAATTCTTTAAACTATTTGTCCTAGACTTGAAGATAATAATGTGAAAATATTTTCAATATAGTTGCTAAAATATTATTAGAAAGGCACTAAAAAGGTAATGTAAAAGGTCTTCGCATGATACTTGATAAACAGGTAATACAGTTCACGGATGTACAACTTACTTTGGGATTCCTGAAATGATTATCCTTCGTGACATGCAATGTGACCTCACCGCCAATGTGGTTTACATGCATTGTGATTTCTTGTGGAGATTCCCAGGGAACTAGCTATGTGGTTTTGCTTAGTCTTAGAGAATTTTCAGAAATATACAAATTCAGAAAGGATGAATTTGAAAAGTTAGTGAATTTGAGGACTCTGGAGATAGGCAAGGGAAGCTTTGTAGGAGATTTCCAGCAATTGTTTCAAATAATTAAGGTGGTTCGTTTGGACTTCCTTCGGTTCCAAACTTGAAGCACAAACTTCAGTCTGCCCAATCTCGTTACTTCGATTAGGAAATATGGATATTGACGAGAACTGGACAGGATGGAAGGGATTACTAGTAAGTTTCTTCTTTCGACAGAATTTTTTTTCATTTGAAGCATCTTTTTAGTTCTTTTAATTTTTGTATCACTAATTAAATTTATTTTTACAGGGGAGTAACTTGAAGGGTTTGTTTTTATATCATTGTTGTGGATTAACTAGGATGCCCAACTTCTCCACATGCTTAGGATTAGAGATTCTGCTTCTTGATTACTCTAGTGGGTTAACATAATAGATGGTTCGATTGGGGACCTACATCAGCTTACTCATCTGAAAATAGTTGGATCGCCAAATCCTAAAAGTTTGCCTCCAGCAATAGTGTCACTTAAAAAAAATGAAAGAGCTTATTGTGACTGGGATGTCAAAAGCCTGAATCCAGATGAATCTTGCGTTTACAGGAAGGTTAGTGAGAGCAGTATTGTCTTCATAGTATTGTATGTTGACGAAATACTTCTTATTGGCAATGACAAGTTCAGCCTAGAATCCACTAAAGATTGGCTGAATAAGTGTTTTTCAATGAAAGATCTTGAGGAAGCGAGTTATATCTTGGGTATTAGAATATACTGAGATAGACAAAGAAGACTGCTAGGATTAAGTCAAAGTACATATATTGACAAGGTACTAAAGAGATTCAATATGCATGACTCTAAGAGAGGATTTTTGCCTATGTCACATGGTGTAGAACTCTCTAAGAAGATGTGTCCACACACACTAGAGGAGAGAAAGAGAATGGGTAAGATACCATATGCTTCGACTATTGGATCCATCATGTATGCCATGATATGGACAAGACCTAA
>JARUPW010000034.1:0-15748 GCA_029817735.1 Melastoma sanguineum
ATACCTTTTGATAATGGATTATAAAAATCGAATTTAGGTTTTTTATTTATACATATATTGCTAGGTAATATAACTGTGAATAATAATTATATCCTATTTACAGTTTGCAAGTTTGTTAATAATGTTGTCATTATGTATTTTATAACTTCCGTTAAATTGAAAATTATTTTATTAGATGAATATTAAATAGTACAGATCATTTTGATATAAATTTGAAATATACGTATAAAAGAATTAGTGTAAGATATAGAATATAAATTTATTGTTGTAATAATTTGAATGTATGTATATTAATATTGGTTTAATAATCATTTTTTAAAAGTATTGTGATAGCTAAGTATTACGATAATAATTTCCAGTGATAATAGTATAGTTAGTAATTTAAAATGTAAAATAATATAAAGATTGTAGCATATATCTAAATAATTAATACATTTACAGAGTAAAATTATTTAATGAATCTTATTTGTTTTAAGAAAGTGGGTAACATTTTTTGTATATCTTAAACCTTCGTATAAGTTAAATATTAATTCTAAAATAATTACTCTGATATAACAATATATATATGAGATAATATATTGAAATTTAAAGATTAGCGATTCTATAATTTGAGTGTATTCAATTATATATAGTGATCTTCTTATATATAATTATATGTGATATCTGATATAATCATAATATGAATTTACATATATAATAGTGATTTTTAAAGTAGTATAGTATTGACTACGTTCAAATAAAATTGATATTGATATTGGTAATATTGATTATAGTGTATATATTCATTGCTCATAGATCTATCTATAAATTTATTACTCGTTTATTATATTGAATTATAATATAGTATCTGATACTATTGAGATTGATAGTATTATTAAAAATGGTATTAATATATAATGCTACATCGCGGATAAATGGTAAGAATAATTACGTAATATATATTATTATATATGAAAATATTAAATTGTGGTATTATTTGTATTATCATATTTAATAGAATTGTTATCAAATAATAAATTCATTAGGGTTTAAGAATAACTGATTTAAATAACTAATTGATATAGTTCAATTGTATATATATATCATGAAATAAATATGAAAAATATATAATAGGTTATAGATAAATTCAAAATTATAAGATTTGTATCTAGGATAGATATTATTTTAGATTAAAAGTCGAATGATATTGATTGAACTTATTGAGATCATATGGGAGTATATTATTTTATATTAATAATAGAAATTTTAATTGAATAATATATGATTGAGAGAGATTCTGCACATTCAACGTCCAGGATCTCATGCCATTTGGGAGGATGACAGACGACGAGAGTCTTGAGGGCAAATGCTTTTTCAAACAAGGGCAGAGAGATTACAAAGACGGACGGACACTTATCCCCGTCGACGCTCAGCGAGAGAGGTGTCACTTTACTCGCTTGCGAGTAAGCTACGAAGCCGACTGACAAGGACGTCACGTGACGAGCGCGACTGAAGACGTCGACTTGACGAGCGCGACTGCGACTTGACATCATCACGCTGAGCAACGAAGAGCTCGCGTCAAGCCAAGAGTTCTTCGCAGATGAAGAGACCTTCGAAGAAGTGATCAATTCGCATTCCCATTCATGATTTACATTCGATGCTGGATTTACTTTGTGGCATTACCCAATAAGCCATTTATGGACCCTGTCCATGAATCTTGCCTTGATGCACTCTAGCCTAGGTTCATTTCGTGCAATTTTAAGTTTTCTTCAGGTGTTCCCTTACATTTAATGCGGCCACCTTGCTACTCATTTGGACGGCACTTTTAAATGCAAATTATAAACCCTTATCAGACTTAGTGGCTTTTATCCGAAAGTGAGTGGATTCTCCTTCAAACCTCGTTGCTTCATTTGGGGGATTTCCAAGTGCGGATTTGAGCTTAGAGTGTAATCAACCAGTGGTGGTGTATACTGTATCCTCCGTGTTGTGCCTCGCCCTCGTCTTGTTCGTGGTGGATGTTCTGTATCCACGGTTCAAACGAGTCTACCCGAGTCTTCTTATTCACGGTGGTGCATCTGAGTTCCGTGGAGGTTAGATCTTCAACCCTCCTTTTCATTTCATTCAGCGCCTACCACACACTATATCCGTCCATTAACCGAAGCGTCACTCACTTCCGCACCCACTTTTCAGTGACGTCCCATTCGTTTCGGTTTAATGAATCATCTATTCACTTGTTGTCCCCGTATCAGGCTATGTCTAAGAGGTTTTCTGCCGGAGGCATTTATCGACGAGATCGGTACCTCAGTTGCCAATCGCTTCAGCAAGTTTCAAGTGTATCGGAGTACACGAGGAGTTCGAGAGATCTATTGCTACAGTGCGAGTTTCGCAATTTAGTGGATGCTCGATTGCTAGCAGGATTTGCCACTGAGACGAGTAGAACTTATGTCGCTATTGCTGGAGGCTTACAGCAGTGAGCTCGGTACTATTACGCGGACTCACGTACTGGTCCTCTATGATTTCCACTTCCGATGTCGGTTTGCAAGCGGCTGGAGCAGCTCATTCGCGATTTTTGTGGTCGGTGGGATCATCGCATGGATCACCACAAGGCAAAGGGTAGCTTGGGCAAACATTGCAGGCCAAAGGAGCAGGGGGGGAGGGCTTGGGCCTTAAGCGGTCACAGGAGTGAGACCGAGCGGCAGAATGCTGAAAGCACATTTAGGCACTCTTATCGGAATCCAGGGATCAGTATGGCTCGCTGGGCTTAGACGTGACTCTCTGAGGGGGAGAATCTTTTGGCAAGGCCTTCGGAACCGGATAGGTGCTTTCCTGGATTTGGAGACGACTACTGACACTGATGGCCACTTGGTTCGACGACTCATATCCTGGCGACATGGGGGATGGCAGCAGGATTTCCTTCTGGTTTGACACGTGGTCCCATTTGGGTCCTTTGGTGGATGTCTTTGGGCGTGAGGATATCGAGCGCCCAGGATTCCTTCTAGGATCTCAGTGAGCGATTTCTGTGCGATTCGAATTGGCGCAGCTACATTGAGGGGTGATGTATGCGTATTCATGGCACAGAGCTGAGGTGCTTTGCTAGATTGCAGCGAGCTGCTACCTGCCGGTTGTTATCCATATCAGGTACTGGGCTGATCGCAGGTTTATCTGGTCTTTAGTCCTGATGGAGATTTTTACTATCGCTTCTTGCATGGAGACATGTTCCGTTAAGGATCACCAGGTTGTTCTTGGGCTAGTTTTATCTGGGTCAGGGTATGTTGCCCGCGTTCTCGTTCATCCTATGGTTGCCGTTTCAGGGCGAGGCTATACCACTTCCGACATGGCTATTTCAGGCCTAGGGGTTTTCATCTTATCTAAGTGGCACGGTTGGGTTTCGAGGGGAGAGGCTAGACCACCTTTTCTTTACATTGCAGCAACTTCAGCGGAGGTTTTGGTTGATATACTGTTGGCGAGGATGATTGCGCCGAACTTCCGCGAAGGTGGTACTGCTATAACAGAGTTGTTGTTCTTGGCCGTGCTGGGGTCACACTTCAAGGCGTCTATCTTTTGTTCGTGCTGGGAGATGCGTTTTATTACCTATGGATAGGCGGAACGAAGCGCGGGCAGGCGAGCGTCTGCTGTCCTCCTAGGACACTTGCCTCACTTTTCTTTCCTCGCTTACCCTCGGTCGTAGTGACGTACTGTTATTTTGGTTACGTATTTGGTATACGTAGATATTTGGGTGTGGTGTTGATTTTCCGGGCGTATGCCCCTGTTGTGATCGTTGTGACGATTTTGATATTGGGTTATTAGAGAATTACTTATATCAAAAAAAAAAAACCCTAACCTAAACCCTTAAACCCTTAAACCCTAAACCCTAAACCTAAACCTTAAAGCGCTAAACCCTAACCCATAAACCTAAACCCTAAACCCTAAACCTAACCTGGACCCTAACCCTAAACCCTGGACCCGAAACCCTAAACCCTAACCGAAACCCTAAACCCTGGACCCTGGACCCGGGACCCGAACCCCGAACCCGAACCCCGAACCCGAACCCGACCCCGAACCCCGACCCCGAACCCCGAAACCCCAACCACCGAACCCCGAACCCGACCCTGAACCCTAATTCCTGGTTTACGTTGCGTGCCATCCGGACATGCCCATGTACGTGCGGCCGCCGCGCGGGTGGGCTGTGCATTGCGTCGTGCGTCGCTCAAACAGGAGGGTTCCCCGACAGTTCCGCGGCAGGTTTGTCCGGACATGCCCAATCCGCCGACGACAGCCCACAAAACGAGTATGTCCTGACACGCCAATATCGGATTTGGACGGAACGGACTCGCCTCCCTGGTTACTCTCAAACTAGAGTTTGTGGGCGGGTTGGGTGGGACGCTTTCGCTGCTGCTGGACTTGCGCTGCCAGTGCGAGCTCTCTGGCTCGTTGCTCTCGGCTGCTTGGGCTGACGATTTACGGTTAGGTGTTTAGGGTTAGTTACCCCTCGAAACTAGGGTTAGGGTTTTGAGTAGGGAATAGGCGTTGAGGTTTGTTAGTCGGTTTGTTTTTAGGCCCTATGGTTAGTACCCTACGTGGGTTACGGATCAAGGTGGCATGCCTGTATGTGGGGACTGAACTGTGGCTAACCCTGTGTGGGTGGTTTTAGGTATAGGACCGGGAGGCCTAAACGTCTAACCCTAGCCGGATGTCGGCATTTTCTTTTCTTAATAAACATTTACCTTATCAAAAAAAAAAACCCTTAAACCCTAAACCCTAAACCCTAAACCTAAACCCGAAAAACCCTAAGCCCTAAACCCTAACCCTAAACCCAGACCCCAGACCCAGGACCCTACCCCCAAGGCCCAGGGCCCCAGGCCCAGGCCCCCGGCCCCAGGCCCCAGGCCCCAAGCCTAACCCGTCTTATATCTTCCATTACCGATGTCGGTTTGCAAGGCTGGAAGCAGCTCATGTCGGCGATTTTTGTTGGTCGGTCCATCGATGGACCACCACAAGGAAAAGGTAGCTTAGGCAAACAGTGTGCAGGCCAAAGGGAGCAGGGAGGCTTTTGGCCTTAAGCGGCTCGGTCACTGAGTGGAACCGAGCGGGCGAGTTAGAGCACATTTGGCAACCTCTATCGATCCAGAGGACTCAGTATGGGCTCGCTGGGTAGGACGATATATCTCTTGAGGGGAGAATCCTTTTGGCAGGCTCGGCAGCCGGATAGGTTGCTCCTGGATCTGGAGACGACTACGGGGACACTGAGGCACCTGGTTCGACGAACTCATTTCCTGGCGCATGGGGGTGGCAGCAGGATTTCTTCTTGGTTTGACACGTGGTCCCCATTGGGTCGTTGGTTGGATGTCTTTGGGCTGCGTGACGGAAATCGAGCGCTCCAGGATCCCTTACTAGGGATCTCAGTGGCGGATTTCTTTGCATGATTTCGAATTGGTCGGAGCTACTTGAGGAGGTGCATGTGCGTATTCATCGGCATAGGCGAGCGTGCCTTGACAGATTGCGCGAGCTGCTACCTGCCGGTGTTATCCTTATCAGGTTACTTTCTGATCGGGTTTATCTGGCTCTTTACGTTCCTGATGGAGATTTTACTATCGCCTACTGCATGGGAGACTATCCGTAAGGATCACCAGGTTGTTCCTTTGGGCTAGTTTTATCTGGGCTAAGGGTAGTTGCCGCGGTTCTCGTTCATCCTCTGGTTGGCAGTCCAGGGGAGGCTATATACTTCCGACATGCTATTCAGCCTAGGGGTTTCATCTTCATCTACATGTGCACTTTGTGGTTCGAGGCGAGAGAGGTTAGACCACCTTTTCTTTACATGCAGTTATTCAGCGGAGGTTTGGTTGTATACTGTTGGTCGGGATGTTGCGCCGAACTTTCCGCGAAGGTGGTCAGCTATAACTGAGTTGTTGTTCTCGCCGGCTGGGGTCACACTTCGAAGGCGTCTATCTTTTGTTCGGATGCTGGGAGGATGCGTTTATTACCTATGGATAGAGTGGAACAAGCGCAGGGCTGGCGAGCATTTGCTTCCTCCTAGGACACTTGCCTCACTTATTCTTTCCTCGCTACCTCGGTCGTAGTGTGATACTTTATTTGGTTACGTATTTGGTATACGTAGATACGGTGTTGTGGTGTTGATTTCCGGGGGTATGCCCCTGTGATCTTTGTACAGATTTTTATTGGGTTATAGAGTATTACTTATCAAAAAAAAAAACCCTAAACCCTAAACCCTAAACCCTAGGGGCCTCATTTGGACAGAAATTTTCTCTCCCAAAATCCTCCTCCTTCTCTCTAAACCTCTTCCACGAAAATGCTAGGGGCTCCGCCGGCTTCGCTTCTTTGACGGCGGAGCCCCACCCATTAAGGGTGTGGCGAAGCCTACCCTTCATTTTGGTTGCCGGGTTGACCGGCATAGATTTTTTTCTTGTGTTTGTGACCACTCGTTTCTGGTATGGGGTCTTTCTTGCCATGCTCCTGCTGGTCGCCAAGGTCGGAGGGTTCCATGGTCACCTTCGCCGCGCCTGCTAGAGGAGAGCCGTGGCGGAATGGTTAACGCCTTGAGCTGACCCAAATGTCTCCCTCTCTTGGTGGCTTGCCGGTGCCGTTGCTCGGATGGCCCGCGTTTCCAGATCTGGGGTTTCTCATTCCAGCCCACTCCGGGTTGCGGGTGGTAGAGGCCCGCGCTCTCGCTGCGGGTTTTGGAGGTTTCGGTTGCCACCTTGTTGTGCGACGGTAGCAAGGAGGCTCCGGTCAGCTTCGCCAAGTGCTGTTCAGTCACTAGGCGAAATGGTTAACGCCACCGGGACAGCAGCGGCGCGACGACGCTCCTTCCTCCCCGCCGATGCTGTGCGTGCACTTCCGGACATACCCATGTACGTGCGGTTGCGGGCGGGTGAGATGGGCGGCGTCGTCGTCGCCAAAACAGGAGGTCCCCGTCGAAGCTGCGCGGATATGTCCGGACATGCCCAGTATCCACCGGCCGGCAGCCCAAAAACCGATTTGTCCGGACATGCCCTAAATCGGTCGGAGGGACACGGACTTGCGCCTCCTTTGGTGACTCTACCGGCAAAGGTGGTTGCGGATGGTGTGGGATGCTTCCGCTGCTGGACTAGCACTGCTAGTGCCGTCTTCCTGTTTCGCTGCATCTCGAGGTTGGCATGAGGGTTACCCTAGGGTTAGGGTTAGGGTTTCGGTAGGGTTAGGGTTTCATTAGGGTTAGGGTTTGCTTTTAGCCATAGAATTAAGTTACCCTTGCGTGGGTATGATGATGGTGGCTACCTCTGTATGGGTATGAACTTGTAACCCTTCGTGGGTCGGGTTTAGGGTTTAGGACGGGAGACCTAAACTCTAAACCCTTGCCGGTGTACGGCCTCTTTCTTTTCTTTATAAACATTTACCTTAACCAAAAAAAAAAACCCTAAACCCTAAACCCCTAACGACGAGGAGGCTGACTCCAGCTCTGAGGATTGGATGCCGGATGCTGGATCAGCCGACTACAAGGATTGGAGCTCCTTTTTGATGAAACCGCAAACTGGCTCGAGCAGACACTCCAGACGATCGGCGGATGAGGGCCCCTCCTGTGGCTAAGGAGTTATTAGACTGTGTATAACCTTTTTGTACCTGCGTTTTCTCTGGACAGGTTTCCTTTGCGTTTAGCGAACTGAAGTAGGTTATTAGTGGGCCTATGTATTGATCTCGGGCCTTAGGTGATCGGTGGTGGCTTTGGGCTGCCTGAAATCTGGGCCGGGCCACCTATGGGCCTGGAGCAGATTCACATCTTTTGGATAGTTTCTTTTAGATAGCTATTCAAGGCAGCTTACTGCCTTGAACACCATGTAACTATTTCCCCCCTCAATTACATTTACCTTAACCAAAAAAAAAAAAAACCCCCCAAACCCACAACCCTCCTATTTAACCTTACACACCACACCCCCCTACCCCTCACCTCACACCTACCACCTCCCCCCCCCCCTCCGACCCGACGCCCGGAACCCGGCACCATTTTTTAACCTGACCTCCGACCACGGTTTCTCTATGATCGCGTGCCTAACACCTGTGGCTTACAGACTCCCTTTGTCAATATTTTACGCCGCTCCATGCACTTTCCCTTGCCCACCCCTACCCCTCACTACCTACCTCACCCCTGTGCTGCGCCGGAAGCTCGACCCCCACACCCTCGGCCCCCGACCCACCCCGACCCCGACCCCCGCTGTACCCGTTCTGACGCACAGGCAGACCGCGCTGGCTTACTGGACGGCATGCATTCTTTTTTTACAGAGTCCTACTTGCATACAGGACATGATACCATTTGTTTCTCGCTGAGCCTGAATGGCAGTACAGCTCATGGAGATTCGCAGGCTATTCGCCTCTCACGACTTATGGGTCTAGTACTCGTTTTACAGGGCTGATCATCTCCTCTAACTCTCTGCAATGTTCACGCGACAGATCTCGGTTTGTCACATGAGTTTGATAGACTGTGGCTGGGAACGGAGGTGAGCCTTATTTGCCTTGCACCACGCCATCCGTCGGCCCAGTTGCTCACCCACCCGCGTTTCTACCCAAATCTTGACTGTTGTTGTCACCGAGTGATGGCGTTCCTACATCCAATCTCTCTCTTAGCTGCCACATACATTACGGGTTGTGTTGGCGAACCTGGTCGGCCGCGCAGCATCCTTTTATCCCGGAAGACCGATACGGTGGAATACTCATCTTCCTCCCACAGCATGACCATGAATGGGAGTCCAGGGGCCTAACAGGTTTGTGTGCTTCCGGTTGATCATTGACAGCTTTTGCCCTCCATTGCACTGGCCCTTTTTTTTTTATAGTATGGCCCTTATTCATTGTGTCTTGCACGCACATTCGGTTTACCTAGCATTTATTGTGGCTTATTGCGCATGAGCTCCGTCTCTGACGTCCCATCACTCTCTTATATGGGGAAGCTTCCATGGACACTAAGGCACAGCAGAAAGCGGTTAAGGCTGGGGGGGCGGGGCACCCCTC
Organism: Melastoma sanguineum; assembly: GCA_029817735.1. Lineage (NCBI taxonomy): Eukaryota > Viridiplantae > Streptophyta > Magnoliopsida > Myrtales > Melastomataceae > Melastoma > Melastoma sanguineum. Next base: position 8,977 of record JARUPW010000034.1, read on the forward strand.
ATCCCTTTACGCAATCTTGTCCTCGAGTATGGAGTTCTGTCGGGTCACACTTCGGCAAAGAAGTCACACTGCTCCCAGGTTGCAGCCATTGAGTGTGAATAAGAGAAAAAGCAACCCATTATTCTTTGTAAGATGAATATTCTTAATCTCCGCTAGACTCCGACGTGGCTCTATTGACATCTCTATCATTCAGCCTTAAAAGGACTTTGGAGAATGGTCCTGGATTGAAAGTAATACCTTGGTCGATAAAATTTTTTTGTCGAAGTCCTGCAATCACCTTGGGTGGGATATATGATGAGGTCAAGCTTATCACAAGGAGTCTTTACCTTTTAGACTACCTTGGTATAGCCCCTTTCAGCAAACAAGCTTACTATACTTAGATGATGTCACTTAATAGATCATTTGAAGCGGCGAAAAGTTGGGCTTCTCGGAGTTATCCAGCGTAGGTATGATCAACTAATGATCAAGTCCTCTTTGCAATCAGACCTATGGTCTATTGTCCTTTTCCTCCGTTAGGTGTGTAGTCGGATCGTGAGTATTATGTCTCATTTCATTTGGGGAGGAAGATGGGAGCGAAGGTAAATTGGAAGGATGTATGTATGCCAAAAGAATAAGGAGGTGGGTCTTGGCCTTAAAGACTACCTATGAAACCGGATGCCAACTCCCTGAACCTTGCAATTCTTATAGATGAGGCTGACACATATGGTCTCTTGGATAATGGAGCAATCTTATTAAAAACTAACAAATCTACATACAGTGCAGCAGCCGTACAATTGTTGCATGTGGACTTGGGAAAGCGATTCTCAATGCTGATATGCATGAAGGGTAGGCATGATCTCTTGAGAATGGTGATGGTGAGTAGATATCTCTGGGAGACAAGTGTTGGGATTTGTGATCTTTAAAAGCAAAATCCTCTAATGATACGCCCAATCTATGATCACTTCCAATTGCCATTGTTAAGGGATGTCCTATAGTGATGGATGGTGGCCAAGTTTTCGGAGGAAAGATCAGTGTACTCAGAACCCCATATTCAAGTTACGCACACTTGATGGACCTTATTGTTGAGGGTTGGAGTAAAAAGACAAACACTCTGTGAGAGAGAATTTCTCTATTTGCGAAAGCTTGGTCAGCGTGACAACAACTGTAATGTAAATTGTGGACAAAGTGGTTGGCTGAGGAATCTATGCTAGAGTTTCCTTTTATGCTGGCCTACTGATGAAAGGGAGGTGAGAGCGCTGACCCATTGGTTTAAGAATGGAACTATTTCCTCCTCTCTTGGTTTCACATGAAGAGCGCGGTGGAAAGTATTGACCAGCTCTCTTCAAATGTCATTTTGCCTGAAAGTTTGGAACTTATGCCAAAGAATTGAATTCTTCGAAGATGGGCCGGATTGCTAGATGACCTGAATAGCTCATGTACTATATGTGAATGCGAGGGGAGGCAAACGAATTATAAGGTTGGTCTAAACCCGATTATTCTATATTTGGATTGATAGATGCACAGAATAGGAAGAACGGCCGACCATGGGAATGCATGGTCGTGGGTTTTCAAGGGTCAGAGGATATCGCCCCATTGCTAAGAATGTTGTGAGAATGCGCCCCTTTCTGGAGGCTTGTTTCCCGTCCGTTGCCTTATTCTTCATAACGTTGGGTGGTTAATGGGGCTGTGATGAGATGAGCCTATGGTGTGGGCTTGCCCAAAGACCAATTCTGTTTAAAGTTCCCTTTATTCAAGGGCGGGGAATCATGTGAGTGAGTGAGGTATCCTTCTTAATCTAGGGTTTCAATTTAAATCTTGGAAGGATGTGGAGGAGACGCAGAGTGGAAGGTGCGAAATATAGGCCCGGGCAGGAGATTGGTCGAATATCGTCTTGGTTGTGGGCGAAGAGGGGGACAGTACTGGAACGACAGGAAAGCGGACTCTGCATGATCCCCTAGTGACGGAGGAAGTAGGAGGGGGGGCCCTTCCGTGGATGACCATCCGCATGACACCCTGCGACTCGAGGAAGTTGGAGTGGGGTGACCATTCTGTGGATGAAACATGACTACAGAACTTTCGCACAGTGGTGGGTGCCTTCTTATTCACAAGGCCAGCGACATACATCTTTCGGACAGAGGTGCATCTGAAATTGGTTCCGAATGTACTGACCTATCTAAAGACGAGTTGAATAAACGGTAGAAAGTTCGCATAAAAGTCAACGAATCATACATGAGGATGACAAAGCAAAGTGGAGATAACAAGTCGTGGACCTCTTCTGGATAGCTATCGTGAAGATTCGGACCACCACATCAGGAACCAGCTACCCTCCCGATATACGGTGATGAGTACACTGAGGACTGCCTAACAGCTGACTCACTACAGCGCGTATATCTGTCACTAAAATTGCGGACGGTACAAGCTGAATTAATAGGTGTGGCCTCACAGGTGTGAAGGAAGATGACATTTCCACACTAAGGGTTGATTATTAGTAGACAAGATAGACGGTGTCGTTCATACAATTTTAGTGTCCAGGAATGGCAGCGACCACCAACTATAACGATGTACGCGCTGCTGGTAGGAACCAGCCAGGTGGGTCTGGGATCAAGAATATCATAGGGTACGTAAGTCAAGCTGTTGATGGTAGGTAAAGTGGTGATGGAGAGAGGAGACGCATGGTTACGTCCAGTATACATATATGTTATGATGCGAGTAGCTGGGCGTCCGCATCTTCACGGAATGGAGCTCGCAATGTAACGCTGAACGAATCGTAGTCAGGTTGATGCTTTCGCTCAGACAAATGTGAGTTACATGCCCTCGGAGTAAAATCACAAGTATGTATGAACGATGCCTTCGAATGATCTCGGATGTGCTATGACTACGTACTTAGAGACTAGGGCACCCACAAAATCGGAGTAAGACACTGTAATGCTAGGTACTCGCATTGCTGGGTGTGGGTAGATTCATGCACTGCTGCGATGGAGTGTAAATCTGTAAGAGGATGAGTCAGCCGGTAGGGATGCGCGAGGAGACAGAACACATTGCTAAAAGTTTTCAGGAAATATCGGCGTGCCCAAAGGATATGAGAGGATAAACAGGAACTTTTGCAGTCAGCGAGTAAAAAAGCAGAATTCAGACGTCACGACAAGTGTATGTCCTGAGCTGAATATTAAGGCCTTACTCGAAGGACGTCGCGGCGGTTAGTTCGTCTAGAGGACGTCTTCTAGCACCCAAAATCCTTGACTGTCGGATTTCAACTGATGAGCGCCCCTGATGCGAAAGGAGGATATAGAGCTCAAAGAGGGGTATCATCCATCTTGAAGCAACTTGTCACGACATCGGGGATGGGTCTCGATGAGCTCTAAGTGATGGACTGCTTAACGCTGGTTAAATGCAACCCCTCTTAATGTTCATTCATGAAAATGTGGATGTCTTCACCTATGGAACTTCAACGAGTCCCCTCCATAAGGTGAACTAATAACGGAATCGACCTTCGAAGATGGGTAGCTCATCAGAAAATTCATAATGCATGTATAGCGCTGAATGCGGTGCGCGGGCATCCACATAAAGTTAGAGTGATCAGTATCGCCACAGGGATTTACAAACGTTGAGAGCATGAAGTACATTGGAAGGCAGTCCGTCGGATGCTCTCACAAGCACTCGGATGACCAATGCAATGTCTGCATTATGGAAAATTGACATAACTGAATCAGCTCCCAAAAAGCGCTCTAACTGGAGTACTTATGCATAGTCGCCTTGACAGACACGGGCGGAACCTAAACTACAACGATTCATCGGCAGGGATGAGAGTGGCAATAATGACAAGAAGGATGTCTAGGGTGCAAACTGACGGAATGTGGATGGGGCAATTGAAAAAGGTGATAATAAACGCGTCCTCTCTAATTGCATGCGGCAAGGGAATGTGCTAGCAGCGGATTTTTTTGCAGGATTAATTAAACTCGATGCTCATAGCTTGGTACATAGCTGCTCGGCACGGGACAATCACCTAGGAGAGCAGAACCAGATGTCATGTCCACTGCTGAATCTCCAAATTTCCTAGGATTAAGTCAATCAATTCTTCAACTAGCTTAGCCATTTGCTGGATCTTGTGAAGGGGACCCGCCTACACTTAACTGAAGGCTATCAGTAGGGACTATGTGCAGCTGGATGCATAGGAGGGAAGAACCCGACTAAAGATCGGCAGCAGAGGTGCATGTGAAGCTGCGGGATGTTTCACTGAAGCGAATTGGAGGGGCTCGCTTGCTATGTGGAACTGTATTAGGAACGCCTTTTTGCTTAGCTATACGAAAGTTTAACTGAACGAAGTTCCAGTTGCCAAGTTCCCCTGCATGAGACCATCTGATCTGATGCGGACCTCTCTAATCTGGCGGACTCTGATCCTTGGGAGGAATGAGAGACAATGTGGCTTGCTCACCACCGAGCCGGGTGATGATACTTGCATGAGCATTGAGCGACACTCTAACAGATGCTGCTATTGTGAGTGCTACTGATCATTATATAAGCAAGCAAAATCATGCACATATCACGTAGTACTGTAATGAATGACTAACTATCTTGAGGGTATCTCTAGCTATTGATGAAATAAATCAGGCTTAGCGTATTAGGGCTAAAATTAGTTGTTTTCGTAGAACCATCTCTAAATCATGCACTTCACACTTGCTGACTCTCTACTGGAGTTCAGATGCCTATGTACTACACACACAAACTAGCCAATAGCTCTACGCATAAGGTCATAAGCAGAAGCTAAAGTCATATAGGCTTAAGCCTAAACCCAAATCTTAAACCCCTTAACAAAAATAAATATTTAAAAATCCTTAAAAAATAAAATCCTCAATCAGCGATAGAGCCCACTAATATATCTCACAACCCTATAACCCACTAAAACGCAGGTCAAGTCGTAACACTCATCACACTCAAGGTCATATGCGGCAACAGTTCATCTTGTATGTTAGGTCGAGCATTGGAAGAACCATCAAATGAGAACAGTCAAGGAGAGTGAGAGAGAGAGGAGAGTAGGCATTGATTGTGGTCACTGGTGGTTGCTCCTTGAGAAGAGGCCAATTCGTAGAATGTGTGTGATTAACCTAGATAAGCTAATACGAAGTTGTCACCGACTTAATTATGGAAAAACTGATTTTATAGCTGAAAAACCAAAAAAAAAGCCTCTGATACGAGCATTGAATAATCGAGCATCAAAGGCACGGACTATGACAATGTTTTACGAGCGTTGACCCGATTTAGGGTTTTTAGCCGAACTCATGGTTGTTAGTTAGGGAAAGTAGCCATGCGACAATGAGCCTATATGGGCTACACATGAACACAACACAACAAGTATTGTGATCAAAGGAGTGTCACATCACAAGTAGATATAAAATGTGATTCGAGAAGGCTCGCACTTCCGTTTTACCGTAGGCCCGAACTGTTGGCTTTACCTCGTCGAGCATGCGTCAGTTGGCCACTTTCGAGACGTGCTTCCCACCAATGGTTTGCTTATGTATCTGTCAGTCTTCAGCTTTATCTTCAAAAGACTCCAATCTTTCAAGATTCGTCTTGTCGAATCTTGAAATCTTCATGCAAATTAACGAGAAAGTGTGGGATCAAGATTGTAAATACCCCAAATCCCATAGAGTCATGGTGCGTCTCCCAGACAACTCGTAATCGGCTGAAACCAAGGAAGCGTTTTCCTGCGCAGGAAGAATAAGAGTTTTGATAACCTACTACTAATAATTAGGCCAATAATCGATTCCTGGCTGATTTTTATTAAAAAGGCTATAAATCGAAAGAACAAGAGAGAACAAAAAGGAGGATCACCCCACAGAACAGATCAGTAGCCTTGACATTTGGACACATCGTTTCCTCCCGCATCCATCTCCCACAAGGTCAAGAAGGAGAAAACGTTATATGGGACCCCAAACAACCAGCCAACAGTCGCACAAGCAATACGGAGATCATACCTCAAGCTGCGACAGACTTCGCCCTCCTGGATCGATACGATCAACATCAATCTCGTCCCGGGAAGTCCTCCTTGTGCTTTGATGTTTCCTTTTACGTGCAGGAATAACGCCATGGCGACGGTGGCCTCGCCACGGTTGCGTTCATTGTCTCTACAAAAGCGGCTCCCATTTCCTCCCCCTCTCAGGCTCCCAAGGCGGCTCCTCATCCCGGCCTCCGACGGTCTCCTCCGAAGCCATAACAACACCACATTCCAGCTTCCCCCGGTGTCTCCCAGCGAGCCTTCCTCCCGCGACCAGCCCCACGGCGACGGGAGCCACCTTCTCTCCGGCGGTCTCCTCGGCCAAAAACCCAACTCGGCGTTTCCAAGGTCCACGGCGGCGGACCTGCTTCCCCGACGCGCCTAAGTCGGCCACGGCACCAGAAGCTCACGGCGGCTTCAAGCAAACTCATTCGCGACGCCAGCCATCCCCCGACGTCCCGAGGATCAGTCCCGGCGAACCACCCTTGGAAGCTCGGCCTCCTCCCGTACGCCTCGCAGATTTCAACCGGCGACTACGCTCCTTCGATCTCTCAAAAAGACGCCGTCCCCCATCTCGCTACCGGATCCGTTGATGCAACTCAATCGCCATCGACACGGCGAGATGGGTGTGATCTCACTTCGGATGTCACCGCATGTCTTCGGTGCCCATTCCATCGTGGTATCCTTCGAATGGGTTTTCGTGTTTGGCTATGCCTCGAGCCTTTCGGAAAGACATGCTTTACTTTACTCGTATGATTTGATTCTACCTAAATTCAACGATACTAACCAGTTACATTTTTG
>JARUPW010000034.1:15773-26935 GCA_029817735.1 Melastoma sanguineum
GCAAACACTCCGACAGGTTGTCTATATATTAGCGTTAGCCTAACTGTGGATTAGATCCCCTTGTTGTAAATAATTTTAAGCCCTCAATGAAATTTACCTTGACCAAAAAAAAACCCTAAACCCTAACCCCTAAACCCTAAACCCTAAAACCCTGAGCCCTGAGCCCGGAGCTCGGAACCCCAACCCGGACCCCGAACCCCAAACCCCGACCCCGAACCCCGAACTGCTAACCCGTTCTGAAGCAAAGGCTAGAACGCGATGGCTTAAGCTGGGGGACAGGAAAAATGCATTCTTTTTTAAGAGTCTACTTGCAAGAAGGAACATGATTACCATTGTTTCTCTGCTGAGGACTGATGGGAGTAAAGCCTATGGTAAGGAACATTCAGGAGGCTATTCGACACTTCCACGAACTTTATGGGTCTAGTAACCCTGTTTTAAGGGATGATCAAATCTACTCTATCTCTGCATGTTTAGCGAAAAGAATCTTGGTTTGTCATAATGAGCTGTTGAATAGAAATGTGGATGGGAAGGAGGTGAAAAATGCATTATTTGCCTTGAAAAAAGGACAATCGTCGGGCCCAGTTGGCTACCCACCAGAGTTCTACACAAATTCTTGGAATGTTGTTGGTAAAGATGTGATGGCTGTTATAAATACATCTCTAAAATATTAGCTGACATAATTAAGGGCTGTGTTGGAGACCTGGTCGGCCCGCAGCAATCTGCTTTTATCCCGGGAAGACGAATAGTGGATAATATCTTACTGACCCAAGAATTGATCCATGGATATGGGAGCTCAAGGGGTCCTAAAGGTTGTGTGATTCAGGTTGATATTGAAAAAGCTTTTGACTCAATTGAATGGCCCTTTTTTTTTATAAGTAAATGGCCCTTTATTCATTGTGTCTTGAAGACATTGGGTTTACCTAAGCAATTTATTATGTGGGTTATGCAATGTATCTCCTCTCTGACGTCATCAATCTCTATAAATGGGGAGCTGCATGGACATATAAGGCACAGCAGAGGGCTTAGGCAAGGGGACCCACTCTCCCCTTACCTATTTGTCCTCAGTATGGAGGTTCTGTCGGGTCACCTTGGGAGAGTCACTGCTCAACCAGGTTTTGAGCATCATTGCAGGTGTGATAGAACGAAGCTAACCCATTTATTCTTTGTAGATGATATTCTTATCTTCGCTAGACCGACTGGTGGCTCTATTGACATCATATCATCAGCCTTAAAGGACTTTGGAGAATGGTCTGGATTGAAAGTAAACTTGGCTACGAGTAAGATTTATTTGTCGAAGTCTGCAAATCACCTGGGTGAGGATATGATGAGGAGGTCAAGCTTATCACAAGGAGTTTTACCTTTTAGATACCTTGGTATACCCCTTTCAGCAAACAAGCTTACATACTTAGATTGATGTCCACTTATAGATGCCATTATGAAGCGGGCGAAAAGTTGGGCTTCTCGGAGTCTATCCTACGTAGGTAGAATCCAACTAATCAGATCAATCCTCTTTGCAATCCAGACCTACTGGTCCCTCATTGTCCCTCTTCCCGTTAGAGTGTGTAGTCGGATCGAGAGTATTATGTCTCATTTCCTTTGGGGAGGAGATGGAGCGAAGGTAAATTGGAAAGATGTATGTATGCCAAAAGAAAAGGGTGGTCTTGGCCTTAAAAGACCTACCCTATGGAATAGGATTGCCACCTCCATGCACCTTTGGCATCTCCTTACAGATGAGGATGACAACATATGGTCTTCTTGGATCAAGGAGCACTTTATTAAACAAACAACAATCTACACATGCAGGCAGCCGTACAATTGTTCATGGACTTGGAAAAGCATTCTCAATGCTAGATATGCCATGAGGTCGCTGATCTCTTGGAGAATGGGTGATGGTAGTAGAATATCCTTCTGGGAAGACAATTGGTTGGGATTTGGTGATCTTAAAAGCAAAATCCCTCTAGATGATATCGCCCAATCTATGATCAATCCAAATGCCATTGTTAGGGATGTCCTAACTAGTGATGGATGGTGGCAATTTACGGAAGGAAATGAGTCAGTACTAGAAGCACCCATATTTTCCAAAGTTACGCAGCACTTGACTGGACCTTATTTGTTGAGGGTTGGAGTAAAAGACAAACCTCTGTGGAGAGATGGAAATTTCTCTATTGCGAAAGCTTGGTCAGCTGTGACAACAACTGGTAATGTAGAATTGTGGACAAAGTGGGTTTGGCTGAGGAATCTATCGCCTAGAGTTTCCTTTATAGCCTGGCTACTGATGAAGGGAAGGCTGAGAGCGGCTGACCATGGGTTTAGAATTGGAACTATTTCCTCCTCTGCTTGTTTCACATGCAGAGAGCCGGTGGAAAGTATTGACCATGCTCTCTTCAAATGTGCATTTGCCATGAAAGTTTGGAAACTTATTGCCAAAGAATTCGAATTCTCGAGATGGCCGGATTGCTAGGAGGACCTGAATAGCCTCATGTACCATATGTGGAATGCGAGGGGAGGCAAACGAATTATTAAGGTTGGTCTAACCACGATATACTATATTTGGATTGATAGATGCAAGAATAGGAAGACGGCCACCATGGGAAATGCATGGTCCGTGGTTTTAAGGGTCAGGAGGATGATCGCCCATTGCTAAGATGTTGTGAGATGCTGCCCCCCCTTTTCTGAGGCTTGTTTCCGTCCGGTTGCCTTATTCTCATAACCTTGGGTGTGTTAATGGGCTGTGCTGATGAGCCTGATGGGTGGGCTTGCCCAAAGCCAATCTGTTAAATTCCTTTTATTCAAGGGGCGGGGATCTGTGAGTGAGTGAGGTATCCCTTTTCTTCAATCTAGGGTTTCAATCTAAAGTCTTGGAGTGATGTGGAGGGAGACCAGGAGTGGAAGGGCGAAATAAACGGCCCCCAGAGGAAGGAGATGGGTCAATCGTTTGGTTGTGGGCGAAGAGGGGGACATAATAGGACGACAGGAAAGCCGGACTCGCATGATCCCCTAGTGACGGAGGAAGTAGGAGGGGGGGCCCTTCCGTGGATGACCATCCGCATGACACCCCTGCGACTGAGGAAGTTGGAGTGGGGTGCCATTCTGTGGATGACCATGACTACGAGAACTTCGCACAGTGGTGGGCAAGCGACATCCCAGAGGAGTCTGATTCGGATGAGACTGACCTATCTGAAGACGAGTTTGATCCGGAGGAGTTCGCTCGAATGAGGATGAAGCAAAGGGAGAAACAAGTCGTGGACTCCTCGGATAGCACGGAAGATTCGGACCCCAGCTACTCCGATATAGAGGTAATGGACGCTAACACCACTTGTACTCTATATGCGGACGGTAGCTATATTGCCCACAAGGAAGAAGGACTCTTAAGTGGTGTTGTAGACAAGATTGGAGTGCGTTATAAGTTGGAATGGAGGCACACCTATGCATCTGTATGGGTGCGTAGGATACCAGAGTGGGTCTGCATACAGAAACCGGAGTATCAATGTGAGGTGGAAGGGGAAAGGAGAGCCGGTACGTCCAGTGAAATAGTTCTGATGCCGACTTCACTTAAGAGGAAAGTAAGGGACTGGGTTGTTAGGGAAGCTCGTCAGAAAAGGAGAGCTGGGAGAAAATGAAAGTTTATAAGAGCTCGAAGATTTGTGGCTATGATAGAGAGGGGCACCCAAACGGAGTCGGAATTATGTGCTGATGATGCTAGGGTGGTGAAGGATGTACTCCTGGAGTCGAAATTGGGAGAGGAAGATGCGGTTAGGGAGGAGGGGGAGAGAGATAGGAATATGGTGCAAGGGATTGGGGGAAAACAGGACTTTGCAGCAGCGAGTACCGAACGAGGCAGCAGTAGTTGTCCTGAGGCGATAAAGGTTTCGGAGGAGCCTGCGGCGGTTAAGTTCTCAGAGGAGGTTCTAGCACCCAAATGTACTGACTGTGGATTTCAAACTGATGAGCTAATGGAAGGGGATATGGCTAAAGAGGGTATCATCCATCTTGAGCACCTTGTCACGAAGATCGTGGATGGGTTCCATGAGGCTCTAAGTGAGGATGTTAAGCTGGTTAAATGCCAAGCTCTTAAATTCATTATTGAAAATGTGGGATGTCTTACCATGGAATTCAAGAGTCTTCTAGGTGACTTAACGAATCGTATTCGAGATGGTGCTCATCAGAAATTCCTATGCTTGTATGGGATGGGTGCGGGGGCATCATCGTTGGGTGATAAGTATGAGCGGGAGAGCATGAAGAAGTACAGGAAGCAGATCCTCTTGGATGCATCCCTCATGAAGATGGATGAGCAATTGCAATGTCTGATGATGGAAATTGACATAATGGAATCAGCTCCAAAAGGCTTTCTGGGAATTTATGCTATCCTTGACAGAAGGGCGGCCCTACTCAAAACTTTCGAGGCATGGAAGGTGGCAATAAAGACCAAGAAGGAGTCCTTGGGTGCTCAACTGACGGCATGGGATGGGGCACTTGAGAAAATGGTGAGAAGGATCAACCGTCCTCTATTGAGCGCAAGGGAAATTGCTAACACGATTTCTTTTTTGCAAGAAAATTTTGATGCTCACTATGCTGGTACAAGTGCTGCAAGACAACCACCTCAGAGAGAGAACCCAGATGTTGCCCTGCTATCTTTCCTGGAAGTCATCAATCTTCTAACTGCTGCCATTGCTGATCTTGTGAAGACCCCGCCTACACTTAACCTGAAGGCTATCAGAGGGACTATGGTGCAGCTGGATGCAATAGAGGAAGAACCCCGACTAAGGATCCGGAGGCAGAGGTGCATGGAGCTGCGGGACTACCTGGAAGGATTGGAGGGGGTGCCTTCCTATGTGGGGAACTTGTATGAGGAACTCCTTTTCTTAGCTGAAAGGAAAGTTCAACATGAACCGGAAGTTCCTTTGCCAAGTTCCCCTGCAGGACCCTCTGAATCTGATGCGGACGCTTCTCTAATTGCGGACTCTGATCCTTGGGAGGATGAGAGAAATGTTGGCTTCTCCCTTCCGAGCCCGGGTGATGAACCGAGCTGGAGCGACAATTGAAGACTGCTGGCTATTTGAGGCCTGTCCTATTTTAAAGCCCAAAATCTCATATTCCGAGGTAGCTGTAATGAATGACTAATCTTCTTAGGGTTTATTTAGTCTTCTTAGGATTAGTCAGCTTTCTTTAATTAGCTATTTGTTTTGTGAACCATCTCATGTATTCAGCACTATGCTGACTCTCTACTATTAATGCACTATTTACCTACCAAAAAAAAACTCAAAGCCTAAGCCCTAAGCCTTAAGCCCTAAGCCCTAAGCCTTAAGCCTTAAGCCCTAAACCCAAAATCTTAAACCCTCCTTAACAAAAAAAATATTTAAAATCCTTAACAAAAAATCTTAAATCCTAAAATCCTAAACCCTAAATCCAAAACCCTAAACCCTAAAACCGAGTCAATCGTGAACACTCCATCACACCTCAAGGTCCATATGGCACAGTTCATCTTGTCAATGTTAGGTCGAGCATTGGAATGAACCATCAATGAGACAGTCAGGAGAGAGAGAGAGAGAGAAGAGTAGGGCATTGATTGTGGTCACTGGTGGTTGCTCCTTGAGAGAGGGCCAATTCGAAGAATGTGTTGTTGATTAACCTAGATAAGCTAATACGAAGTTGTCACCGACTTAATTATGAAAACTGATTTAAGCTGAAAAACCAAAAAAAAAGCCTCTGATTACGAGCATTGAATCTAATCCGAGCATCAAGACGGACTCATGACAATGTTTTACAGGCGTTGGACCCGATTTAGGGTTTTAGGCCCGAACTCATGTTTGTTAGTTAGGAAATAACATGCGACAATGAGCCTACGGGCTAACAACGTGGACACAACCACAAACAAGTATTGTGATCAAAGGGAGTGTCCCATCACAAGTAGATATAAAATTGATTCGAGAAGGCTCGCACTTCCCCTTTGTACCGTAGGCCCGACTGTATGGCTTTACATCGGTCGATCATCGTCAATTGGGCCACTTTCGAGACGTGCTTCCACCACATGTTTGCTTATGTACTTCCAGTCTTCAAGCTTTATCTTCAAAGACTCCAATCTTCAAGATTCGTCTTGTCGAATCCTTGAAATCTTTCATGCAAATTAACGAGTAAGTGGTGGGAATCAAGATTGTAAATACCCCAAATCCCCAAAGTCAATGCTGAGCATCCCAGACAACTCGTAACGGCTGAAACCAAGGAAGCGTTTTCCTGCGCAGGAAGAATAAGAGTTTTGTAACCTACATACTAATAATTAGCCCAATAAATCATTCCCTCGGCTGATTTTTATTAAAAAAGGCTATAAAATCAAAGAACAGAGAGACAAAAGGGAGGATCACCACACAGAGACAGATCAGTAGCCTTGACATTTGGACGATCGTTCCTCCCCTGCATCCATCTCCTCACCAAGGTAAGAGGAAGAAAACGTTAATGGGAACCCCCCCAACAACCCAAGCAAACAGTCCACAACAATAGCGGAGAGTCATACCTCAAGCGGCGACAGACTTCGGCCCTCCTGGATGCGATACGGACAACATCAATCTCGTCCCGGGAAGTCCTCCTTGTGCTTTGATTTGTTTCCTTTTACGTGCAGGAATACGCCATGGCGACGGTGGCCTCGCCACGGTTGCGTTCATTCTCTAAAAAAGCGGCTCCCCATTTCCTCTCCCCTCCTCCAGCCCCAAAACGGCTCCTCATCCCGGCTTCCCGACGGTCTCCCCCGAAGCCATAACAACAGCCACATTCCAGCTTCCCCCGGTGTCTCCCACGGCGAGCCTTCCTCCCGCGACCAGCCCCACGGCGACGGCGAAGCCACCTCTCTCCGGCGTCCTCCTCGCCAACAACCCAACTCCGGCGTTCCCAGGTCCCACGGCGGCGGACCTTGCTTCCCCGGCGCATCCAAGCTCGGCGGTTCCCCACCCATTGTCTCCCCGGCGCTCCAGGAACGGCAGTGGCAGACCCACATCTCTCTTCCGACGTCTTCGAAAACAGGAATGGCGAACCGCAGCTTCCTCCGGCGTCCTTCCCGTGAAGCAGATTATTCCAGCTGAGGTCAAAGCTACCTTATCCTTCGATCCTTAGTCCCAAAGCAACATGACCGAGGAAGAGAAAGGCCAATCACCAGCTCGCGCACCTCGACTTCAATCGATGAGAAAACGACTTGCCGCAATCGACCACATGCAATGTCATCAACAAACGCATGTCCAGGGCATTCAACAAAAAGGTCAAAGAAGTCAAGTACAAACCAGGAGCGACCTCGTCCTCAAACGGATCCTTCCAAATGCCAAAGATCCTAAGGGAAATTTTGCTCCGAACTACGAGGGACCATTCGTCGTCAAACACGCTTTCTCGGGAGGAGCTACCATCCTAACAAAGATGGATGGAGGAGAACTGTGCACAACCAATCAATGCGGACGTTCTCCGACGCTATTACACTTATAATGGTTGGCAATAAACTTCAAGCTAAATACTTGGGCAGTTTCGTCAATCCTTTGATTTCCTTCGGACGAAGATGCAATGACGAAACACAAAAAAGGGAAGGTATCAAAAACTCTACTTTGCCTTCATATAAATGAAGTTACATGAGCAAACTTCGTTTTAAAGATAAACAAGTTACAAGAGCTTACTGTTATCCGCCCTTGGCGAGTGTAGGCACATGAACATCCTGCATACAGACAAAGGCGCGGGCGTCGGTGGAAATTTCGAGCCAAGGCTTCGAGATTGCCTTTGTTGCCACCAAAGATAATCATATCGAAAGAGGAGTATCATCTGCATTACTCTCTAACAAAATTTCTTTTCATTCCCCAGACAGAGTCATATCCATCCCATTTCCCCAGCGGATACTATACATTATTCACCCAAACAAGATGTGAAGTATATGAGCTAACTCCGTCTCCGTCGTTGTCAACTGTGTAGGCACATGGGCATCCGCTCAGTACGATAACAGACTACTGGCAACATCGTGGTGGTCTTGAACATGACTGGGACACGAAGGATAAACACTTTCCTCGCGAAGTTGCATAAGAACATCACTTTAGTATGAAGTCTCCAAAGAGGTTTGCGTATTGAACCTATTTGAGCATTTGTGTGTCCATTTGCATACAATTCAAAAGATTTTTGGACAAAGAAAATGTTTCTGAGTGAGAACGGAGAAGGGCAAACCTACTTCTAAACACCTACCCCTGAGTGATGAGTGCAAACACTATGAGGTTTCACACACGAAGGATTCGGGAGGACAACGAATCCTTTGACAAAAGATGCTCAAACGGGAATGAGAATCGAGCACTTCTTCTCTACCATAAACACAAAAATTGACCATTGCTAACCCCTTTCGAGCCAAATTTGAAGTTTCTTTATATACACTATTCCAAACGAGTCTAAAGGCCACCTCACATCGAGGTTAAAAGGAGATCTTGTTAGTTAGAAACCGGAAGCAACGGACCATAGAGGCAACACTTCCTCAAGGTTCAAGCGAAGAGGCACCATCAACGGTCGAGCTCGCCAGTAAGTCGTCCCCAAGGATGGAATTTCTACAACAATATAATACAAATTCCAAGGAGTCCAAAGCATCTCCCAAGAGAAGATCAATAAACTGACAAGAGAAAGAAAGCAGTGCAAATCCTTATGATTCAACAAAGAAAAAAGCCAGAATTAGCGCAAAGACCGAACTCTTCAAAAGCAAAGCGCAAAGATGAAAGAGCATAAATAAAGCACCAGGGCCGACATTGACGGCCGCAAAAGCAAGAGGTGCTATCTCCGGACGAAACGAGGAGAAGACACTCCTAAAAACAGTTTTCAAAGCTCTAGTGGATCGACCATCAATCCCCAAGCGGCACGTCTCAACGCGGCCTGCTGTCTGGTAGATGGAGAATTCGCTGGACGGTGGAACCTCTATGGTACAACAGCTTCCGATGAGGTCCTTAGACTCATTCCTTCAAAACGACAAATTCAGATTCTCTATCTAAAGGCCTTATGCCAAAGCTACATTATAACCCAGGCAAAACTCTTTTTGACTAGTACATGAGCATCCAAGTCAAAGGAATTCTCAATCTAACTAAGATAGCTTCTAGAAATATGAGCGAACCATGAGCAAGTTACAAAAATCCCTTCTCTGTTTCTCACTGAATGATTGAAACAAAAGGCGTGAGTGTCATTTGTTTATACCTGTAATTCACGGATTTCATTTCATATCTAACTACTTTCCCGATGAGAATTCCAAGGTGCAAGGGTCCATCAAGATCAGAATTATCAATTTGGGGTATTCATGATATCTTTGCGAGAAAACCTTATCAGATTCTCTCGGCAAAGAGGGGCATCTGAAATACCCAAATCCCAAAGTCAATGCTGAGCATCCCAGACAAACTCGTAACGGCCTGAAACCAAGGAAGCGTTTTCCTGCGCAGGAAGAATAGAGTTTTGTAACCTACATACTAATAATTAGCCGCAATAATCATTCCCTCGGCTGATTTTATTAAAAAAAGGCTATAAATCAAAAAACAGAGAGACAAAAGGGAGGATCACCACACAGAGACAGATCAGTAGCCTTGACATTTGGACGATCGTTCCTCCCCTGCATCCATCTCTTCACCAAGGTAAGAGGAAGAAAACGTTAATGGGAAACCCCCCAACAACCCAAGCAAACAGTCCACAACAATAGCGGAGAGTCATACCTCAAGCGGCGACAGACTTCGGCCCTCCTGGATGCGATACGGACAACATCAGTCTCGTCCCGGGAAGTCCTCCTTGTGCTTTGATTTGTTTCCTTTACGTGCAGGAATACGCCATGGCGACGGTGGCCGCGCCACGGTTGCGTTCATTCTCTAAAAAAAGCGGCTCCCCATTTCCTCTCCCCTCCTCCAGCCCCAAAACGCTCCTCATCCCGGCTTCCCGACGGTCTCCCCCGAAGCCATAACAACAGCCACATTCCAGCTTCCCCCGGTGTCTCCCACGGCGAGCCTTCCTCCCGCGGACCAGCCCCACGGCGACGGCGAAGCCACCTCTCTCCGGCGTCCTCCTCGCCCAACAACCCAACTCCGACGTTCCCAGGTCCCACGGCGGCGGACCTTGCTTCCCGACGCGCCCAAGTCCGGCCACGGCAAACCAGAAGCTCCCACGGCGGGCTTCAGCAAACTCCATCGCGACGCCAGCCATCCCCCCGACGTCCCCGAGGATCAGTACCGGCGAACCACCCCTTGGAAGCGCGGTCCTCCTCCCCGACGCCCGCAGATCTCACACCGGCGACTACGCTCCTTCGAATCTCTCAAACGACGCCTCCCCATCTCGGCTACCGGGATCCCGTTGATGCAGCGCCTCAATACGGCCATCGACACGCGAGGATGGGGTCGTGATCTCACTTCGATGCTCACCCATGTTCGGTGCCCATCTCCAGTCGTGGGTATCCTTCGAATGGGTTTGTGTTGGCTATGCCTCGAGCCTTTCGGAAAACATGCCTTACTTTACCTCGTATGATTGAATTTCACCTAAATTCAACGATACTAACCACGTTTACATTTTTTTTGACATGTACATCGAGCGCTTAATCTCGGAAGTTCAAACCTGAATTTTCGAGGATTAACTCGAAGGCGCGTGTATCAAGCCGCGCGGATCCTGGCCTAGAGACCGCCGGGCTCGAAGGTTAAAGGCGGCCCCAACCTTCATTAAGGTACAAAGGAGAGGTGCGGGCCTCCCCGAATTTTTATTTAAGCCCACATGTAACAGATTGCGAGCCCAAGTGCATAGGCCCGCAATCACCGCCCTTCCCCGCTCCCTTTGATCTCAATAATTGTTTGGTCTGTCCACATGCCTTAGGCCCATAGGTTTATGTCGCATGTGATTGTTAAACAAATACAGCATGAGTTCAGGTCCAACGCCTGAATTGGGTCCAACGGCCCGTTACCAAAAGCAAACATTTTGGAGCAAACGCCACCTTTTCGCATGTTTAAATGTAAGAGTTAGTAACTAGGGATCCCCGAACCCTACTCTGGTTTTCCGACTTAAACCAAGCTTTTAAAATTAAGTCGGTGGCGACTCCGTAATAGTTTACCTAGGTTAAACAACAACACATTTTTACGAAGCCATTTTGGATGAGGGACTGACGACACGAGCCGCTCCTGGAACCTCCTGAAGCTTCCTTCTCGGCATGC
>JARUPW010000034.1:26960-212790 GCA_029817735.1 Melastoma sanguineum
GCTTCTTTTCGCCCGTCGCCTCTTAAAGAGCATGGAGACGATCGGCGAAGAGTCTGGGCAGACCCGGTCAGGAATCGAAGGAGAGACCACCCTGGTCTTTTCCGCAGCGTTCGACGCTCGAGTCGCGACGCCGACCGGAAGACTCTAGGGGAGCGGGCCCGGATCCTCGGGTCGTTAGAACCGCCGCGCGCGTGCTAGGCCGGAAGGCGCGCGTATAAAGATTTATCCAAGCACAATTTCAAGTATGTGTGAAAATAGGAAAACAACATGCGCATGTCCGAGAAATAGAACATAACTTCACCTAAGTTCGTCCGATCTAAGTGCAGTTAAAACTCACATATTCGTATCTTGATGAAAAATTCAAATGTTAAATTTACACAAATCCAAAATTGAAATCTCCTGAAATCGAAGGCTTTGAACCCGTCGTATCTCAGTCATGGATAACTCCTTTGTTTAGGTGGTCCCGGGGACAAGAATCCTTGCATAATTATCACTATCGTTGTGGGAATTTTGTTTGTAATTCAAGGGTGTAATTCTATACCGAAGCTGGTCCCACATTAATTTGGTTTTGTTTTTGCGTAGATGAAATGTGTATTCGCTTATTGAGTGGCTAGATTAAAGGTATTCTTCAAATCAGTCTGTAACACAATAATCCATAATTTGGAGGACCTACACGCCGTAATTTCCTTCTTTGAGTTTGATCTTCCCTCTTTGATCCAGATCCTCGAAAGTAAAAAGGAGTGAGTGGATGGATGCCTTGGTCATACACGAAAGTGAGAATGAGTGAGTGGATGTCTTTGTCATACGCCCCAAGTAACTGAGGCCCACCCAAATTGTCCCTACCTTACGGAACACTCAATTCCTATTCAACTTGAAAAGCTGCCAATTGCTTATGCATGCTGCTGCTCCTCTCTCTTCACAAACTTTTTCATCCTTTTACTATTCCTACGGCATCTCATATTTCCTGCAAATATAAAATTAAGCCGTGACTCGGATTGATCCGTGATGGATTTGTTTGCCCTTACTTTCAGACCACCACCGCTTTGTCCATCCACATCCCTTCTCTTTCCACTAACTAGAAACAGCTTTGAATGTACATGGCTCCTTCGTTCAAGGGCACAATCTGTTTCTGTAAACAGTGAATCACCGGGTACCAGTTCAACGTCACCAGCACCATCATCTTCATCTTCATCGTCATCACATGGGGAAGATCTTCAAGCTGTAGATGCAGTCCCAAAGGGCTCTGCACTCGAAGGAAAAAGCATTGCCCAACTGTCCGACATCATTGGAGACGAATGTCACTGTGTCTGCAGTTTCTTCCCCTTCTTCAGGACATTCCATAGGAAGGAGGTACCAGTCTCGTCCTAACCAAGGCTGCACTCACTCACATTCTTTTCTTTTGGACATCATCCTCTTCTGGTGGCAGCAATTGGTTGCATTCTTCTCATTCCTGAGAAGAACCTTTGGAAGTAACATCGAGCTCACTGTGAGACCCACACTGCATGAAGGACTAAGCATCGGAGTAGCCTGGAAGCTCGGTATGTGTGTGTTTACACTCGCCAGATCTCTACTACCAAATGCAGTACTAACGCCACAGGATTTGCCATCCTCTTTTCCCCATGAAACTCATTCGACAGAGTGGAACAAGAAGCACATGCCGTTTGGAAGAGGGATTATTTTGCACTTGTGCCAGTTATACCAAGGACGCATCACCATACGGTTCAGCACTTGACAGTAGAAATTAGAAATATGTTCGATGAAAGTGTTTGCTGGGATTTTGCTTATGAGTTGGCGATGTCAAATTGTTTCAGGAATGCAGAGATGCTCCTGGAGCCATTTCTTCAATTCGAACCCTTCAAAACGGTAGTATTTTGATGTTGTAGTTCTTCCCCATATCATTCCATGACCACAAGATTTATTTTTCATCTACAAATTTTGAAAGAGCGTGGAGGCAGTTGTGAAGGTGGTGGCGGAGAAGATAAGGAGCCTACTTGTTAGCAAAAAAGAGGGTAAGAAGAGGGCAGCATTCGTTGTGCTAACTCTGCTGGTAGCTGCTGCTGCCGCCGCCGCCATTCTGATGTTTCTTGTGAAAGAAATAAATAAAGAAAGAGATTGATGCTCTTCTTCTCAAATCCAAAGAAATTGCTGGGGAGAGGGTTGGGGGATTATGGCTGGCATCTTGGGACGAACTCTATCCGGGTATTAATTATCTCACAAATAATGTTGGGATCTGAAGGCCTTCAATTTGCTTCTTTCTTTTATCATAATTGAATAAAAAATTGGTCCCAATTGCCGGGGCTCAGCTGTGTGTTGTTCGAGTTAATCCAATTCCAATTGTTAGGATGCAATGGAAGGTGGATGTCGGTTGATTGTGATGAGTAGAGAGGCAGCGTGCCCGTTCTAGAGAAGCCGGCCACACAAATTATCCGCAAGAAAAAGTAACGTGTGTACATACAATGGTAGGAAAAGGGAAGAGGATTGAAGAAACAAACAGGTAAAGAGGGGAGGGGAGGGAGTCAGGCATCGTACAAGAACCTCCGGAGGCAATGGATACCCAAGTAGGTGAAGCAGAATTCCACCATCTCATCCCCACCTCTCTCCCTGCAACTCTCCTCCATCACATCCACTTCCCCCCACCACCAGCAGTAGTCCCCCTCCCCCGGCACCCTGCTCTTGCTTACCACATCCACGATCTCCTGCAACTCAACGATATTACGGCTGGCGTTCCTCCTGGCAGCCCTGATCCCCTCGTCCATCCCCAGACACTGTCTAGGGTCAGCAGCAGCCCCATCAGCTCCTCGTTCACCTTAATCCTTCTCGTTGGATCCGATGGCGTCGACAGTGTCCTGACACTGATGCTTCGCTGGAGGAAGCTCACATGTGCGTCCACAGAGTAGACGGTCCGGAAGAGGACACGGGTGACGTGGCTGCGGTAGGCAGAGGATCAAGGTGGCTACACGGGAGGGGGAAGGAGAAGGGGTAGATGAAGTGAGGGGAATGTCCGGAGGAGATGTTGGGTGGTGGAAGGAGTAGTGGGTCACAGTCGCCTTAGCAGGAGCGAGTGGGACGTGAGAGAAGAGAAGAGAAGATAGAAAGGGAATGTTTTGTTGGTTAGTTTATTGGGTTCAGTTTCCTTTTCTTTTTTGACGGCGGCGACCACCTACAGTTGGGGATCCGTCCGTTATTGTCGTCTCTTGGCAAACGGCTTCTTTTGTCAGAAAATCAGGGGCCCATCTCTGGCTTTTTCTTTTTACCCTTACAAAAAGTGAATATTGGTAGGAAGCACTAGTAGAAGAACATCGGACAAAGTGGAGAAGACTCCTGTCCTGCCACCCAAGGCATTGCAGTCTCTGGATGCGAATTTATTAGTCATGGAGGAAACCGCAGTTTTCCCAAAAGGAGGAGTTTTACATGATTAGGATGGATGCATTCAATTGCATGCCCCAATTGGGGCAACTTGGACCGCTATTCATAAAGATCATTTCCAAGTTTTGCAGAACAAATCAGTATATCATATTCAGTTGTTGTTATTCTTGGCTGCTGCCATATTCCTCTGCAGCACCCTCCTGGAATTCGTGATGATCCAAGTAACTCGTTTTTAATTTTTTGGTAAGATTAAGTTAATCCTCTTGAAACCAATTATTCTTGATAAGGATTCACAGAATTTTCAACTCAACCCCGTTGATACATTTGTTCTTCTGGGTATATATCATTAAGGATTTCTTTTTTCTCTTCAAGACTTCATGGTTCTGAACTGTTTCTCGTCCAAGAATGTTGCTGGGATGATCGCAGTTTGTCCAGTTTATCCCTTAGCTTTAACCTCTTGATCGCAATTCTGAGTCCTGGAAATTTTTACGAATTTTCTGATGTATGAGAAAGAATTCGTTCTCTCAGGATGTTCCTGGTATTCATATTCTGTTTCATTACATCATTCACAGTCTTTCCCCTTTTTTTCTGGATGCCAAATGCATACAGAGCCAACAACATAATGCCAATTTCCATTAAAAACTGTTAAAGCTTTCTGTACCCTGGCAAACATTTTGCAGCAATTGGTAATACTGTTTGAAATGTTGCAGAGCTTGAATTAGACTGCATCTCTATATCCAGAAAATCTCCTGGTCCGCTGAAACCAAAAACACTTCGGACTCTGGGGAGATCGTCTGGTCCAGGGACTAGAAGAAATAATAGGGAGTTGCAGGAGCAAATATTCTGGGATATCTAAAATTTTTATGACAAGAACTTGTCAAGCTGAAAGCACCCAGACCCATTTGTGTGTTCCTGTCCAAAGAATCAAAGGGGGTGTGTAAAACAAACTATAGACCCTGGCAAAATTATAAAAGAACTTGTCCACGCTATGCAACATCTTTTGTCACAGTTATCCCGGCAAAAACAGAGTGATCACTGGGCTTTGCGCTTCTTGATTTTCACATAAGGTAAGATTCCCAAGGCGCGAACCACTTGGGGATACCAGTTGCGCTGCTCTGCACGGCAGAACATGAGAAATGTGTTGGCAAAGTAAGTGTTGAAGCCCATGAATACATGCCAGAGGGCATGACCCTGTGGATTTATATGCCAACGAGACATCTCTTCACACAACAGCCAATCGGACAGCCAACAGAGACTGCCCAGCATGAGGGTCACAACGTAGACCTTGCCAAGATGTCTGGCCGCCTTGTCGTCTGTGTAGATGTAATACTTGTACACACGGGGCATGCAGAGGAGACAAAGCATGATGTAGTGCAGGTTGAAGCCGATGCTAAAACGAAGGAATGAATGTGAGATTGTGAAAGCAGTGCCATATATGATGAGGAAGGTTGGCATGGTCCTGCGATAGTGCCAGTCGGGCGAGAACAAGATGTAAATGTACAGTAGCATTGCCCAAACCATGGGAGTTTCATCGCTCTGCTGTTGCCTGTAAGAAAATAAATTCACCAAACAGTGTGAACGACAATGCTTTTTCCATTATATAATCCAAGGAGCCAGCCAAGAAAGCAACAGCAACATACTATTATAGATGAACAAATGGAATGAAATGAGAGGGGAGGGGGCGATTCGTACCCGCTACGAAGGGTGGCATGATGCAGCATGCTCCCAATTGCGAGTACAACATTTGACACATAAAGGAAGCTGAATCTCCTCTCGAAACGTTGCTGTAGCGCATTCCTTAGGCCAAAGATTGCCAGGAGAATGCAGGGGATGTTGGAAAGTGTGTTATAAAACTCAGCAACGTGAGAGGAAGTGTGGTAATTCCTCTCGCAACATTCTCTCGTGGATGTCACAGGACCCCAGAAGCTGGAGATGCCATCTGCCATTCTCTGATCAAATGCGTAAAACAGAAAATTAAGGGGAAAGAAAGAAGAAGAATCCAATATTGCGGTTGTTTCCTACTGATCAGATCTATATATTAAAAACGACAGACGACGCCAACCTCACGTGATCAAATGAAAAGCAGGGAGAAAAGGAAAGAGAATACCAACGCGGGAGGGGGAAAATGGAATGCTAAACCAAACCCCCCCCACCCCCCTCTAACCACCCTTGCCCTCACCCTCACCCTCACAAGGGAGGAGGTTGTGGTTGGATATTTGGGTTTGGGGAAGAAGGGTTGGAAGACCCCCGAAATCATCCAACTAAAATCCGGAAAAGGAGGGGGTTGGATGAATGCCCCAAAATTGACATCCCTCCATAAAATGATTTGTTTAATCCTTTTTACACCTCACACCAATCTTAGGAAAAGCAAACAGAAATTATAGCTGACGCCTGCTTCCTCCAAAGATAGGAAGCACAAACTGCAGAAGCTGAATCCTTTTCCCGGAACCCCCCCCCCCCCCCCCCACCCCCCACCCCACCACCCCCCCCCCCCCCCCCCCCCNAGGGGAGTTCAGCTCGGTCCAATGAACCTGGACCATCATCTAACTGAACCTGGACAGAAGACCCCTTCTCACTTCCCCCTTCTTGTCTTTCGGGACATCTGCTGGTATTATTACTTCTAATCCTAATACATCAACTTCTCATCATTTTACAAAACTTTTTCTATTTCATCAAATATCACCTGTGAACTTCAGTTGCTATTAATGAAACACCCGCATTCCCATCATAACCGTTCCATGTGGATGTTGTTTTTCTGTCACCTTACCTTTCATTGCGCTGGCTACAAATACTATTGCTTCCGATTTCCATGGAGCTTCAAACCAAACCTGATGGAGCGTCATCTCAGCAGAACACTGCAGCTGCATTGAGTCTGTTAGCTCACGAGGAGCTGGGCTGGGCTGAAGAAATTGAAGAAAATAATGAAGCACAGGTTGGACTGGTTCTAGGAAGTGAAGCAGTCCACGACCCAACAAAGAAAGAAGGACAGACTTGTAATTACACGTAGAAAGTTGTTGGAGTTGTGGATGTAACAAACACTGCAAACAGACGTAATACAACAGCGAAAGAAATTGATCTTTTCTGAGTTTATGGGGTAGTCTGTTTTTCTCTGGTCGTCTTCTGATCGTCGTTCCCGGAGGCACCACCAGATTTTACTTCATGCTGCGATGCCAATTCATGCTCATTAGACCTGCTCATGCAGCTTTTGTACAGTTCACTCGAATTGATGGACTCCTAAATTGGCTTTCAAAAACCACACCCGATTGTCTTCCCTCAACTCTCGTTGATGGACGCCTGGCCTTTATCGTCATCTGTTGGTGCTCACCCATAGATCTTATGTAGCGGTTGATGTATTTAAACTAAAATGTTATTAATGTGTCGTATAGAATGTCACAGAACAAGAAAGTCAAGTCTTCTTCCCTGTGCTGTTCCGGTTGATGAAGCCACCACCTCTATGTATGCACCGCGTGGCTCGCATCCTTGTTGAATCTCCATGGCACCAATTAAGGATTACTTTTTGTCTAGACATTCACAATTTATAACTATTGAGGTAAGAACTCATCGTCTCAAATCAACTGTTGGTTCATCCGATTTCATCTGTAGAATCCTAAGCATAAGATTGAGATGTAGCCAAATGCGTTTGATCTATCCAAGTGACTAAATGGGGATCCTAAATTTCCAAGAGGCATATCAACAACTATCATAACCCAAAAACAGGCTTCTGCATACATCATGGAATACCTCAAGGATCAACCCTCTGTACTCGTCGGAATTCAGGGAGATGTAATAATTCAACAGGCACCTGAGATCCTTTGCGTCCCTGATTTTGTTCATTGTTATCATCTTCAAAACAGACTCTTGGAAGTCACGTCGTGGATCGTACGAGTTCTTCTCCATCGCCATCATTACAACAAACTTAGTGCCGTGTTTTGCGACAGATTTGTGCTTCCTCATCCCCTGCCTCTCCCGTCTTCTTTCCTCCTGCCGTTCTCTTATCATCTGGTCCAGTCTCTCCTGAACCATGGCATGTGCAAGGGTAGAGATGCCACCGAACCTCCCGGAGCTGACGCTGTCAGCTTCCTCAGAGGAAGAAATGCTCAACCTGCAGCCACAGCAGAAGGAGGTCCCGCAGCTGCCTTTGGACTGAAGATTCAGCTTCTTGCGGGGTGCTCTGGAGGAGGAGGAGGAGGAAGCTTTCATCCTGAAACATGGGTTATGAAGAAGTAGTTTGCTGGAGAAACAAATCCTAAACGCAGCCTTGGCATGTGGGTCACGTCGCTTATGATTGTGTCCCGAAACCGAAGCATTTCGATCCGTCCACCGCCGAAGGTTTGGCAAAAGGAAAAGAAAAGAAAAGAAACATTAGGAGTAAAAGGAGAGATGTGAGAGGGAACATCCCCTGTTGTTAATTGAGGGTGTTATCATTAATCTCACACTTTATAATGGTAGACTTTAGGTGGAAGACCCAAGTTTTCCTTTTTCTTTTTCCTTCAAAAAAAAAGAGAGAGGGTGAATTGGAATTGGAAGGAACGTGAGCTTGGGAGTGAGAAAATTGCATAGTTTTGAGATTGGTCGTATTTGTAGGTTCCTTTTGTATTATAGAATCCCAGATGGAGCCCCACTTACATCCGGTTTTGCTTTCATATGATTCCAAGCCTTTCCTTTTCTTTTTCTTTTTCTTTTAGAGGCAAGGAAAAGCAGGCTGGTCCCCCACAGTTAAGTCCCAGTTACTGCAATTATATTTGGTTGCAGCAAAAAAGCTGAACTGCTCGAAAACTACATTTAGTTTCTGAGTAGAAAAGAAAAAGAAAAGCAAAATGATGATTTCATTTGAATTCTGGCAAATGTACTTTTGTGTCATAATTATGTCCAAACTTTCATTTTGAAATATTTTTCAATTTCTTTCTTCTGTGTTCATAACTTTATTTTTATTTTTATTTACATCATTTTCCTAAAGCCATTAAGCTCCTTACCCGACGTGGACTAACAAGGTCATACGTGGATTATTATTTAAATACGTCGCCCTGATTGGGTGTTCTTCCCCAATTTCTTTGAGAAATCGAACCCAAAAATCAAAAACCTCGAAAGAACAATTTCTCTTACCCTTTTCCCTTCATCTCCAATGACAACACCATGAGCAAAAACGAGAGCCAGTACGATTCCATCCAAATGAGCAACGTTTCCTCGAACATTCAAGAGCGGTTGTGTAAGCATGGACAAAGGGCGGCGTTCGATAATTACCAGAGTAAGGCGAATCTCGATCGACGATTCTTTTGTTGTTTGTCATGGAAGGTAAGTAGCAGTAGCAGTGATTTGATTGACATTATGTTTTCACTTGCTTGAGGATATTTTTGGATCATGTTGGGTTACATATTATTACATGCATATTTGTATTGAATTGGTACTAATAGGATGATGATTGTGGATATTTTGAGTGATTGGACGATGATATTTTATTCTGACATAAGAAGGTAATTTCACAGGTTGTTGAAACAAAGAAAATGTTGGAAAGCAAGGTTGAGGTGATGGAAAGAAGAGAGAAAGAATTGGAAGACTACACCAAAGTGTTGAGCTTAACCGTGGTTATGCTTGTCGGAATTGTAATGTACTTATGCTGGTCTGTTCATTAGTGGTTACTGAAATGAGAATGATTGCTTAGTTAGTTAAGCATTTGTGAAATGAGGTTATGTATTGTTGATGGGTTTAGGTTAGTATTGTTGTAGGAGTTAGTAAATGACGTAGTTATCTTATGTATTGTGGTTATAATAAAGACTATACCATCACATCGTAAGTATACCATTATCGGTTAGGACAGTTTCAAGTAGTCTGCGGTCTCATTCGAGTAGGACTTCAAGAATCCAAAGATAAAATAAGATAACCAGAATGGGTGCGATTACCACGTGCTTTAGCAGGGGGAGGAGGAGTATACGGTGGAGGAGGAGGAGCAGGGCCATTGGAAAAAGAATTCCCATTGTAACTGGTTCAAAATGGAAGTTAAGAGTCAAAATTAGGGGAAAAGCTTAATAATATCGCAAGACACAGATTATCAAAGAACTTACATAAATGTTTGCACGGAACTGAGCTCTTTTGGGATCCATCCACTAAATTGATTGTTGGCGACACTCCTGTAGAAGGGTTGATGGTTGAAGAAACCATGCGAGAGATGCCCATGTTACATCTTAAGAGAAATGTAACTTACAGTGTAGGCAAGGGCAATCCAACAAGTACATTAAGTGAACTTGTAAATTGATTATCCTGCATGTAACTGGAAAATAACTCAAGCTTAATACAGTCAGCAGTAGCTCAAGTATACAAACATAATAGACCCAGGAAATTGAAAATATACTATATCAGAGCACTCACAGTGAAAAAATGTTTGTTAGTGCACTGAAAGATGCTGGGAGATTCTCAGAGAAACTGTTAAATGATAAATCCCTACAATTGATTTCCACTTGACGATTACTTTTATTTCAAAGGCAATCCATAATGCGATCCAAATACAACAGCAGCTTCAACCACAATATCAATCAGATCCAATTCAGTCGCAAAGTTCTTAATTCAACAAACTGATTGAATTGCCACCACAAGGGTAGAACTTCCAGTATATCAGTCAAAATTAATTATGACTTATCTTGACCAAAGTTAAAGAAGTAGCTGGAAAATAAGTAAACTGTGAGCACACGGTCTTGTGGAAGCAGCTTACATACATGGTTGAAAAGATTTGAGAAGAAGCCTTGAAGGGGCTGGGAGAGCAAATTATGACTCACATTCCTGAAATTAGCAGCATCATGCACTAGCGCAATCCCTTTGAGAGACAGAATATCTAGTAAAGTAAATGGGATTAACTAACTGATACTCACAAATAGTTGAGGGAGTACATAGTACTCACTGAGTAAGGGAGATTCCCAGTGAAGTTATTACCACCAAGATTTATGCCTAATATTTTAGTAAACAGCTGACATGTGTAGCCAAACATAGAACACGTTCACTTGATGGGAGACAAATAAGGAGACACTGAATCCTTACAGGCTGGTGAGACTAGGAGGGAGTTGATAAGGTATCTGCCCAATTATATTGTTATTACTCAAGTCACTGTACAGAACAAAACTTTGTCAAGTCAACTATCATTACTCCAGCCGAACGAAATCGAAACTTATCTTGCAGGAAAAAGGGAATAATCGACTCTAAGAACTCCCAGACACTTGAGGTTATCCGATGAGTAGACCATCGATCCGCTCAGACTAAGACCGGACAACTGACTGTTGAAGGGATAATGTAGGTAAGGTTACCCATCCAAAAGAAATTCAAAATTTTCGGATCAACTAATCCAATGGGAACATACGCAGACCACAGAGGAGACCACACAAGTCACCCCTTTCCATGACTCGGTGCAGGGATCACCGCCACTGATTTTCCAGTTGGTAAGCTGGGAAGGACTATTGAGAGAACTGTACAACCCTTGATGTTGGGAAGGACTCGTGCGACAAATCATCAAATCGAAACTTTCAAAGGGGCAAAAACGGAGCTGTAAAACCCGCGGTTTCCGACCACGACACTTCTCAACCACCCGAATCAAACCACCGTCATTAAATAGAAATCTAATCATACTCTATAAGTGGATGGTCATGTGCTTCTGCAACGTCGTCTTCATGGTCATTCTCCCTTTCTGGTAGCACTACAAATGTGGACTGGTCTTCCGAGCCTGTGTACGACCATATAGGCGTAATGGAGAATATTGTGTCAACAGATTTGTGGCGTCTTCGACAAGAGTAGCTACCTTTTCTGGGTTGAAAGCCCGAAATGTGATTTTACCCGGGTTTGTTCATCTATTTAAAAAATAATAAACAATAATTCAGCTATTGTATATATTTTATAGTCAAAAGATTATGAGGATAGTGCGTAGCAAAGCGCGTAACATTTTTTCAGTGTGTGAAATGTACTTCCTACTATATTTCGCATACCATCCAAAGTATCTATGTATGTCTCATAACCACGACACTTGTGTAATTGAACAAGTGTCGCGGTTGGCAATCGCGACACTACTCAGCCACTCGCCTACTTGCAAAATACTTGAAAATTTCTCTAAGTTTATTAAAGTCGCGGTCGGGAACCGCATTTTTAGTAAAGTCGCGGTTCCCAACCGCGTTTTCATGTGGGATGACATTTTTCACATGAAATCGCGATTCCCAACCGTGACAATTATAACAATGACATAAAGTCGCGGTTAAATTACTAACCTATTTTAGTAAATATATAGTAACGTATTGTAAATTATTAACATTTTTAGTACTTTATAGTAAATTACAAATATATTTAGTAGATCGTATGGTATAAATATACTAAGCCCATCACTGTTTATTACTCTCACAATTTACTAAGATCATCGAGCCTTTACTTAATCTCATTTAGTATATTTTACTGTTAAAATGCTGGATAGCAGCAGCCGCATCTCCGATGATGGGGACGGGGACAGGGCCATGGACTTGGGAGGCGCTTGTCCCAGCTCAGGGACTTGGCTGCAAATGGAATCCCATCGGAAGAGTTTGCGAGCAAGCTTTTCTGAGTCATTCATTCTTTTCTTACTTTGGCGGGTTTTTTAACAGCAGATTGAGACTCTTTGGGAAAATTTTCATTCATTCGTTTTTTTGTTCTTCTATTTGTTTCTCTAACATGTACAAAAAAGAATCAAGAGAATGCATTTTACACCTTTTTTATTCATTTTCGATTTTTTCAAAATTTAATATGCACCCAAATATTTTGATGCAACACAAACAAAGATCTTTCTTAATTTTACGAATCTAATACTTTTTAATGGTGAAAGGGTAAAGAGGACCTCAAAACCAGCATACGGTTCATTACATATTTAATTAATAAATAGTGTTTACGACAGGAAGGCGGGGATAGCTCAGTTGGGAGAGCGTCAGACTGAAGATCTGAAGGTCGCGTGTTCGATCCACGCTCACCGCATTTTTCCTTCATTTATTCTCTTTTCGAGCCCGAGTTGACATCCTGGACCTTTCCTTTTGTTTGTAGCATTTTATTTTTTGGGTTGGTATTGGGTGGGATTCATCTTACTTGCTCTCGTTCTTTTGTATAAAAACAAAAAAGATTTATTGATTCAGCCAAAACCAAAGGGCATATTCCCATTGAAAGCAACCCCCACCTCCCCTCTTCCTCAAGAAATATTCAGCACAGGATTGGTTTATGGCGGACAAGAAATACGATGTGGTAGCCACTAAATTTAATTAATTTCCTTTTTTGTTATTTTCATGATATACTATTATCTGCCTCTCGGCATTGGCATGCAGGCCGCCACGTGACGTAACCCATGACACGACCCTCGCCTTCCTCCCAATTCCCTCGTCACGAACTTGGCAATTTCTTCGTATCCCTCCCGAATCCCGTCCAGGTTCAACATCCTTCCCCACCTCCTTATTTACTCCAACCACCCCCCCCCCTCCCCCGGACCAAAACTGCTTCTTCTCCCCTCCAGTACAACTCACAACCCATCCAAGTATTAGCTGTTGTTCTTTCCTCCGTAATGGCTCTGTCCCTCAGCAGTAGTTCTTCTTCCTCTACTTCTGCTGTCTCCGGCTCCAGTTTCCCCCGCCCCATCGACCTCAGGGCTACCCAGATTGGCCTGCCCTTCAATTTTCATGATCGTACCCTAGCTGTTTCCACGGCCTTGAGTGTTTCCCAGAGGCGTCATCTCGCTAGGCCCCTCAACGCCGACACCAATCGGAATGTTTCCACTGTTGCTTCTGCTGCAACCATCGTTGCTCCAGGTATGCCCCCTCCCCGCCCCCCCAACGATCGGTGTTTCTTTGTAGGCGGTTCGGTGATTCAGGCTTGGGTTCCGGTTACATGTGTGGCTATCCGTGCAGAGGTGTTGGAGACTGCGGATGTCGCCCTGGAAGATTATGAGCAGTTGGCAAAGGACCTCGACGGTGCTTCTCCCCTTGCTATCATGGACAAGGCGCTTGAGAAATTCGGCAATGATATTGCAATCGCGTTCAGGTAAATTTTTTATTTGTTTCTTCTGGATATCATTTTGTTAATGGTGAATTATGTGCTGCTCATGAGATGGGGAAATCTAGACCTGATGCACACTTAAGTAGGGCCATAGCAGTGACAGCAAGCTGTTTAATTGGAGTCGGTTTAGCTGCTGAAACTATCCCTTGATATCGCTTGGATTTTGTGCATCAGGTCATGAAATTGTACTTTTCCTTAACCTATTACGTGGTGCATATGGTTTCTTAATTTATTAGATTTCGTTTGCAGTTATCAATCGCTAAATGAGTATTCTTTCTTGGATATGCAGCGGTGCCGAGGATGTTGCTTTGATCGAATATGCCCGACTCACTGGCAGACCGTTCAGGGTCTTCAGCCTCGACACTGGCAGGCTCAACCCTGAAACATATCAGTTTTTCGATGCAGTCGAGAAACAATATGGTATTCGCATTGAGTACATGTTCCCTGATGCAGTGGAAGTCCAAGCACTAGTCAGGAACAAGGGTCTCTTCTCTTTCTATGAAGACGGACATCAGGAATGCTGTCGAGTGAGGAAGGTGAGACCCCTCAGAAGGGCCTTGAAGGGACTGCGTGCTTGGATCACAGGACAGAGGAAGGACCAATCCCCAGGAACAAGGTCGGAGGTGCCTGTTGTTCAACTGGACCCTGTATTCGAAGGCCTGGATGGGGGTGTTGGGAGCCTCGTCAAGTGGAACCCTGTTGCAAACGTGAGTGGCAATGATGTATGGAATTTTCTTAGGGCCATGAACGTGCCAGTGAATACCCTGCACACCCAGGGTTATGTATCGATCGGATGCGAGCCTTGCACAAGGCCAGTGCTTCCGGGGCAACATGAGAGGGAAGGGAGGTGGTGGTGGGAGGATGCTAAGGCCAAAGAGTGCGGTCTTCACAAAGGGAATCTCAAACAAGAAGAAGGCTCACTCAATGAGAATGGCAATGTGGGTGTCCATGGTAATGGTACCACGACGCATACTGACGTATTTGAGTCCCAGAACTTGGTGGGCTTGACCAGAGCTGGTATAGAGAACCTGGCAAAGTTGGAGAGCCGGAAAGAGGCGTGGCTGGTGGTCCTGTATGCCCCTTGGTGCCAGTTCTGCCAGGCGATGGAAGGGTCGTACCTAGAACTGGCAGATAAGCTGGTGGGGAGCGGAGTGAAGGTGGGGAAGTTCAGGGCAGACGGAGAGCAGAAAGAGTACGCGAAGCAGCAGTTGCAGCTGGGAAGCTTCCCGACCATCCTCTGGTTCCCGAAGCATTCCCCTAAGCCGATCAAGTATCCATCCGAGAAGAGGGATGTGGATTCGTTGATGGCATTCGTGAATGCCCTGCGGTGATTGTAAGAATCCATTTTTTGTATGCATGGGTTTCTGTGTTGGGCAACTGAGCGGGGATGCGTGGGCAGATCACTTGTGATGTTTCTGGGAAAGCTAATATTAATTATAAAATATTGTTGTTTTGAAGTTTTGTTTCATGGCATCGGCATCCAACATTTGGCCTGGGGCTGCTGGAACTCTAATACTTCCATTTGGGATGGGGTGGATAAAGATGGACGGGAATGAAATGAAGCTGCCCCAAGTGACATGATAAAAAGGAAGACACCCCGTTGCTTTTGCACTAAACTTGTGTCTAATAGTTGCCGTCCACCGGATCCGGAGCCCATCGCACCAGTTTTATTATACCGCTGAAGTGCTGCTCGAAGGGTTGCCCTTGAAGCCAGTGAACCTCTGCTGCCCGGAGACAGTCGATGCAATCTTGTGACGACATGATGCGCTCGCTGCCTGCAAGACGCGTGCCCGTAACATGTGACCTGCTTTTCTTTCTTTGAGTAGTAATTGAAGCCCTGAGTTGGTGTCTTCTGTATTAGGTCCAGGCGCACGTGGCGGGCATACTCTTGGTACTCGGAAACTGAATTCAGTTCCACTAACCCATACACCTTATATACCACCTGGGTGTTGGGAGTTCCGACCACAAGAGGAAGGAGCACGACCACCACCACCTTCTGATGGTGGGAAGCCATCGTAGTGTAAAAAACACGGAGCTTTTTTGTTTTTTTGAAAGGCTAACAGTGGGGGCGTGGATAATATGGATGGATGGGTGGGGTGTAAAAGTAACAATCCTCTTTTTTATATGATGGAGCCGTAGTGAAGTTAAAAATGATGGGGGTGGAATCCAAAGAGGGGCCTACCTGACCTGGTTTAGGCTTAGTTGTGGTGGAGGCGTCCCCGCTGACGCTTCCACCTCCTCCTCGGCGGGCCTGAATCATTCATTTTGTCAGCAGCTCAGGCTCAGGGCCTTACACTAATCCCACATGTCACCCCTCGTTATTAAACCACACGAAAACCCCCCTCTGTTTGTCCATTCCCATTCCTGGATGGTTTGTTCGATTGGTTTTATGCCATATCAGCTCAGTTCCCTCCTTTCAGCAATAAAGACAGAGACCCTGGTCTTCCAGTTTTCTGCAAAACCCGAGCAGAAACTCAATTGTGTTCTCCATTGGCAAAGAGCCTGCTGTATGTTTAAACTTTTACTTCTTCGTAGCAAGTAGCTCATTACTCATTCCAGCTAATTTATTGCAGACTTCAAGGATGACCTGGAGTATGTTGGCATTGAATTGTGGCAGGCAGTATTGATCACAATGTCTAAATCTATCATTTGACCCCTTTTCTTTGCTTTTCTCAAGGAAGCAAAGAAAGACCCTGTTGGT
Organism: Melastoma sanguineum; assembly: GCA_029817735.1. NCBI lineage: Eukaryota > Viridiplantae > Streptophyta > Magnoliopsida > Myrtales > Melastomataceae > Melastoma > Melastoma sanguineum. The sequence goes on from JARUPW010000034.1 coordinate 43,060, forward strand.
TCTGATGTAAGTTGATAAACATACTTACTAGTTGATTCAAAAGTTGTCAGTCCCGAAAGCTATTTCTCAATAAGTCAACAATTTGCTTCAGGCTGAGGATGAGGATGGTGTGGATTCCGACGATGCTGAAGATGATGACTCCGAAGTGAAGGTTAGTTCTCGTGCCTAGTACACACTCCCTTCTCTCACCTGTTGACGTAAATTGTTGCTTTCTTATTTACTGTGTGCGCGCGCGCTTGCGGCACAAACTGTAGGGGAAATCAGATGGATGAGGAGGGAGGGCAAAACTGTATGAATCCTTATGTGAAGGAGGATGACCAGAGTACTGGTAGTGGATTTTTGACATGCTGTTTGTTGGTGGCCATTAATAGTTGAAGGAGAGTTTTTACTTCTGGCATTATAATTATATGTGGGAAGCTCGTTTCCGGCAGTAAGTGACAATCAACATCGAGCATCGTTTCATGGCTTACAAAACATGATGATTCCTTAATTAAATGGAAACACACACGCACTCGTAATTTTGTTTTTTTTTTTTCTTTTTAGGTGGTCGACTTGGGCCTCTTGACAATCATAACAGGACATTTGACATTCTGAGCACAGTGATTGCTAACGCTCCCCAGGAATGCCCTGCCAGTAAGTAATCCAAAACAAGTGACAGTTCAAAAGACGCCCCGGCAAGCACAGGAACAATCTTCTTTTTTGCAAAAGGAAGAAAAGACTTTTGTTTACCCCTTGATCATCCCATAGCCATGGCTTCCCATCACCAACAGATCAACCCCCAGTTTCTGGGTCGTCTGACATATGACATCCCTTGCATCCCCACTCTCTACCCTCTTCTCCACCACAACCTGACCATAAACAACCCAGATGTTGCTGATCTGATCCATCAACTAGATTCGCCAACCACTATATGTTGGGAATTACCTGGTCGAATCCGGCACATAACCTCTCGGCTTTCTCAATCACCGAGTCAGAAACCTGTTGGTTGTACCTCTCCATTGCGGCCACTATCTCGGATGAGAACAGATACCCTGATTCAAAAGCACAAGACATCAGCAGGGAAGGAACGAAACTAAACTAAACATAAACAAGACGTTTTCAGATGATACTATATTACTGACAAAAAGATTACCAGTGCCATCCATGGCACTGTAAACGGCAGGAGGGGATTTGACGTAGAGGAGGATGAGGGTGTCCTTGGAATGGTGAGAAACGAGGTTGGTGAGGCACCAGGAAAGAGCATAGAGGCTCTCGTCGCCCTCATCGACAGCCACGAGAATCTTCTGCCTTGGAACAGCTTCTGCTTGGGCCATGAAGAAGGGGAATATTTTGTGACTTTCGGCTTTGTTTGATGACAAGCTTCTCCAGCTTTTTTTTTGGGGAGGGGGCATCCGTGNCTAAACGGGTTATTCCAGAGAAGTCACTCGGATCCGCTGATGATATATCCGGAACATGAGAGCGCCAACAATCTCCTGAGTAGCCTGCCGGAGACGGCAAGCGAGGAGTTGGATGACTGTCTCTTATACACATCTAGATGTGTATAAGAGACAGGAATAGTATATATAAAGGCCCACCCCACCCTTGTAAAAATAAAAACAGAGAGGATAATGATGAGCAGAGCCAGGGGGGGATTTGGGAAAAGCAGGGGGCAATTCTCTGAAGGTTTTTGGATTGATGGTTTCTTGTGAGAAGGTAGGCCGTGGTGTTTCGGAGACAGTGGATCATTTTCCCTTATTCCAGAATCCCTTCATTTTTATTTAGCGGCGGTTGCTGACTTTTTTCTCTTCTTCTTCTTCTTCCTCTTTTTTTTAATAGATAAGAATAAGGGTTGTTTTGTTGGGTGAGGCTCCTTGCTTGAGCCAGCCACGACGAACCTCCAGTAATGTTTTTTTAGAGTATAATCCTCCCAGACGAGAGGAGTGGGACTCTTCCCCCCCCCCCCTTCCCTTTTCTTTGGCGTGGAATTGGTGTTACCTCATGCATTTTCTTCTTTCACTGAAATCCATGGGAAAGAAACAAAAGCCAAAAACACACAAACACTAGTCGCCTGAAAGAATACACCATTCAGACAATTGGGATATACAACCTCTCGTGATATTTCTGCAAATATCACCTACGACCACGACATTGTCTTACGACACAAGAGCCATCAAGCAACGAGATCGACTTCGTCGCGATTGGGATGGACCACATCTACCCTCATCATGCTCCCGTACTTATTCGGGATAGGCGCGCCACCACGCACGCACAATTCCACCACTGCAGGAGCTTTCCCGTAGTATCTCTTCAGGTTATTGTACAGATCGGGTCTATCTGTATTCTCCACATGCCACACATAATTGTAACCGATGATATCCTCCACCGTTGCTTCCTGCCAAGCATGCAATCCGTTTCGGGACTGGTGCCTCGATGCCTTGCACATCCTCACTTTGTGACCCTTTGGACCAACCTGAACCTCAGGGCAGTACCCGCATGTCCACACCTTGTAACTCTCCATCATCTTTTTCACCCCATCCACCATGCGGGTCCATGTTTCCAGGGTCCTCATGCTCAGCTGCTTCCAATCTACCATCCCGGATGCAGAGTTGGATGAGGTGTGGAGTGTCCCTGCCGCTGTCATCAATGGATGAGGATCCACAAGATCGTTATTGTCACTGCTAGGTAAATCCATCTCAGATTCAGTGATGTCGGCTACATCTTCAAACTCAACTATTCTTCCTTCAATGGAGTACACAGGCTTCATCCTTCGTCTGGTCGGGTACTTACGGAGGTCTAAACCCGCCTGTATGCAGAGTTCAACAACGGCAGGAACCTTAGGAATGGAACGCCTTTCGTCGTGCACAACTCTGGGTTTTCCTACGCGGTCGAACAGGTGGAAGCATTTTGGGAAAGACACGACATCTTCTACATCCCCGTTAGTCCATACATGAGTCGCGCTGCGGAGACCGCTCTTTGGCCCCGTGCAGGTGCGGATCTCGTGGCCAGCCTGGCCTATATGAACTTCTGAACAGAATCTGAAATCAGTGAAACGGGGACGAGTGAGACAAAGTCCCGAAACAACCTCGCAGGTAAGCTGCAAAAGCTAGGACATTACAACTGCTCGCGTTTACTCCACAATCTGATACCATGGCAATCAATCCCAACAAGTTTAATAAAAGGAAGGGGGGGGAGGACCTGCAACGTTGCACGGGAACCAGTCGGAGGAGCTGGGACACGTCCCTGAGGAGAGACTCCCGATAACGGTGAACTCGGTGAGCCACGTCAACCAGTTCGGGCACGAGCAATCCATTATCCGGAGGATCCTCCAACAATCTACAGGGGTTCAGCTTCCTGGCTTCCCTCTCTCCCTTAGCCCGGCGAATCAGTTCCTTCATGGGAGTAACGTAAGGTTTCCTCTCCGACTTGCTCTTGGGCGGCCTCGGAACGTCGACGTACCCCTCGTCGTGTGCCGCATATCCGCGGGAACCATCTGGCGTCCCAGGAGAGAATGCTGCGACACGGGAATCCGGGAGTTGGAACTTGAGGAGTCGGGACGACACTCTCCTCAACATCATCTAGTCGCATTTAGTTGATCATTTCGTCGAACGGGTTGAGTGCATAGAGACAGAAACAACCCAAACAGTGGGGGACTTTTTCAATCTGGGACTAGTTGAAAGAGGCCCAAAGAAATCGTCCCTTCATGGATTCTAGTTTAGTAAAGTAAAATAAAATGAATATGGTTTTGAATGAAATTGATTATCATAGAGATATTCCTTGGGTCGTAAGATTTTATAATCATCCGGTCTCAAAGTTATAAGTGACCTAAATCATAACATCATGTGCTCTCTTCTCTTTCTGCCACTTTTTTTTTTCCGCATTACGGTGGCCACACACTAAATTTAATGCAAACAAAATGGATCCTCCTCCTCCTCAACTTTTGTTTCCTTTGGGGCCAAATATACACATCATCATCATAGATTTTCCATCAGATCACCTCCTTTTCCATCCAATCAAACTACATAATTGGGAATGAATGACTGTATAATATGTAAATAATGCCCCCATTAACATTAAATTTGGGTTTGTTGCCTTTGAAAATTTCGATATTTTATAGCCAACTAAAAAAATGGGTGTCATCTCTCCTTTCTTGAAGATACACGTTCCTATCCCTGTTTGTCCACAATCGATTGCTGGTTTTGCAGTTTCCGGAGTTTTTTTGGGATGGTTCCAAGTTGAGCTTCTTTTGAACCATTAAAGGTCAGCCGACCGGCAAGGCGACCTTCTTTTGTTTTTTTGTTGGCAACAGAACAAGTCACAGCTTTTCCCTTCTCCGTCGAATCGGTTGTCCAGGATGTTATTCTGCAGGGCGACCGCGACTTGGCCTCCCGAAAAGCCGAAGAAGCTTGTGAGGATCCCTGTTTCTGTTACATCCCTTTTTTTTTTCATTCCCTGCATATTCCCTGACAATGTCGATACTTTGCATAGGGAGACTGTGTCGCATCATGAGCTATACGATTCTCAATGAGGGCAATGTTAGAATTCCGAGCTATCTGTGATGAAGCCGTGACAGGTGACCTCCTCCACGGGAAAAGGACATCATCATATATCGTTTATTTGGGGCAGGCCGATATTATCCGTCTTATGTTCTTTATGTCTACCAATTAATTCATACGATTACACATTCATTCTAATGAAGGTTTCAGCATGTGCTCAGCTCTCGTATACATGAGCATGCTTCGGTCAGTTACCGGCTGTGGCTGATCGGCTGACCCTAACTTAATTGATCTAACAGCTTTGAGAAGGTATGAAGCAGCTGGATGGTTGAGAAAGATGGTTGGAGTACTAGGCGGTAAAGATCTTGCTGCGCAGCCCTCCGAAGATGAGTTCAAGCTAGGGTTGAGAAGCGGGATAATACTCTGTAATACGCTTAATAAAGTTCAACCTGGGACTATTCCAAAAGTTTTATGCATGGCCTTCTCAATCCGATCACACAGTGGCGTCCGGAACTCTGAATCGGGATATAATTCATATCTTACTTGTGATCTTTAAGTGGTAGAGGCTCCATGCGATTCCGGTTCTATTTCTGATGGAGCGGTGCTCTCCGTGTATCAATATTTTGAAAATGTGAGGAATTTCCTTGTTTCCTTGGAGGAAATGGGGATCCCGACCTTTGAGGCTTCCGATCTGGAGCAGGTTGGTGGCCTTTCTGACATTCAATTCCAAATACTCTGTGACGTTGGCTCTGATCCGGTTGTTGTCTTGATGACGAGAATTTTATTTGGTCAAAAGCAGGGAGGAAAAACAGCTTGGATTGTGAATTGCGTCCTGGCATTGAAAGCTTACAGTGAATGGAAGCAAGGGGGTGGAAGTGGATCGTGGAAGTTTAGTGCCGGAAGTTTAAAGCCGGCTACCTCTGGTAAACATTTTATAAGAATTTGGAACTGTTCACGAGCTCCTTGTCGAGGACATCATCTTCAAGCGAAAAGTCTCTAGCAAATCTGTCTGGTGAACAAAGTCTGCAGTGCGATGATTTTAGTGATCTCAATGCAGCAGTAAGTGAGCTTTATTCTTCTCATTTTTATTCATCCACCACAGCCACTTTGGTGATGACATCCTGACTGTGCTTGTTATTTGGCAGGGACTACCTTCTTCTTTGAACGTCTTGGTGCGGCAAATTCTCGCCGATAAGAAACAGGAAGAAATCCCCTTGGTAATACATAGTCCTGATTATTTACATACAAGAATAATCGTCACAGATCCCTCTTTTACCGCGAACGAGACATTCTATTCTTGACACCCTTAGTATAATTTATCTATCCCTAACACATCATTTCTTTTGGTTGCCAGATTGTGGAGTCTTTGCTCACTAAAGTTGTGGAGGAGTATGAACATCGCATGGCTAACCAAAATCAACCGGTACTCTTCTTAAGGCGGCCTGAATACAGCATTGCTTGTGTGCTACATAAGAAGCCACTGCTTGGGGATATTCCTCGCTATTTGTTGAACCTGCTCCATTTGTATCGTCTAGATCCAACGGAATTCACAAATGGATGTGACAGCTCAATCTACAAAGGTAATGGATGTGGCAGCTGAATCTCCTAAGGGAATGGATGAGACATCTGAATCTATGATGGGAATGGATGAGGCATCTGGATCTACAAAAGTACTGGATGAGACATCTGAATCTAAGAAGGTAATGGATGTGACGCCGGAAACTACGGAAGTAATGGATGCGACCCCGGAAACTACGGAAGTAATTGATGCAACACCAGAATCTACTAACGTAATGGATGTGACTCCAGAATCTATGAAAGTAGCAGACACAACATCTGAATCTATGAAGGTAATCTCATTATTCATGGACCAAGAGCGAACTGGTTCTTGTATGCAATATTTGGTATCGGCCATGATGGTGGTGATGATTTGAACAGGTTGGAACTCAGCAGGTGAAACCTGAGGAAAATTCCTATCTTAAGGACAAACACGAAGATTGTTTTTGTGTGCAGCCCTGACATCGAAAGTTATTTGAGAAGCAGCAACAGAACATCGAGGTAAATGAATTGTGCTACTTGTTATGGATGTAGCTTAAACTATGTACGAATTTAATTTCGAAACTTTCAATTATAACATCACAGGAACTTAGGCAGACTGCAGGTTCAGCCAAGGCTGGAATGCTGCTCCTACAAACCAAGTGTATGAAAGAGTTCAGTGTTATCGGTAAATCTAGCAAATACATGTTGAGTACCTTGTATTATTAATCCCGTGTTACTTCTCATTCCCGAACTTCCTGAGCAGGACAACACTTGCAAGATCTATCTCGTGCTGTGTCAGGATATTGAAAAGTTTTGGAGGAAAATCGCAGGCTGTACAACGAGCTCCAAGATCTAAAAGGCATGACATATGAGTTCTTTGATATTCCATGTTTAACAAATTCTGCATGAATACGATTTAATTGTCTGTACCCTGTCGAATTAGGGAATATAAGGGTGTATTGTCGTGTTAGACCAAGCACGAGTGGGGCGACAAACCGCCAAAATGTTGTTGACCGGATTGTGGAGGGGAACATAGTAATTAATACCCCCTTGAAGTACGGTAAAGATGCACGGAAGTCATTCACATTCGACAAAGTATTTGGTCCATCTGCGACCCAAGGTAAACCATTGCTCAGCATCCTCCTTATTTTCCCATTGCGTCTCTATTAGATCCATCTCTCTAATGTGGTCTGCTACTTCCCACCATATTGACAGCGGAAGTATTCTTGGATACCCAACCGTTAGTTCGGTCTGTTCTTGATGGTTACAACGTCTGCATTTTTGTATACGGTCAAACAGGATCGGGAAAGACGCATACCATGGTGAGAGAAAGCTTTCGAAGAGTTCCTCGTCTGATGTAGTTCTCAAACTAATTATTTCTTTGATTGGTCTAGAGTGGCCCTAAGGAGCTCACGGAGGAAACAAAGGGTGTAAATTACCGAGCTTTAGGCGACCTTTTCCTTCTCTCTGAACAAAGAAAGGAGACAGTCATTTATGAGGTCTCCGTTCAGATGATTGAAATCTATAATGAGCAAGTTAGGGGCCTCCTGGTGATTGATGGTACAATAAAGAAAGTGGAAATACGTAATACTTCTCAAAAGGGGATGAATGTACCGGATGCTAATACTGTGCCGGTGTCATCTTCGTCGGACGTCATGAACCTGATGAACCTCGGCCTACGAAATCGAGCAGTTAGTTCAACGGCTATGAATGATCGAAGTAGTCGTTCACACAGGTTCGTTCAATCTGTTCCTCATTTCAAAGTCTTCCAATGAAGAAGGGCGTGGTTAGAAATATAGTGCACAAAGAATAGGTGAATAATGCAGCATGCTACTCCTTGTAAGGCGTGTTAGTGCAGCATAACTCCATCTACTTCAACCATTGCAGCTGCCTGACAGTTCATGTTCATGGGAGAGAGCTAACCACAGGAAACGTTCTCCGCGGTTCCATGCATTTGGTTGATTTAGCAGGAAGTGAAAGAGTGGACAAATCCGAAGTGACAGGGGACAGATTGAAGGAAGCACAACACATTAACCAGTCTCTTTCTGCATTGGGAGATGTAATATCTGCTCTTGCTCAAAAGAGCTCGCATGTTCCGAACAGAAATAGTAAGCTAACTCAGTTGTTGCAAGATGCGTTAGGTAAGAACGATCCCCCTTTTCACATTTCCTTCCTCCATAAATCTTGGGTGTTATGATTGCATTCTTTGTGAATCAGGAGGGCAAGCGAAGACCCTTATGTTCGTTCACATAAGTCCAGAGCCCGATGCTTTGGGGGAAACCATTAGCACCCTGAAATTTGCAGAACGTGTTTCCACCATGGAGCTTGGTGCAGCCCGCCTCAATAAAGATGGCACAGAAGTGAAAGAGCTGCAAGAACAGGTTTAGCAGCACTACGGCTCGATCATTGGATTTAGATAATTAAAAGATGATGTAGTAATAAGATGTGCTTCTCCAATGGAAAATTTATGCATGTCGAGCGTTTTTTCTGCAGATACCTAATCTTAAGGCTGCTTTGTCAAAGAAAGAAGAAGAAGCCACAGACGCCGTTCATAATTCTCGACTTAGTACTCCAGAATCACAAGAAAGCAACCCTGCCCTTACCTTGCACTACAGTTGGTCCAGCCCGGATCTGGATTAATTGATCAATCATCGGCAACTGGTGGAGGAAGTTGGCAACATCCAGGCAAGGCGATCTAGTCACATCCTTATGAATAAAACACCTGCACTTCCTGTGCTTTCTTTCGTTTTATATGCACCGAATACTCGAAACATCTGAAAAAAATTTTGCATGACTTGCCACGTTCTAATTCACAGAAAAACAGCACCTCCATATTGAAGCCGGAAAAAAGAAGTCTTGATATTCCGGATATGTTGGCGAATTCTCCTCCCTGGGCTAATTCGGCGAGTAGTCCTTTGCTTAGTGGTAAAGATGATGACAAAGAATCAGTGACAGGGGAATGGGTCGACAAGGAAATGGTAAAGAAGCACGATGGTGAAAATAGGGAGGAGACCCCTCATGGCTGGGAACCCAACAGCCTAGAATTACTAAACGGGTTATTCCAGAGAAGTCACTCGGATCCGCTGATGATATATCCGGAACATGAGAGCGCCAACAATCTCCTGAGTAGCCTGCCGGAGACGGCAAGCGAGGAGTTGGATGATGTGGAGGTCGCGACGCATGATTCTTCAGAAACAGATTTGCGCTGGCAATACAATCCATCGAAATTGCCAAAGAATGCGNACAACCCATTCGCATCTTCCATATGCAAAGATCAGGAAGACAATGATCTAATTTCACCGAGAAACCCGACAGTAACCAACCTTTCCTTGCATGTAGCGAATGAGCCTGGAGAGGGACATAGGAGGCTTGTTGATCTTGCTCATGAACAGACGCTTCAATATCTGTCTCTTATACACATCTAGATGTGTATAAGAGACAGGGACAAGGGGTTTCTGCAATCCCAGCCGAGAGGTAACTCAGTTCTCAAGTTCGTGATGGGCCTGTGGGCTTACTACCTGTCTCTTATACACATCTAGATGTGTATAAGAGACAGGGTTGAGGATGAGGATTGTTATGTTCAACGAACAAGGCTTTCATCTGTTGGTCCCCGTGGAGGAGTTGTTTGTTGGACAAGGGGTTTCTGCAATCCCAGCCGAGAGGTAACTCAGTTCTCAAGTTCGTGATGGGCCTGTGGGCTTACTACTAACTCAAAATAGGGAGATACGTGGCCTATTTTAATTGGCATATACTCCGGCCGACAATATAATTCAAAATCCAACGTCGAAGAAATGAACCAATTTCTTCTGCTACTCCTAGAACGACGGCGACAACGACCACCCCCACCCCCACACCTGCACGGCGGTTACCCCCCATGAACCATGTTTTTAAGTTTTTCTGCTCCTTTTCCACCCGATCTTCAGTTACCTCTAACCACATCCCCAATATCCAAAATGCCAACTTCAACTTCCCTTCCCCCACAAGGAATCCCCACCACCACCCTCCCACAGAACCACCACCGACCACCTAACTCAACCCCCCGCCCTTACTTCATCATATCCCTCCTCAGTCTCCCCAAGTCCCTCTCCAATATCATCCGCAGACGAAGTCCCCCCGGGAAATCTCAGTTCGACTCTGGGACTTCCGTTATCCCGAAAGGTGGTTCGATGATGGCAGGGTTCTTTCGCAGGAAGAAATCGCCGCTTCTGGACAACCCCTCCCTTCCCAATGACAAAGTTCTGTCATCCGATGCCATTCGGTCAACCAAACCGCACCTGGCACTGTTGGTGACTCCTCGCGACAACTTTGCGGTGTGCAGCATTGGCCACAAGTTTGCAAGAAAAGCGAGACTATTCCGCCGTGTCACTTGGGGTAAGCTGCAGAAGAAAACCGTTTTCCGTCCCCCGAATCTTTTCAGGAAGGATCCTGGCGTCAAACTCCTCAATTCTAAAGTCGAGAAGAATGAGCGCGCCGAAAACAGAGGCATCCAGAGGATCAGAATGGTATTGCAGGGCAAGCAGGGGCAAGGTGCAGCTGCAAGGAAATCCATATGTCAGCCAGAGATTCGGAGGGAAAACCATGTCGAAGACCGTAAGGACAGCGAACTAGAGCTTTGCAAGAAGAGGATCCTGATAGGACACAAATGCAGGCCGCTGGGGAGGTCAGGCACACTTCGGTATGACCAGAATGGCATTCTGTTGCCAGAATTATTATTTCCTTGATTTGGAAAATGATCATTTCGGATCTGTCCCGTTAGTTCCGTCCTTCAATATTCAACCTAAGAAGGGCGTACCTTTTCCATTTGTTACCTGTTAGTGTGGGCTTCGTGATACAGCCTCCTAGGGCTGACACTGCCATGGCCATGCCCCTTCCTGTGATCTTACGGTCCCTGTCTCTATCACTTCCACGACCATTCTCTCCCTCACATAATCCTTGTCATAATCTCGATCCTGGAGAAAAGGGATGGGATGCTGTCATCAAACCAAGAAAAGTATAAAGGAAAAGGAGGGACCTCAAACCTTAAATAACTAGGCAATAAATGGGATTATGTACATCTAAAATTACAAAGAAAATCATTGAGAGGAACGCCTTATTAATGAAAGATGAAAAAACTAATATTCTTGAGGTTAAAAACCTGTGTGGCACGGGAAAGGAAGGACTGCTTACAAACAAGGATGAGTCCACATGAAGATTATACAGCGGTCACATCTACAAGTTACATAAGCCTAAGACCATTACACTTTCCCTTCTCATTCCGCCTGCTGCATTTCCCATCTGATCGGTTTTCCCATAAATGTTTTGGTGGCAGTGGCAGTAGTAATCGGATGAAAAGTTTTGGTGGCAGTGGCAGTAGTAGTCGGATTGGTTCCGTTGGACAGTTGGGAAGCGTGGAAGAAGAGGCAGACAGCTGATATGTCATCCGCTGCCGCCCCTCGCCTCTTTCTCTTCCAGGCTTGAGCTGCATATTCGACCAGCCGTTTTGCCGACCTGGCCTTGTCTGTGGACGATGACACAATCTCCACCGCTTCTTGGTTGGTTAACACATCCCACACCTATTTGCATCTGGATTATGAGCTGAGGAAATATACTATGTAATACAGCAGCCACTTAGTACGGCTTAGCCCATTTTGAATTTACGATTCATAAAAAGCTTGTGACCGCGTTTACCCCGTCGGTTGCCAGCAGAATGAATTCATCTCTGTCAGTTATCCTCCTCTGCGTCACCTCAGGGATGGATATGAGTCCGTAGTCTTTGATGCAGAAATCCCCGAATGCCCTTGACATTGCTAGGCCCGGGAACTCATCGTGTGGCAGCCAAACACGGTGTACTCCTGGCTCATCGTGCAAGCAGAAAACTCTACCATTGCATAGAGTTATTCGCTCTGCCTCCTCTATCATGAGGATTAACGGAAAATGGTTCCTCTTAAATCCAGCAAATAAGAAAAGAGAAAAGGAAGACTTTTGGATGAGGCAGCCGTTGGTACCGGATAGATTCGGCTTGAAATCAATAGTCAGCTGAATGGGAACTAATCTGCCGTCGTCAGAGGTAGTTGCCAAAACAGCTCGCGAGTCACCGACATTTGCTAAATATATGTATTCCCCCTGCAGAATCACATACAGAGTCAGTCCGTTCTGTTGCATTCCACGATGGGGATCACAAATCAAACCTAGGCAATGGGTGACTCCTGTTGGATGACCAAAGACTTAGCTTATCGGTGACGTACCTGTCTCACCATGGTCAGGGCGGTTGTTCCACTATTGAACGAACCTATCTTGCGATGCCGCCCAAGATCGTTATCGACAGTCGCACATGCTTTTACATAAGAGCTCTTCCATACATTGAAGAGCTGTTGATTCTCCAGCACTTCCAGGTGCAAATTGCAGTCGAAGGAGGCTTTAGCCAGAGTCTCTTGCCAACTGTGTAGCAGCACTGACGGCAACATCTCACGTAATCTTTTCGCCACATAATGACCCCAAGGACCATGCCCGTCAAATACCCCGCAGAGCATCATGTCATTTTGACACCCGAATTCCTACCAAAGGACAACAGCAACGAACAAGTTTTTGGTTAGGAGCATTTTAACGGCATAAAATATGATTTTTATTACCTTCCACACTACGCAACAATCCTGGTTAACTCCCTTCTGCCCTCTCTTGGAGAAGACCGAAGCGAAATTCTCATTCCCTTCGACATTCATCGTGCCGGACGAGCACAGTATCATGCCATTCGTCTTTGCTTCCTTGACCTGTTCACTCGCGGCATCCCTTCCATCACAAGGATCCCCCAAACTCTTCCCCTTGTTGACCGAGAGCGACCTCGTTAACCCATTGAGCAACGACGATAGGTGCCTCATCGGCCTGTTGAAAGTAAGACCACTCTTTTGTTACTGTAAACAAAAGCACGGAGCAAGCACGAATATTTATATGGAGGCTTCGAGTGAAAGCTTGTGGGGCTTCGTAATCATCTGACTCTTCTTCTTTATATAGGAATGGCATGGGATGAGATGAGTCATTCACGCAGGAAAAGCAAGAACTCGAGTGATGGATCTGACTCGGATTGACAAGGATCCGAGTGAGGGATTCCTCCAAAAGAAGAAAAGCAAAAATTGAACCTCTGATTGAAACAAAAAGGGAGGGGGGGNAATAAGGGAAGAAGCAGAGGAGCACGTACATGCAATGCAAACCCATTAATTGATATCATAGTCCCCCCGCCCCTTCCTGCCCATCTCTCCCTCCCTCCTGTCTCTTATACACATCTAGATGTGTATAAGAGACAGGGATTCTGCTGGGGGAATGGTTGCCTCCATTCAACAACAGATGATGCATATGCCAGAGTCAGACACAAAGAAAAAGACGAGAGAAAAATGCATGTCCAGGATCACATGTCATTGCTAACCTGTCGTCTTCCTTTTACTATTATCATATCTCACACAAAGACCTGTCCGGAACTTTTTGGGGTTTAAAAAAACACTATTCGTTTGGAAGACGAAGCCCATCGTCAAGCATTGATTGTTATATGCTGCACTAAAACACTTATCAACTGGTACAAGGGCACTCTATATCTCATTTGATATGTTCCTAATTAGCGTTTCTTAACCATGGAATTTGGCCCGAGTAAATGGAGGTTAGTACGAATTTACCTTTAGTTTAGAAAAAAATATAGGTCATAAATTTGAAAATTCCTGATTTACCGTCCTTGTTCAAAATCGCAACTTTGATTTTATGGAAAAGATGCGGTTTTGAACCGCGACACTTCGTCAATCAAAAAAAAATTTATAAGTTGTCTAAAATCGTGCTTCAAAACCGCGATATAGAGACTGTAAATCAGAAATTTCCAAAATTACGACCACAAGGGCTATCATATGTTCTACACATGCATCCTTCTTGTACTTAAAGGGGGGAAAAACAAAGCAATCAATCTCTTCATATGTGGAAGGGAATGGAAATTTGGATGATCCCGAACTCCCAGTGATTTGAACTTGCCTGAAAGAGTTGGGTTGGAGCTGGCAAAATCAGAAAATATTCGGAATATTTGATGCCAAGTTGTTTATCTTATAGCTTATTATGCTAAACCGCGTCTCTTGTTACTTTGAAACTTGGGACGTGATTTTAAGGGCAATGAAGTGTGGAGGTGAAAAATGTTTTGTAGTAAATAGGAAGTGTATGCATGCCAGAAAATGAAGAAAGCATTGAGGACCTCAGCCAGGTTGACGGGCCTTGTCATGGTCGACAAGATCTCCCTTGCCCTGCAGAGTCTGGCCATCTCCAACTTCCGACGCAGGCTGCTTTCTGTGGAGGCGACAAAGGAGCAGGAAGAAGTTCTAGGCCATGGAACTGACGACAACTCCTGGGAAATGGCAATGCAGACTGGGAATCAGACATGATTCTGCCCTGGTCCTCCAGAACTGCACCATTACAATGGACCTCAAGTTCCCAATTAATGCAAGAATGAACAAGGTGTACTTGGGGAGGTCGTGGAAGATGTACTCGAGAGTTGAGGGCAATCTTTATGGAGCCGTTCATCGGCAAATTGATTCATCCGGAGGGGTGGATGCTTTCGGGCTGAGAATGTGCTACTATGCTGATGTTTTGGACAATCTTATAAAGAATCCACTCCTTCATGAGACAAACCATGGCCTTTCTCAATCTTTGCCTTGAGGTAAGTAAATTCACTTCCTTTCCGTATATTGTTTTTAATTGTTTCGAAGTGCAAAGAAAACAGCACAATGGCTAGATGGGCTAAACAGCTGACTGGGCTTGATGAAAGCTAAGTTAGCTGCTTGACAAGCATCTCAACGAAACAAAACCCCATCCCAAACAACTTCGTAACACATTGTGCCAAAAATGATAAGTATTAGAGTAACAAATTGCCATATTGCTGCAATAGTCGACCAAGAAGAAAAGATAAGTAAGCTTGGGAGTGACCTTAAACCCGGAAGCCACGGCTGTTCCTTCTGCCTCTGGCTTTCTCAAACTTCCGGCCCTTGGACCTAACATAAGGCTTGGTGTGACTGTGAGGAACACCTGGAGCGGGACCAAAGTGCTTCACAGCTTCGCGAGCGTTCTTGGGACCTCGGAGAAGAACCTTCAAATACAAGAAGCACGCGTTTCCCATTTAGAGAAATGATACAATGGAAACAGATGAACCCAGAGAAAAAGCTTTCCCTAGACCTCACTATCCATTGCATAGATGGGATACGGAACAAAAGAGCAAATGAGGCATAACCAACCAAATCTAGAGAGCAGGAACCCGGATTTTCATACCGTGTTCTGACCAAGCGGCGCACGGAGAGCAAGCCGGTCGAAAGTCAAACATTCGCCGCCAGCTTTCTCAATCCTTGCCCTGGCAGTCTCGGTGAACCGCAGAGCAGTGACCTTCAACGCGGGGATATCATAAGCCCTCTTATCATCGGTAACCGTACCAACAAGCACGGCGATTTTGTCCTCCTAACAAAAAAAAAGGGCCAAGCATCACATCATGGAGAACAACCCATTCGCATCTTCCATATGCAAAGATCAGGAAGACAATGATCTAATTTCACCGAGAAACCCGACAGTAACCAACCTTTCCTTGCATGTAGCGAATGAGCCTGGAGAGGGACATAGGAGGCTTGTTGATCTTGCTCATGAACAGACGCTTCAATATTACGGCATTGAACTTGCTTTCAGTTCTCCGAACAAGGAACCGATAGAGCTGCCAAAAGCAGGAGGTGTCATCACTATGAGGTAACAGCTAAACTAAGACAAAAGCGCCTATAAACAGGACGTCCAGAAACTATCCAATTCTGCCTTCTAACCCTAGGATTCAAGACCCCCAGCTAACGTAACCAGGCATTCAGCTAAACAGAAATGGATGACCGCATCAATCACACCAAACCATGTAACAACAATTGACAAAAAGGTGAAAAAGGAAAAGGGAACCTTGACGAGAAGCTTAAGGTAAACATCCTGGGACTTGGGAGCAGTCCTCTTCGTCTTCTTGCTCTTCCCTCCCGCCTTCAAATCTATCCCCTGGCACCACACCCCCAATCACAACTCCTCCATCTCCATAACCATAACCAAAACATAAAGAGAAAAAAGAAACGACATCTGACGGAGACAAGGCCGCATGTTATAACTACCATGTCTCGCTCCTTGAACGGCGGTCGGCTGACGACACTGTGTGGGGAGTCGGCCCTTGCCTGGAGCCACGCTAGGGTTTCCCTCCCTTTCTTTAAAATGACAAAAAGTGGGGGTTCCCTCTCCTCTCCGATTCCAGGCCCAAAGGTCATAAAATCTAGAGCCCGATAGAAGGCCCATAAATAAGCCCAAGTTCCCAGCCCAGGGGGAGAAAGGGCATGTCATGAATGATTAAAGGGGAATTAGGATGATGTCTTAATCCCGGGGGGTGGTGGTGAAATGAAGGATTTTGGGTCTGACCGGGGGGAGAAAAAGGCAAGGACAAATGGATGGATGGGTCTTCTTTTAGCTGATAGTTTAATATCACACGTCGCTAATGGAATAATTCAACTTACCCCCCCTTTTTCATATAATAAATTTTTTAAACGAGAAAAATGCTTCTTCTTCCTTCTTTGATTTTTTTGTGTTGTCATTTGGGTATTGGTTAAACACGACGGTAGGTGTGATATATCGGAATATATTTTAGAAGTGGAACTTCCCCACCGGGGAGATTTCCTGTTCCAGAGAACTCGATTCTCCCCCCCCCCAAAATCTTCTTCCGGTAAAGCACTTGTTACCACTTATTTGCTTTTTGGTAAAACCAGTGATGCCTGCGATCGTGTGTTTGCGTTGCGTCCATAGTTACTGTGCCGAGGCGTTCGTTTTGAGCCACTTGGGGGCGTGCCTAAATGCGAAGCCGACGAGGGAGACAACACAGGCCACCAATAATGCTGATCACGAGGGGAAAAAAAGGCAAAGGGACAGGAGAGAAGAAGAAGGTAGTCCTAACAAAACATTTCAATGTGGGGACGAAAGTCTCCTTCCACTCTTTCGAAAGTAAAAGCAAAGACAGGGATGGAAAGGGACACGCGGCGCGGTATCCTCGCTATGCGTTGGGTGTTCTTTGTAGGGGACCTTCCCTCCCGCTATGCCGCACTGGTGGGCGTTACAGTAACTTTGTCGTTGTGTCGAGATTCGACCGTGACTCAGGCCCACCCCATCACCACATATAAATAAGGGAAGAAGCAGAGGAGCACGTACATGCAATGCAAACCCATTAATTGATATCATAGTCCCCCCGCGGCTTCCTGCCCATCTCTCCCTCCCTCTCTCGTTCATTCATTCAGCCCCCCCATCCACAAATATCATAAGCATCTCCCCCCCCCCAACACCACTCCCTAGTCTGCGAATCATCTCCACCATGGCTGCCCTGAGCTTTGCCGTCGGCATTATCGGTATGTTTTTCCTTTTATTCCCTAGTGCTTCCCACAGACTTGGACTTTTCAATATTGATCCCATCTCCCGCAGGTAACATCATCTCCATCCTCGTCTTCATTTCACCCATGTAAGTCTACTTCTTCCCCATATTCTTTTGTCGCCACGGGAGTGTCTCGAGAAACAGGCATTTTGCTCGACGTTTGGCGTGCCTTTATCTTGGGATGGTGGAAAGCTTGACTTAGTTGTTGCAAGAACGTCATTCCAAGATGCTTTTGCTTGCAGTAAGACATTCTGGTGGGTGGCAAAGAATGGAACGACGGACAGGTACAAAGGGGAGCCATACATAACCACGCTGCTCAGCACTAGTCTCTGGAGCTTCTACGGGATATTGAAGCCTGGCGGCCTTCTCATTGTCACAGTTAACGCTGTCGGTGCTGTGATGCAGCTCATTTACGTCTCCCTCTTCCTTATCTACTCCCCAAAGGATCGGAAGGTCGGTGGGTCTGTCGGCTCGTTCGTCCTAATATTAGCAATTTTTCGAGGCGCACATCACTTATATTTCCGTCCTATCTTTTCTGGAGCACGATTCAAAGCCGTTGATTGATTTTAGCAAAAACCTTGCCCATCCAATAACAGCACGTTCTAATTCTAGATTAGCAAGGTGATTGAGTATTTACCTTAATGTACCAAAAGTGGGTGGGAGGGAGGCTTGTCTTGGCCTTTTTGCTGCCTTTTTTGGTAAGAGCAAGTATTCTAATCGATCACGATTTCTATAATCACAACGTGAAGATTTCTCTTTTACACGTTACTGTGAAGCCATAGACATAGTGAACATGGGTCCCAAACTATTCCATGAATGTTGGGATCCAATGTCACATTTAACCACTGTTATTTATTTCAGGTTAGGCTGATGAAGCTGTCGGGTCTGCTGAACGTTGGGTTCCTCGGAACAGTCGTCGCAGTCACCCTCCTCGTGATGCACGGCTCTATGCGGCTGACTTTCGTTGGAATCATGTGCGCGGGACTGACCATATGCATGTACGCAGCCCCCATGTCAGTGATGGTACGACACAGTTGTTCATACCTTTTCTTTTCCGCTTTACTCTAAGGCGGATATAACTTGTGGAAGTGATTGCGATACGAGGGTAATGTTGGGTGGCAGAAAACGGTGATACAGACCAAGAGTGTGAAGTACATGCCGTTCCTGCTCTCCTTCTTCCTGTTCCTAAATGGCAGCATTTGGTCTACTTACGCCGTGCTGGTGAAGGACTTGTACATCGCTGTAAGTATGTCTGTTCCACAAAATTTCTTTAAATTCTTCCGTCTCGTGTAATCTGGAAGAGTTCTCTGACTTATCTTCATCGACGGTCGCCTTGTCTCGTTTATGATTTTCTTTAAAGGTCCCAAATGGGGTAGGATTCGTGTTGGGATCAGCACAGGTGATCCTGTACGTGATCTACAAGAACAAGACTCCGTCGTCATCGGCCAATGAAGAAGGGGAGAGTAAGGACGTGGAAGGATCTGCACATCTGGTGAAAGGAAGCGACATCGAGATGGGCTTGCACAAGGACGGGGAAGACAATGATGGTCCAAGAAGCCGAACGACCATAATCAAAGGGAATAGTCTCCCGAAACCGTCCTTGAACAGGCAGTATAGCGTGAAGAAGATCATGAAGACACTATCGTTGAGCCCATATGAGCTGAGCTACATAATGTCTCTCGACGAGGAGGGCGAAAATGGACGAAAGTGAACCGTTCGGTGGTACCCTGGAAAAGAGAATGGAGAAGGATGAATCACTTAAACTTTGACAATGTCATACGCCTTTTAAGTATAAGCATATGTGCAAGCCATACATAATAAAAACACTTCCGAACATCTATCTATATATATATGTATTGCGAACTTTCGGCCGCGTATAATGTGAATCTTCTTTCAGCGACCGCTCCATCACAATCAACTGTGATTCCGAGAGTAACACAAAAGAAGGAAGAGGTGTGTTGAGGGGCCGGCCGCAGAGGCGCGAAAGCGACATGGCTGTCGGGGACTACCATCTCTCGTAATGTAATGATCAAGTAAAAGGACTCGTATTAGAGTCCCCGATCAGTGGCACAGATCAAGCCTAAGCCCATGACAGGATATACTAACATTACGATGACCAAAGACAAAGAGCCCCCAGTTGAGCCTAAATCACAACTCAAATTAACATTAAAATAGAAAATTAAAAAAAAAAAGAAATATAACATCAGTTCGTTCCCAGAATCCTTCTCACTTTCATTTTTAATCCCCCCTCCTCTTTTTTTCTTTTTTTTTACCTTTTTCCTTCTGTCTTGGCCTTTTGTTTTGGTTCCTACGTCAACATTCTTCCGCCCCGTTATCCGTCACCCCTTTAGAAATTTATCTGGGAAGGCACGAGATCCATCGTATCCAGGGATATCCACGGAGGTCGGAGATTTCTAGAATGACAGTTTCTCGCCCCTTTCTAGGGAGGGGATATCGATAGAAAGATATATAGATCATCAGGGGGAGGTGTGAAGGATGACGACCATGGAAGGGACGATGGAAATTGCTGTCCTGGATGACATAATCAAGAGGTTACTGGACGGCAGAGGCGGGAAACAGGTCCAGCTCTCTGAGTCCGAGATCCGGCAGCTCTGCATCAATTCCCGCCATGTCTTCAGCTCCCAGCCCACCCTCCTTCAGCCTGTCTCTTATACACATCTAGATGTGTATAAGAGACAGCCCTCCGCGTCAAGGATTCTGGCTTTGTTCCTATATTGCGAATTGTCTGCTCACCCCCTTTTCCTGTGCAGGTGATATACACGGGCAATTCCATGACCTGTTGAGGCTATTCGAACGCGGCGGATACCCTCCTGCCGCAACCTATCTCTTCCTGGGGGATTACGTCGACCGTGGGAAGTATAGCCTGGAAACTATATGCCTGCTGCTTGCATACAAGATCAGGTACTCACAGAAGGTCTTCCTCCTGAGGGGAAACCATGAGGATGCGAAGATAAACCGGATTTACGGGTTCTATGATGAGTGCAAGAGGAGGTTCAACGTCAGGCTGTGGAAGATCTTCACCGAGTGCTTCAACTGTTTGCCAGTTGCTGCCACGATTGATGAGAAGATACTTTGTATGCATGGAGGACTCTCGCCGGAGCTGGAGAACTTGGATCAGATCAGACAGATCGTGAGGCCGACAGAGGTTCCTGATAGTGGTTTGTTGTGTGATCTTCTCTGGTCAGACCCATCTCCAAACCTCGATGGCTGGGCGGATAGCGACCGGGGCGTCTCCTGCACATTTGGTGCTGACAAGGTTATCGAATTTTTGGACAAGAATGACCTCGATCTAATCTGCCGTGGTCATCAGGTGAGCTTCACTCCAAATATCCTTAAGGGAATCCATATTTTCAGATGATTTCAGAATTTAATTATGTATCTCGGAATTGCAATTGAAATGTAGGTTGTAGAGGATGGTTACGAATTCTTTGCGAATCGTAGGCTGGTGACAATATTCTCTGCACCAAACTATGGCGGGGAGTTTGACAATGCAGGTGCTCTTTTGAGTGTTGACGAGAATCTACTCTGTGCATTTGAGATCCTTAAACCAGCAGATTGCAAGGCATCCGCAAGAGGCAAGTCCCAGAAGAAGGTGAGCATTCTTACAATCTCACATGTCCCTCTCTTAGCTCTCGTTCCTCCTATTTGATGGATCTGTGTGAAACGTGCAGCCACCAAAACTAGGAAAAGCCTGATCTAGATAACAAAGATAATTTAACTTGGAAAAGGAGCGAACAACATATGATTTGATCAGTATGAGACAGATTCGGCAATGACATGGTGGATTCCAAAGCCAGGGTTTAAATTGGCACAGCATCAAATGAGTAGAACAATCAGCCGCGACGTTCATCAATCATTTCCACAACGGCTCTTATGGCAAATTTTTCGCCAAGACCTTGCAAACCTATCAGAAGCTGTCTTCTCAGGCACGACTTGGAACCGCAGTATCTGTAATGTAACGTGCTGAGATTGAATTTAGGTGACAAACTCTGCAAGAAGATTTAGTCGACGCATGAATTTTTCTTTCATGCAGGGAAGCAATTTAATTAGCAAAGAACCCTGCAAGTAAATAAGTAAACTTCTCGATGAAAAAGGTGTGATAGAGATGTAGACCTTGAACACGAAAAATTTCCACGAGCAACAACAGTTTTCAGAAACCTTGTAGAGTGGGAAAAGATGCATCCACATGTAGCTTCACAAAAAGCCGTTGCATGAAGAAAAAAGGTTATCCAAGGATGAATCTTCACAAACAGGCATCCATTGCATCCTGGAATTGATATTCGCAAGCTAATAAATCTGAGCGGTCTCTTCTCTTCTCTTCTCCTCGCAGGTAAATGGCATTCTTAACATAAACACATCTAAATCGTATCCCGGTAATAGTAACTAATGCTACACTCTGTTATAATCTGGGAATTATCGGTCCTTCCACGACTTCTTGTTTCTCTTGCTCGTCTCCGCATCAAGCTTCTCCTTTTCACGAAGAATGGCTGCACTCCTCTTGAAGCGAGGATCTCTCCTGCATCTGTAAATAGAGGAATAAGTCAGGAGTTAATGTTCCCAAATAGTGTTAGTCTGAAAAAAAATTTGCGAAATATGGTAGATAATTTCGGAATTCCGTAAATAATGCCTCAAAGTCGAACTTTATAAGTTCGATTTTGTCCAAGAAGGAAGTCGAACGTTAAGTTTGACTTCAAAAATAAATAAACAAATAAAAAGTGGTTTTTTTGCGAGGCATTATGTTCGGAATTTTAAAACTATCTACCCAATTTCGGAAAATTCTTTGCCACCTAACATTAAAATGGAACAAAGCCCAATAAGTTAGGATAGCCATAAAGAAAATATCAAATATGCCATGTGAGTATCCAAGGAATAACCTTGGCATACTCATAGCAACAAAAAATCATATACATCAGAAAGAAAGCAAAAGAGACGTCCATCATGTTGAAGGGACATGACCAGAATACACCCCATAAGAGAACATTCATAATTGAGAGGAAAGTGAGCCAACAGACCTGACAAAGAATGCCCCTGCCCCAATAGCCATTACCCCAGAAGCACAGGAGAGCTTTCTGTCAAGCAACAACTTCCTCACCCAAGAGAAAACATCTTCACTGTATCGCTCCTTTTTGGATTTTTCAGGCTGTGTTTTTCGTGAAGACTTCCAAGAATTATGAATCGTATCCAGACTTGCTCGACTACCAAAACAATACTCCTCTGACAGTTCCATATTTCCAGTATCATCCGACATAACAGAAAAACCAGCAGCATTGCAAAGCTCAGTGCCATTGAAAAACAAATGAGAGGCTTTGGCACAGACTAGTTCGCTGGGACCACATGGTGCTAGATCCTGAAAATGAAAATTATTCAAGATTTAATATCATTGCCTAAAACACAAGCAGGCAAGACGAACTGCAGGGTAACCCTACAGACTTACACGGCTGCTAGAGTCCCTGGCAAAGTAAGCTTCCAAGCAAGCATGGAATATCCGGCCACAGAGAGAGGCACAGATGAGGGAAGGACCCGGTTGAACACCTATCTTTGGGTCGCAAATAGAGCATTCCAGTAACTCCCACAGATTGACACACTCTTGGCTTGCTTCTCCATTCACAGCTAACTTCCGAACAGACAATAAAGCAGAATGCGTCTGTTCCACACCACAACAGGTCCTTCCACGAAATACCCGGCAGAAGGTGAGATCTAAAGCCTTCCCTGGGGCCTTTCCAGCGAGAGGGTATGGCAGGAACCGACCGCCCTTTGAAACACAGACTTCAGTCTGCCCTCCTGCATCGACAAATTAATCCAAACACAAGAAAAAGGAAAATGGAAACAAGTATACTGTCTTCTTCAAAAGATCACAGCACTGGATTAAATTCCACCACACCGTTGCAAAAGGACCCTTTTTTCCTAGCACCCACTTGGGATCAGCGATAGAAAATTGGTTAACGATGAGCAATGAACCGGTTAAAACACAGAGTCGGTAAAATCACACTCCACGCAATTAAAGGAGTTAGAAAATAAATAAACAGCAAAAGGAACATCATCAATCCAGAAAGAACATCAATCAATCAAACAACAACAAGAAACCCTATCCTACCATCTTAACAAACAACAAAAGGTAAAAGTCCAAACCATAGAATGGAAGGATTCCCGAAACTAAAACCGAAAAAGAAGAGGTCTCGGCTTTACCGAAAGAAGAGAGGGATAGGAACGGCAGAGTCAGTAGGAGGGACAGAGCGAACGCCCCTAATCTCAGACCCTCCATTTATAATTTTCTTTGTTTCGTTCCCTCGCCGGAGGATGCGAGACCCGTATTCAGCTCAGCACGAGATCAAGGAGCCAAAAGACAAGCTAAGGAGTTATACTTTGGGTATTTGTTGCAAATGAGTTTTGTTCCACGGTGACGTCATTTGGCGAAGCATCTTTGAAAATAATTGGGCAAGTAACTCATTAAAGTCGGCCTTACAAATGCCGACTTCCTCTGTTAATTTTTTTTTTTTTTAGTTAGTGGAGTCGGCCTTTGTAAAGTCGACTTTAGTTTCCCAGAGTCGAAGTCGGCCTTACAAAGGCCGACTTCCACTAACTAAAAAAAAAAATTGGCAGAGGAAGTCGGCCTTTGTAAGGCCGACTTCAGTGCGGTCTGAGCAAAGTCGGCCTTACAAAGGCCGACTTCCGCTAACTTAAAAAAAAATAGCAGAGGAAGTCGGCCTTTGTAAGGCGACTCAGACCGCACTGAAGTCGGCCTTACAAAGGCCGACTTCCGCTAACTTAAAAAAAAAAATAGCAGAGGAAGTCGGCCTTTGTAAGGCCGACTTCAGTGCGGTCTAAGCAAAGTCGGCCTTAGGTTTAAAAAAAAAACAAACTCGGGGAGACAGAACTCCCCGAGTTAGAAGTGCCCGCCAGCCTCCGCCCCCTGCCGCTCCAAGCCGATTGCAGCCCCCTCATCCCGGTTTTCCGTCTCGAGCCCGTGCTTCCGTCCTCGTCCCGCGAGCGCGTGCTTCCGTCCCCGACCGTGCTTCCGTTACCGAGTCCGTGCGTCCGTCCCCGTTCCCCACGGTCCCTCTTGGAGCCATCCCGTCCCGACCGTCGCCTTCCGTCCCCTGAAGGTAATAGCGTAATTTTATGTTTTTTATAGTTAATTACCGTATAATTAGTTGAATTAATTGTTTTATGATTAAGTATAATTAATTAGTGTTAATGTTATCGTATGAAAATTATGGTAAGATGTGGTTTATAAAGGATAGGAAGTGTTTAATTGACATTTTCGAATGTAATACCTACTAAAGTGTTTAATTGACCGTTCAATTGATTTAGGTGTTGTATTCCAATGTCGCTAAAGTGTTTAATTGACCGTTCAATTGATTTAGGTGTTGTATTCCAATGTCGTCGATTTACACTATTGATCTTTTATAACGGAAATACCGTCAATGGAGCTGACGGAGTTGGTTATGAAAATGGTTCAATATCAAGAACAGAAATTCCTAAATTTGTCAATTACGAGAATTTTGAACGGTTGATATGCGAAGCTATCGGTTTGCAATCGGCAATTTCATTGCAGATAGCGCATAGGTATCCCGTTCTGGCGTTAAATAATATTGGCGTACAACATTATCTTGTTCCTATTAAAGTGGATAAAGATGTGAGTTGCTAGTTAAGTTTGCTATTGCAAATCCACGGAATATGCAACAAATATATGTTGTTGTCTGATGTATCGGTGCCGGATGTTCAAGCTAGAAGGGTGGATGTTGAGCGTAATGTGGAACGGCATCGTCATATGGGTTTTGTCGTCAAACTGAAACTGTAGAGGCTAGGATGCTTGCCGTACAGACTAATGTGGAAGTGGATCGTACTGTGGTTGAGGAGGAAGTGCAGCGTTGTTTTCCGGGCAACATTGTTATAATATTCCGATGGAAGTTGATCATAGTATGGAAGTTGTAGCTGGAAACGAAATTGTCGTTGCTGAAGTAGAGAGTAATGATGCTGTTGGAGAATGTTCTAATCCTCCGATGGAAGATGAAGGCAATGTGAATGAAGATGTGATGAATTCTGACCCAGATGTTGACACTGATGTGGAGTTTTTTAACGATGTGAATGCCGGCAATGAGATGTCGGATGATGAGAATGTGGACAATGATATGGTTATGGTTGTTGAATCTGGTGAAGGGTCCAGTTCGCGAAGTCGGTCGAAGGAGAGGGAGAAACCTCTGTCCTTTTATAGTGAATATCTGGATGACGTACATGAGAGAGTGAGGAGTGGGATTTCCATCCTCTTGTGGACTTTTCTGACCTTATTGATGAATTTCAAAAGGGAATGCGTTTCAAGATAAGAAAATGCTTATCCAGACGGTGAACAACTTTCATATTTTACGGCATTGCAATTATAAGGTTGTCAAATCCACGAAGACATTGTGGAATATATGTTGTTCAGAATTCGAGAAGGGCTGTAGTGGAGGTTACGGGCGATACAACCAAAAGAGGATGACGAGTTTGAGGTGAGAATAGTTGGTGAACTCATAGTTGCGTAAATCCCGTATTATCGCGTGATCATGAACGTCTGGATTCAAATTTCATGAACCTATGTTCAGGACGTTTGTAAGTGATAGTCCGGAAGTTAAGTTCAAGTTCTTCACAACTTAGTGAAGGAGAAATATAGATACGACGTGCCAAGGAGAAGGGTGTGGGATGCGAAAAGGAAAGCTATTGCGTGGTGTATGGCTCGTGGATGAATCATACAACGAGTTGCCACATTTGCTGAACGCAATTCGTGCCTCTAATCCTAATAGTTGCGTTGACTGGGGAGGTTCATCATGGTTGGTGATTCGCAGTTTGTTTTCCAGAGAGTATTTTGGTGTTTTGGTCCCTCAGTAACGGCATTCCGATATTGTCGCCCGTAGTTAGTATTGACGGGACTTTCTTGTACGGAAAATACAAGCATAAGTTATTGATTGCTTGTAGTTTGGATGGCAGCAACCATATAATGCCTCTAGCATTTGCAATCGTAGATGAGGAAAGCTACCAGTCGTGGGGATGGTTTTTGAAATGCCTTAAACGGTACGTGGTTGGCGATGATTGTCCGGGATTATGTTTGATTTCAGATAGGCATTCTGGTATTCTAGCGGCGGTAAACGATGTTGAAGTAGGTTGGACGCCACCTTTTGCACAGTGGAGGTTTTGTATACGGCATGTAGCTAGCAACTTCAACACGAGATACAAGAATGTACGTGGAAAGAAATTGCTTGCTATTGCTGCAAGGAAATGTATGCCTCCGAAGATGAAACAATATTTGCGTTACATTCTCAGAACTATTCCAGAATCATCCGAGTTTTTCGACAAGATGGATAAGTCACAATGGACTCTCAGTAACGATGGGAGCCACCGTTGGGGTATAATGACGACAAATTTAAGCGAGAGCTACAATGCTGTTCTAAGGGGTGCTCGATCGCTTCCGGTATCTGCTTTAGTGAGGAAGACCTTCTACAATTGTTGTGCTTATTGGATCAGTAGAAATGATGAAGCTGATGCGGCGATAAGGAAGGATGAGAAATTCACTAAAGTTGCCATGAATCGTTTTCAAAGAGGAATCAGGAAACCAGAAATCACCAAGTCACTCTTTTAGATCGAAGTGAAGGTACGTTCGTTGTCACGACCCGGGGGAATTATAAGACAAAGAACGTCTTCCTACGACACCATAGGTGCACCTGCAAGAAATGGCAAACCTATCGGATACCATGTTCTCATGCCCTTGCTTGTTTCGCCTATGTTAACGTGGATGGCTCGGATTCCATTCACAATATTTACACTTGGGCTAATCAAAAGGCGATTTACTCATCCACATGGCATTCATTTGATTGTAAAGAAGATTGGGATGCATATACATTCCCAAATGTCGTTCCGAATCCAGAAAGGGCACGACAGAAAGGGAGACCCAGATCTACTAGAATTCACAATGAAATGGATGTGAGGGAACGGAAGAAGAAGTTGACTTGCGGTCTCTGTAAACTTGAGGGACATAATCGCCGTAGTTGTCCAAATAAATGAAACTGTAAGGTTATATGTAGGTTATCTTTCATTATACTTGATATGTTTCATTTCTACGTTTATTATATGGACGTTATACTATGGAACCGGGACTTGATATGTTTCATTTGTCTTATACAGAGGTATGGAGCCAGGACCGCAGGTCCCGACTGTACTACACTCCCAGCAGCAGCATCGTTCTTCTATTGTATGGGATTCATCTTATACGGAGGTATGGAGGTCTTACTAAATATTTTGTATATTTTGAGTTATGTTACTAATCATTGTGAAATTTCTTTTTCATGCAGAACAATGTTTTGAAATGTCGCCATCATGAAAGTAGTGTAAAGAAGATCATTCGAGACCGCCGAATGGATAGATACCTACGACAGGCTGGCTTCTTTGGAGTTGCGAAGCTACCATTCATTCAGCTAGATCATGCGCTAATCACGGCATTAGTGGAGCGATGAAGGCCGGAGACTCACACTTTCCACATGGCGCATGGAGAGATGACCGTGACATTGCAGGACGTGGCGATTCAGCTAGGATTGCCCATTGAGGGTGACCCCGTCATCTCCTACAGCAGCTTCGACTTCGAAGCGGTTTGCGCTCATCTACTAGGGGACGTCCCGAGAAGAAGTCAGATGAAGGCGGGAAGGGTGAAGATGAGTTGGTTGGCATCCCGTTTCGACGATTTGGATCCACATGCACCGGAAGAGCAGGTACGTATGCATACCAGGGCATACATGCTGCAGCTTATAGGATCGATGATTTTTCCGGATAAGTCGGACAACCTAGTGCATCCGATGTGGTTGCCGCTGTTGGAGGACTTCGAGTTATGTGGTTCTTACAGCTGGGGATCAGCTTGTCTAGCATGGCTATACAGACAGTTATGTCGAGCAGCAGACAAGAAAGCATCTCAGATTGCTGGTTGTTTAGTGTTGCTGCAGACGTGGGCGTGGGACAGATTCCCACACTTATCTCCCCTAAAACGTCGGAGCAGACAGAGGCAAGGAATGCCTCTTGCATATCGATGGGGAGCATCTCTCGATACGACTGCTGTGGCTACGCATGTCTTATCCGTTATCAGAGAAGCACTTGATAGGCAGAGTTCCGATCAGGTATTTCCCTTCGACTTAATTTGATTCACATTCTTGTGATTGTCGTTGGTTTGGTTGGTTATGTTTGTTCGTTTCGGCAGGTGTTTGGCATCCATATACGGATGATGTCCGTGCCAGACTTCCAGATTATTGCTTGGACGCGTTGAAGAAAGCTGGCGAGCACGTGTAGCGCTGATCTGCTTCTCAATTGTCGATGGCACTACCCGGATAGAGTTCATTCGTAATTTGAGCGAGTAAATAATTCCTGGGCAATGCGACGGCTGGACACGCCTCCACCGGATCGCATGCGGGCAAGTGTCATCGGACAATTGGATGCACATCACGCGACTACATCCAGCTTTGGCATCACGACGTGTAGGCCACGTCGTTCCTTTACATTTGGAATCACAACGAGGAGTATACAAATGGTACATGCGTCACTCCCGGTCACCAACTATCTCACACTGGCGTAATGCTGAGTATAGTGGTAAGTACAATAACTATTTACCTTCAATTAATGTTAAATCATTGTAGTGATATACTTTCCTCGCAGTTCGCAACAAATGAGGCTGGCATCTCTATCCGATCCTTTGCGAGAGTGACCCTTCTGAGTTAGAGCACATCGCCGGTATTTCTCGCAGGGGCCAAACTTCTTTGCGAGAAAATTTACCCCATGGCTTGTATGGACGTGCTGAAGCGTGCCAGCGAGCTGACGACGAGCTTGAGCTGAGCCAGCCGATTGAACCTCACTCGGAGGAAGAGGAGGAGGAAGAGTGAGGAGGCCGAGGAAGAGAGCAGCAGGAGGAGGGACCTTGATGAGCAGGCAGACGTTTGATATGGTTTTGACGTCGATGCGTTCGTCAGGCAATCGCAGGAGCAGGAGGTATATCGTTCTCTTGTTGATTGATCCGTACTTCCCGTTGATGCCATTAAGACTCCGGCGTTATAATGCATTCCACGTCGTCCACTTCCCGAGGCACCAAGGACAAGAGTGGAGGATCGACCACCCGTTCTGTGATGCAGAGGATTTTCTCAGGTTACTTGCAGATGGACTCTCAGCGACGGGTGGGATCATTCTTCTACTCTTAGGCGCTCCCGAAGGAATTAGGATCATTATAGCTTGCTCCTATGTTACTTTCTTTTTAGTTGGTTGTTACTGCGCATTACGAATTGAGTTGAATTGAGTGATTGAGTATAGACTTGAATTGAATTGAGTTGATTTGATTGAAATGAGTTGACGGTACGTGGTACAGGTGTGGTATAGGAATCGAAGTGTTTTATTTTTTTTTTTAAGTTCGGAGGAAGTCGGCCTTTGTAAGGCGACTTTCTCTCCATAAAATTCTTTTTTTCTAAAGTTACTCAAAAGTTCGCCTTGTAAGCGACTTCAGTGCGGTCTGAGCAAGTTCGGCCTTACAGAAGGCCGACTTCCTCTGCTATTTTTTTTTTGTAAGTTAGTGGAAGTCGGTTTGTAAGGCCGACTTTGCTCAGACCGCACTGAAGTCGGCCTGGAAGTCGGCCTTTGTAAGGCCGACTTTGCTCAGACCGCACTGAAGTCGGCCTGGAAGTCGGCCTTTGTAAGGCCGACTTCCTTGTGAACCAAAGTCGGCCTTACAAAGGCCGACTTTGATGGGTTACTTGCCCAATTATTTTCAAAGATGCGTCATTTGGCGAAATATTTCGCCAAATGACGTCATCATGGAACAAAACTCTGTTGCAAATACAGACACAGTTGCTCTCTCGTCGCAGGCACTTAGTGGGCCGAGCCATACGAAGTTGGTGATTCTTTCGACCAGGCCAGAAGCTGCTAGGAAGCCCTCTTTGCCCCGCCGAACTGTAGGTAGGAGGAAATAATTCACAGCTATTTTAGCAAAAGCAAAGCAAATCTTCCTCCCCTCGCGCCGGATGTTGACTGTCTTTAATGTAACTGTAGTGGATAAGTTAAAACTACTTGATGCAGCATTCAACAGAAATGATTTGACTTTTGCTTTCCTGATTAGCAAAGCATAGGGGACTAACGGGAACAGCTTATTATTGCATTCACCTAAAGCTCCCGGGAGTACATCACAAAAGGGGAAAAGGAACCCAAAACACATGCAGAAATTTACAGTGGACGGACACGACCTGCTCAGTGCCACCTCTCCCTTTCTCCTGAGCTCAAAACCCATCTCCCGTTAACTACACAACTCCTCCACTCCACCACCACCTGCTTCCCTGCAGCAATCCAGCCGGTAATTTCATGGCAACTTGTACATGGACGGATCTCCTATCATTGGAAGGCACGACCTTGAGGTTGGGATGGTCACGGCTCACGAGTCATAATGACGAGGAGGAGGGTTCGCTGCTCGTCTAGCCTCGTTGGGTCTCTCATATGGATCGGACATTGACAAGCAGAATCAACACTCCCTATGTTACTTCATGTTCACTACCACCCATATTAGTCATACCTGTTGATGCCGAATTTGTTTCAAACGCAAAACGTATGTAATTATGCAATGGGGGCCGTGATTATTCTGTGTGGTCGCTGTAGAGATTTACAAGACGGACAACAGGGAATAAACACGATACTTGTTCATAACAACCAGATCACTGTTTAAAACGAAGAAAAAGAAAACATGTACACTTACAACCATCACAACGAGTCCTACTAAAACAGAAGGAGTTGAAGCTGGTAAGAACAAAATGAATTAGTACGCCGAAGGTTTTCAGGACACCAAGAGTCCGGAGTCGGTGAGAGCAAAGGAAATGAAACGGGTTAAAAGTAAGGTGACTGTCGGTTTCTACTTACGATTGAATGTGTGCTGATTCTGAATTGTTTCAATTCTTTATATGTTTATTTGAGGACACTTGTCACGAAACTGAAATTACAATTGAAATTTAATGTTGAAATATCGAGGATAACTCATCACTACAAAATCTTAGAAAGTAATTGAAATTCAATTATTTTCAAATTCTTTAAAAGTAATTGAAATTCCGTATTAGTTTTACTCTTTTTATACGGGTACATCAGATCAGCCCACACATTTTTATCCCAACAACAACAAAAACCAATAATAGTAATAATAGTCTAAATGGGCTCAGCCCAATTATTATCGTCGGAGGAAAAAATTGGGCCCGTTCGATGAAAAGGCCATGGCGTCCCAAGACTTAAACGGCCCCTTACTTTCCACAACCGACGAGACCGAGGGAGAGTTATTCCGTTCCACCACAGAGAGAGGGAGGTGGCTCATTTGATAGGCGAGAGATTTTGATTTTCTCACTCGATCGACAGTCGATCATCTTCATTCAAGGAGGGCGGGATCTTGGTCTCGGGCCATGGCGGAGGACGATGAAGAATCGGCGGCTGGTCGAGGGGAGTTTCCGGAGCTCAGCTACCCCCAGAAGAAGGAGATAGCCAAGTGGTTCCTCCTCAACTCTCCCTGCGGCGAAATCCAGTACGTCGCAAAAGGTACCCCCCCCCCCATGTTCCCTCCATTCTCTTTGTCTTTATTGTCTTCATTTGTGTTTTTTATTCGTTCTGTTTGCTCGTCGCCGGTTTTATTTTTTTATTTTTCTGTGCGGAAGACGTGAGGTCGGTGCTGCAATGCGATAGGGCTTACGATGACGCAGCCGATGAGGCCTTACCCATTTACAACAAGTCTCAGATGATTTCCCTCGAGATGCCCAGAGGTACAGGAGATGTGAGTTTTCGTTGCTCCGTTAATGGGCTTCGTTCTTTGTAAATGCTTGTGTCCGGCTGACCTTCTCTCGGGGATTAACGTTTTCCTATCCGAAGGATGAGATGTTTGATTCCATCTATTAATATTTATAATGATGATTGATGGATGCTTATGGCATGGTTCCTTTGTTTGAATTATCGTGTTTGCAGGTGTTGATCACAAATTTTGGTGAAATCAGAGAGAATGAATATCTCGATCCGAGGACAGCTCAAGTTGCTGTAGTTGACCACGTTAATCAAGTAAGTTGTTTGAGGAAACAATTCTGTGCATTTGCCTGCATGCATTGGAAATCTGGGGAATTGGTCAATGAGTTCGTTGTTACCTGCGGTTCTTTTTATTTTTTATTTTTATTTTTTCACTTATTTTTTTACTCGATGATGTGCTAAATTTCTTCAGGTTTGTACAGAGGTGAGACCTGCTGCCGATGAAGAGCTTCCTTCACCTTACGTCGAAGAATATAGGTACATATTTCCTGGGTGGTTTTTCTTTCGGCCTGCTTACATACTTAACAGTTAATGGTAGCCCTTCGTTTTCCCTGGCAGAGATTCCCTTGATGTTGAGGTGCTCAAGTACGTTAATGAATTTTACCAAAAAGGTGTTTGCTCGGTTTACGGTGCCCAAGGAAAGCATGTGGGTGGGCCAGGGGTTGATTTTGAGCTTGTTGTAGCAATTTCAGCCGCCAGAAACAGCCCCAAAAATTTCTGGTTAGTGAACATAGTGAAGAATAATTTCATGTTCAGATCTTATTGTCAATTTTCACTCAATTTTATGCAATCCTACCGGATTGAATTGTCTTGCATTTTAGCAATGGAAGTTGGCGCTCTGTATGGGACCTTGAATTCAGGGAGGATTTACAAGTTATCAATTTAAAAGGAAAAATGCAAGTATGTTCACCACTGCTTGGTCTTCTCTATTCTGCTGTGACTTAACACAAGAATATCTATGAGCTTGAATGAGCCAACAGTGTTTGAGTAGCGACATTATCTCAAGCATTCATTTCTCAGGTGTCTGCTCATTACTTCGAGGAGGGTAATGTTCAGTTGGATTCGGAGCATGAATGTAAAGATGTGACCATGATTCAGGTTCTCGACTTCTTATTTTCATGAAGTTGATTATGCTTCCATGTTGGTGCTTAAAATCTTTGGATGTTCAAATAAGTTTTTTGTCATTCATATTTTCAGTCACCTGAAGATTCTGCATTATCAATTGCTGCAATTATTCGACATCATGAGTCAGAATATCTAGCTTCCCTTGAGGTTTGACTAATATATTTTCAGAATGTTATTGTTACTGCGTTCCAGAAGGGTGATGATCACACTTTCACTTTGCCAGGCCTCTTACTCCACTTTGCCAGATACAAGTTTTAAGGTTTGCACCCACATTAATAGTTAGTTGATTTGAGATATTTGGTTATCTTCCCAGCCTTTTCTCTCCTCATTTGGTATTTTGACATTACACGTGCAGGAACTCCGACGAAAGCTTCCAGTTACTCGTACTCTTTTTCCATGGCACAACGCACTGCAATTTAACCTCACGAAAGACATGGAAAAGGAACTTGGAATTCGAAGGTAGTTGATAATGGGGATTACTTCTGATATTAAACAAGCTTTGGCAGTTTTGTGATGAGAATTTCCTTCGAATACATTGCCATCTCGTCTTAATTTCTCATTCTTTTCCTGGATCTTTTTTGTTGGTCGGCACTCAATATATTCCTTGATTGAAATTGTGCTGTACCACTTGTAAAAAGATGCTGTACCACTCAATCTCTTAGAAGCTGTCATTTTTCGCTGTATGTTGTATGCAATATAACCCATACTAGTTACTGCTGGAGCATTCAAAACTTTGATTGGCATGCCATGTTATGAATCAAGAGGACAAATCAGTAGAAGCAGATTATGTCGAGGTTTTTCTATGGACTCTTGTTTAATGATGTTCGAGTTCGTTAGAAGTGCTTGGTCCCGTTGGAGAATGGTTGGCCTTTTTCTGGGATGAGGTAAACCCATGGCGGTTAGTCCTTGAAGCACATTTAGAATGCCTCCCTCTCGCTGCAGTTGCTACTTGTTACGTCTGTTATTTGCTCAACAATGGGCATTTCTCTAGGGGAGAACAAAGCCATGTTTTACAAAGTTTTCATTCCTTGCCTGCCTTTGTTTTAAGTCTGATCTGGAAGGATGAAGTTGAGCCAAATCAGACAGTGAATGTGCTCCGGGGTGGCAGCTTGACCATGTGGACTAGACTAGCGTAGCCTACCCTAGCTTACTGTGGAAGCGTGTTTCTGACGACATAAACTAGAGAAATGGTTGGCTTTACTGACCAGAAAGTGGTCCATTTATTTTATGATTGATTCTATGGGAGTTGATTAAAACATGTCAGAATTTTTCATGTGTATTTGGGGTCGTTGGTCTGGGACTGCGTTTTGGTCTATGAAGCCAAGTGAGTTGGGGTTGGGTTGATTTGGGTCAATTGTTCTCGTTCTTCTTTTCCAAAAAGTTTAGCTGCTTTCACGCACTTCCGATCTCATTATTGAGAGAGAGAGAGAGAGAGAGAGAGAGGAAGAAGGGGCGGAGGTTGTCCTGCATTAGTCAGTGTATTTGTTGTATAGCCAAATTAGACGAGGAGATCAGGTTCGACCCGTCTCCGCAGCTCTCTCGAATCGGAGGCTTTTTACAACTAGGCAGCTCGTTCCCTCGGTAGAGGAAAATCGAAGCCAATCATTTGAGTGAGAAAAATCTATTAAAATAAAATCTACAGCGTATGCACGGTCTTCAATGTCTGAAATTTCAAAGCTACAACGATGATGGATAACGACGAGTAAAAAGTTTCTTGACCGAGGCTGCTCTGCTGCTGCAAGTGGACACACACACACACACACAGCCCCCTTCCCCCGAGTTCCGATCCTTTCTCAAGGTTGATTCCTCCATGGCCGACGAGATAAGGTCTCCTGCTGTCGTTGTCATTCCCCAAACCCAGGTTCCTTTGCAAGAGAAACCAGGTGACGACACTCCGAGGCGACGACGACTCGTCTCCCTCGACGTCTTCAGGGGACTAACCGTTGCGGTAAAGTAGTTATAAGTAGTTTCTTCACTGGTACTCGAGGAAGCAAAAGTGTTGTTGACATTCGCTTTCCATATTCTTTTTGTCTTTTTTCGCTTTTCAGCTGATGGTGTTGGTGGATGACGCCGGTGGAGAATGGCCAAGGATTGCTCATGCTCCTTGGAACGGCTGCAACCTCGCTGATTTCGCTATGCCTTTCTTCTTGTTCATCGTCGGGATGGCCATCCCTCTCGCTCTCAAGGTTAGCTACTGAGAGCTGCGGCTTCTTCCACAAATCTAATATATTTCCACAGTTTATGTTCTTTTATTACGTCGCGAATGTTGTGTTTGACGATGGAGGCTTATTTTTGTTACTTCCTCAGAGAGTACCAGATCGATCTAAGGCTATCAGGAAGGTGATCAGCCGGACACTTAAGCTCATGTTCTGGGGCTTACTCCTCCAGGGTTTTATCCTCTCTTCTTCTCCCTTTTTTCGTGGATATCTATGTTTCTTTGGAGGACTCGCCATTTATAGATCCCGGTGCTTTGCACACGGTGTGATTAATTAGGCATTTTGAATTGATTCTACATATAATCAACTTTTTCACACATCTTCAGGGGGATACTCTCATGCCCCCGACAAGTTGACGTATGGAGTCGATATGCGGAGAATAAGGTGGTGCGGAATTCTTCAGGTAATAGATTATTATCATGCGACCTACTTGTTTTCCCGGCAATGTGAGCTCATCTATGATCTGCCTGTGCATCCTGCTCTTATTAGAGAATTGCCCTGGCGTACTTACTTGTCTCTTTGGTTGAAATCTTCACCAAAAGTTCAAGATACAAGGATGAATCTGCGAGCCATTTTTCTCTATTCAGAAAGTACATGGCACACTGGTATGCATCCCCACTTCAGTCCATGGACTTGCACTGTTGACATCTCCACGGCGACAATGACAAGAGTTGGTTTATTAGCTAAGTCCCCTTTTTGCACAATGTAGGTTGCTCGGAGCCTGCGTGCTTATCGTTTACTTATCTG
Organism: Melastoma sanguineum; assembly: GCA_029817735.1. Lineage (NCBI taxonomy): Eukaryota > Viridiplantae > Streptophyta > Magnoliopsida > Myrtales > Melastomataceae > Melastoma > Melastoma sanguineum. The sequence continues at coordinate 79,410 of JARUPW010000034.1, forward strand.
TTCTCTATGGATTACATGTTCCCGATTGGCATTTTACAGTCGAGGACCCTGATAGTGACAATTATGGAAAAGTTTTAACGGTGAGCAAGATTTTCTTATTTCTCTCTTTTTTTTTCCCTTCCGATGATGACAGAGAAACACTTAATTGTGTTTGAAACAGAATTAAAACCGAATATTACACATCCCAACTGAATCTGTGTAGGTAATTTGTGGAGTCAGAGGGAAATTAGATCCTCCCTGTAACGCGGTCGCCTATGTTGATAGACAAGTTCTCGGAATCAATCATATGTATCATCATCCGGCTTGGAGGAGATCAAAGGTTGATTTACTAGCACATCGCCTTGCGAATTTTGTATCAATCGACTTCTTTCCCCTGGTGCATTAACCTCTGACCTTTTCTGCAAGTGCTGCAGGCCTGTACAACCGATTCCCCATATGAGGGACCCATAAAGGTTGACGCTCCGGCATGGTGCTACGCACCCTTCGAGCCTGAAGGAATTCTGAGGTGAATCTTACATAAATGTGTCCTACAATATCTGGATGGAATCATGGACCAGCATTTGATTGCTTTATGCCTCTTACTTGTGAATTCCTGGTCAATGGCAGGGCTTTTGATAATTTGTTATCTGATTTTATTCATGGATGTTGCTAATTTACTCCTCAGAAGATTGGATAATGATTTGTTTAAACATGTGGCATCATGTTTCTGCTGGCAGCTCAATCTCCGCTATTCTCTCCACATTAATCGGAGTACATTTTGGTCATGTTCTTGTGAATTTTGAGGTGGTCTTGCTGCTGCTATTCTATCTTCATTTCTGTCCTTATGTCACGTGTGGTCTTCACCTACAAATCTCTGTTATCAGAATCATTCTTTTAGACTGAGGCAGTGGATTTCCATGGGGTTTGGTCTGCTCGTTTTCGGACTGATTTTGCATTTTACAAATGGTGAGTGTCTCCAGAAGCGCCACAGGAAGAGCTTTGTCCATTTTCATTTTTCTTGACAAATAGTTAGACGTTTTCTTTTGCTGCAGCAATCCCTTCGAATAAGCAATTATACACCCTCAGCTATGTTTTTTTAACAGCTGGCGCTGCTGCGCTTGTGTTCTCGGGTATCTATATCATGGTATGTTACCTATTTGCTCCTTTTCCATCAAACTTGATATCAATATGGTTGAAGGGGTAAAGAAACAAACTTACTGGACATTGAATCATACGCGTGATACCAGGTGGATGTCTGGGGTCTAAAGCTGCCATTTCTCCCCTTCAAATGGATTGGCATGAATGCGATGCTGGTGTACGTCATGGCAGCAGGAGGCATCTTCGAAGGGTTTGTGAACGGGTGGTACTACGAAGACCCGCATAAAAATTTGGTAGGTCGATTGACAAGTGACCAATTCAAGACTTGTTTCCGATCCAATCTGATCCAATCCAATCCAGTTTCTCAATCTGCATTTTACATTCCATGTTGCGAACCACATGCAGCCGGTATCACCAAACTCACTAATCCATCCGGCACGTGTGTGGCAGGTGTATTGGATTCGGAAGCACGTCTTCATTGGGGTTTGGCACTCACGAAGAGTGGGGATCCTGTTGTACGTCATCTTCGCGGAGATCCTCTTCTGGGCTGTCGTTTGTGGGATTCTCCATAGGCTAGGACTGTATTGGAAGCTCTGATTGTTATCATGTGTGACCCTGGTCTATATATTCAGCTCTTGGCTCTTAAAGAGTACATGATGGTTGGTGTATTTGTTTTGTTTTCTTTTTTTTCTAGCTCGGTTTTCGGAGCTTAGCTCTTATTAATTCGGACTCGACATCCGGTCACCGTGAGTCAGTCTTCCAACAGGGTTTTTGTTTACTGATAGGTTTTTTGCCATAACTATTAAAGCTCCCTGGCACAAGCCCATACAACCCGCCATCAATAAAAAGCCTTTCTTCTCCAACAAGTCCGACGCATAGACCACCGAGGGAACTCCGGTGTTGAATCGTCTGGTGGGCATGGCGGCACCGCTGGCGGAAGACGCGAGCTTCGAGGAGGAGCAGCTTGCTTCCATGACGACCGAGGATGTTGTCAGAGCCACCCGCCTCCTTGACAACGAGATTCGCATCCTTAAGGTGAGGCATGCACGGCTTCCCTGTGATAATTTTTTGTTTAGGTTTTTTTGTGGGCGTGGGGAATTGGGTTCATGCGTTTTAGGGTTCGTGGGTTTGAATTCAGGAGGAGTTGCAGAGGACGAATTTGGAGTTGGATTCGTTCAAGGAGAAGATTAAGGAGAACCAGGAGAAGATCAAGCTTAACAAGCAGTTGCCTTACTTGGTCGGCAACATCGTTGAGGTATTTTTTTACGTTGTATTATCCATCTTTCCAAGTGAGGCAAGTTATGACTTCTGTTACTCCCTGTGACTGTGATCATAGTAGATACTTGAAATGAACCCCGAGGACGACGCCGAGGATGATGGTGCTAATGTCGACCTGGACTCTCAGAGGAAGGGGAAATGCGTTGTTCTCAAGACCTCTACCCGCCAGGTCAGCGGGATTTGCTCGTGACTTTGGCCTTGTTGTTGTGTTCATGGGGAAGTTTATAGTCGAGCCTCGCGGGATTTAGATTGAGCAATATTCTTCACGATGATGATCTTTTATAGAGAATCCTCCATATCGGGTGGTTGCTCTACTGTGTGAATCCATAATTTATCGACATGTTTCTCTCAGTAGGACTGTTTGTTTCGGGAATAGTGTGCAAGCTACAAACACTGTAATGATTAGTTAATTTCTGTATTAATTTGGTCAGTTTCTCTGCTCCATGGTGGTAAAGTCTCATCCCCGTGTTGGCTGAAGTGGCTGAGACCTTGACTCGTCTTTCGCCCAACCCTTCAACTTTTACTGCGAGTTTCCTTGTTTGACTACCCACTTAGGGGGTTGGAGTCTTTTGCTGTTCTTTCTGTTGTGGATAATTCAAACTATTAACACTTTTGGGAGTATGTTATTTTGATTCTAGTTAAATGTTGCTTGATTAAGGTATGATGGGAGGGTTTGGATTGATCTGATTTCTTTGCTTCATGATGCAGACAATCTTTCTTCCTGTTGTTGGGCTTGTTGACCCGGATAAGCTAAAACCGGGTGACTTGGTTGGAGTGAACAAGGATAGTTACTTGATCTTAGATACTTTACCTTCTGAATACGACTCACGAGTGAAAGCAATGGAGGTTGATGAAAAGCCGACAGAAGATTATAATGATATTGGAGGACTGGAAAAGCAGGCAAGTCCACATTAGGCACCTAGTGTTTCTCTCTTAGGGGTTTGGCTTCATGGTAAATTTTTTAACACTGTTTTGAACAGATTCAAGAACTCGTCGAAGCCATTGTCTTGCCCATGACACATAAGGAACGGTTTCAAAAGCTTGGAGTACGGCCTCCTAAGGGAGTTCTCTTGTATGGACCTCCTGGGACTGGTAAAACTTTGATGGCCCGTGCTTGTGCTGCCCAAACAAATGCTACTTTCTTGAAGTTGGCTGGCCCTCAGCTCGTTCAGGTGTGAAATTTTGTTCTCTCTCAATAATAGTGCTTTTCTTCTCTGTCTTTGCCATCTAAAGATATCAAATATTCCTACTTGTTGCTCTCATATAAGAATATTGACTATGTTGTCATTGGAATGTCATGCGTGCAGATGTTCATTGGAGATGGAGCTAAATTGGTCCGCGATGCCTTCCAGCTTGCAAAAGAAAAGTCTCCTTGTATCATTTTCATTGATGAAATTGATGCTATTGGCACAAAGCGGTTTGATAGGTAAGTGTTGCAATTTTTTAATATGCATTTGTTGGCCTGACCCCTTTTCTTCAGACTGCCTGTGTATTGATCTGATATTTGATCACTGCTGAATGGTGAATGCAGTGAAGTAAGTGGTGACAGGGAGGTGCAGCGAACAATGTTAGAGTTGCTCAATCAGCTCGATGGATTTAGCAGTGATGATCGAATTAAGGTTAGGTGGCTTTATCTTGAGAGGCTTCATTTTCACCTTCTTAAGCATGGTGCTTGAAGATCACTTTTAGCAGAAAATCGTGGAAACTTCTTAGGCCGTTCCAATGTGATCAAATGCAGGTTATAGCTGCCACTAACAGAGCAGACATTTTGGACCCTGCTCTTATGCGTTCTGGTCGATTGGATCGGAAAATCGAGTTTCCCCACCCAACTGAAGAAGCCAGGGCTAGAATTTTGCAGGTGGTTGTTTGGGAAAAAAATTTATTCTTGTTAATTTCAGTGAGTAAAACTACAATGATGATAAACCATACGGTATGGGTGTCTTTTTGCATCTCATCTTATTTCGGGAGTGTAAATTAAGTGCTGGCTCTCCAACAGATCCATTCGAGGAAGATGAATGTTCATCCGGATGTTAATTTCGAGGAGCTGGCAAGGTCGACAGATGATTTCAATGGGGCACAGTTAAAAGCTGTCTGTGTGGAGGCGGGCATGCTCGCACTACGTCGGGATGCTACTGAGGTAAGCATCTCATTTATCTCTCTCTCCCTGTGAGGTGGAGCTCTAGCAATGGCCTGCTCATGAGCTAGAGTTATATATACACCAGGTGAATCACGAAGACTTCAACGAAGGCATCATCCAAGTGCAGGCTAAGAAGAAAGCAAGTCTAAATTACTACGCCTAGTCCTCCGCTCCATTGTCTCCCTTTCTGGGTTCGGCCCAGTTAACATGACAGGCTCGGAAAGGAAGTGCTTTTTCTTAGTATGTTGTAAGAATCATGAATGTGTCTAAGGAAAGATCTAAGAAATTCTCTCTTTCAAGATCCAGGAGGCTTCATACCTTGAGACTGGACGGATATAATTGAGGTCTTTGAGAATTATAAAATAACGAGTCTTTTCTTGTAGAATTCTAGGTTGGGCATGTTGTTCCGTTAATTTCCCATATTATATATTTGGCAGTGGTAAGGTTAAAAATCTTCTTCGGCCGAAGAGGAAGACACGCGCGACCATGGTTTTCTTTTTCCCTCGGGAAATCTTAGGACGATGATGATGACGTTAACATCCTTTTAGACAGACTTCATTCTTTTTTTTTTTTTTTAGTGACAAAATTGTCCATTCAGTGTCATATTTCTTTTTTAGAAACGGAAACGTGGAAGGTCATCTTAGTAAATTTCATATTGAACTAAAAATCTGACTCCAGGCACCGGCAAGGCGTGGGGAAACACCTCCCTCGTTCCCGCCTTCGCCCCGTTCAATTCGATACTAAAAATCCCCTTCAATCTCCAACACCGACGCAGCTGCTCCTCAGTCTCTCTCGAATCAGGTAATCGGATCATCCTGGTAGATTAAAAATCGCCTCATGCTTGATGTGATCCTCCAGGGAAATCCTTCTTTGAGTTAGGTTAAAAGAGATTACATGAATTTTAGAAATACTTAAATGATTTCTTGGTTGACCGCTGATCGTCAAATCGTATTAATTTGGTTAATATATTATTTTGTGTTGATCGTCTTAAACGGCTTGCAGAGGGAACAACGGATGTTCGTTCTTTTATCGAGTCTATGAGGTTAATATGAATAATTTGTCGTGCATTTTTTGATGGGATTCGTGTCTTGGAATGACATGTTATTCTGCGATCAACCTTGATTTTGTTGATGGTGCGCAGCTGCGGATGGCCGATGTTGATGGGCCTACATTCTGTGAAAGCGTAGGAAGCAAGATTCTGGTTGGGGCTAGTTTCATCGAATTAACTTAAGGTAAAGAGAAGCAGAGAATTGCGACAGCTGATTGGGGTTCAAATGTTTGTCTTGATTCATTTCCATTCGTGTTGATCTTTACATTTCGGCTGTTCCATATTGAATGTGTGCGTTCCATTCGTGCCTCCAGGGTTGATAACTCAGACTTAGTTAGATGCTTCAGTAGTCCAGACAAGGATGCAGCTAATTGAGTTATGGCATGAGTTGGGATGATATATTAACCTTAGCTATTAGTGTTGTGGCGTGAGGATTCTCTGGGTTGTTTGCCGATGGTGAGGGAGAGAGGAGACATGGGTGCCAAAGAAATCACTTGTCGTCGTGTCATGGAAGAGCTTATCGACATGGGCTTTGAGCATTCCCAGGCCGAGAAAGCGGTAAAGGAGGTAGGTCCATTATTGAATGATGCGGCCAACTATATCTTAAACGGAAATCATTGGAATTCTGGAGGTGCTTCCACTACTCTTGGAAGTTATACAGATGGGAGGAAAAGCTTGCGAGGGAAATCATCCATTAACCGGCAGTCTAGCATCCTCGACCATTTTACTCTAAATAGGCAGCCTGAAGCAAGCGTGTGTAATAATGAAGTCATTTCAATGCTTTCTGGTTTCAAAAAACTCTCATCCAGATCTGTAGGACATTGTGTGGAACTAGGAAATGATGGATGTTATGACCTGGATATCCCTAAAGGTACTGTTCAGGTTACCCCTTCACAACTGCTGGATTTAGAGGCTGACTTGGAGAAAAAACTGAACAGCCTCCTGCGGAGGCATTTTGGACATGAATCCTTGAAGAGTTTCCAACGGGAAGCATTGGCTGCTTGGTCAGCCAACCACGATTGCCTCACTCTTGCAGCAACAGGATCTGGTATTCATTTTCTGCTGTTTGTTCAATAATTATTGCATATTAGCAAGTTGGCATTATTCACGCTTGTTTCATTTGCAGGCAAGTCTCTCTGTTTTCAAATTCCTGCACTTTTGACTGGAAAAGTTGTGGTGGTAATTTCACCATTAATAAGTTTGATGCACGATCAATGTCTGAAACTTGCAAAACATGGTATATCCGCCTGTTTTCTTGGATCCGGGCAGCCTGACAGTAATGTAGAAAAGAAAGCCATGAATGGAATCTATTCTATAGTGTACATCTGCCCAGAAACTGTCTTAAGGTGAGATATCATATGTCAGACGGGAAAATCTTCATGGCATTATTAGCAGGGCATGCATATCTATCGATACGGCTGCTGGCATAGTCATTCTTACAGCTCCTTATGATAATGAAGTGTTGCTGGTGTAACACAGACTGATAAAGCCACTTCAAGGTCTGGCAGCTGGCCGTGGAATAGCATTATTTGCCATTGATGAGGCCCACTGTGTTTCTAAGTGGGGCCATGATTTCCGACCTGACTACAGGTTAACTTTTCCTGGGTTGACAATATTTTTCTTGATCCTGTCGATATTTTCCCCTGTAACAATAGCCTTTATGGATTTGGCTGCTGGTGAAATTAAATCAAAGAGGATGGAAATTTTCATTTACTTTACCATTACTTACCCTTGCTTTAGCTGTCATTTACTTCACTGAAACCTTCAAGTGCTCTTGTTCAGATGAGCGATCATGACGATGATCTCTTGACATTGTTGTCCACTTGTTTCAGGAGACTGTCCGTGTTGCGGCAGAACTTCAGCAGTCACTGTTTGGAGGTCTTAAAATCTGATATACCAGTGATGGCACTAACTGCAACTGCCACTAAACGTGTTCAGCAGGATATAATTAAGTGTCTCTGCATGTCAAAGGAAACAAAAGTTGTACTCACCTCATTTTACCGACCCAATCTACGATTTTCGGTGAGTTGATTGTTCATTTCATTTCAAATCCTCTTTTAAACTGGTCCTTTTGCCATATGATAGATACTTCCCATGTCCTCAATGTTTTGTTATAAAATCGAAGTCGATAACCCTTGCCAATGATAGTTGACTTGCTGATTCTCCAATAGGTTAAGCATAGTAAAACTTCTTCGGCAGCGTCATACAAGAGAGATTTCAGTGACCTAATACTCATATATCATGTAAGAAGCAATTCTGTTGAAACACAGCAATCATGTAGTGAATCGAGTATGAATACGTCAGAAGATGGCACTGATCAGGTGCCTGTCGATTCCAATGTGGACGGATCTAGTGATGGATGTGGAATGAATTCAGCCTTTACTGGATCATCATTGGTAAGTGACAGGACATTGTCTGTGGAGTTCTTGGAGGATGAAGAAGATGTCTTTCACTGCATTGATGATTGGGATGGTAAGTACTGCCACGAGTTTTTCTTCCTTGTACTAATGTATGCTTTCACAAGTGCTATGCATCCTTTGCGTTCCTCCTGTTGTGGGTATATAATGTATCTATAAGAATGATAATCTGTAGATATGTCTTCAGTTTTTTGAAGTTTGAACTAATTAGTTGTTTTCTGTAGTTTCATGTGGAGAATTCTCTGGGAAGTCTCTTGGTATTTGCGCGGATACAAGGGATTCAGACGAGCTGGTGGATCCACTTATGAAGCCAGGACCAACCATAATATATGTTCCTACTAGAAAGGAAACACTGAGGATTGCAAAGTTCTTATCAGAAAATGACATCAAGGCGGCAGCTTATCATGCTGGGGTATCAGTAAATATTGTTTATACCTTTTGTTTCGCCCTATTGAAAACTTTGTTTAGTAAAAAGATTAGACTATTACTGAAAAAGGTATTTTATTTCCATTGGATTCCATTTGTGGTGATATTTGCGCAAATGGTTTGGTAAAAGAAATTATCATCTCTCTCCAAGTCTGTTTTATCAACTTATTGAATTAACCCATTAGGAACATTCATAGTCGAGTAGAGAGATATTTAATTAGCATTGGAGAATCATGGTTCCTGCTTCATGAATTTTTTTAATCCTTTTTGCTCAGCTCTTAGGCTACACATTAGAACCAGTTGTGCTACTTATGTTGGTACTCGTGAAAGGCACTTACATGTTGCCCTTCTTTTCTACTTGTTTCTAATTTTCCGTTATTTTTTCTTCTTTTTTGATAACTCATCTTTTGTTCTTCCAGTTGCCGAAGGCTCATCTTAGGCATGTTCACAATGAATTCCTTGAAGACCATCTAGAGGTAGACAAAACTGGTTTTACTCATTTTTCAGTTGTGATAGTAAGTTTTTCCTAGATAAGGTGATTATCATGTTGTGGAAACCATGCTCTTAGTTCTTCCGGCTTACATGTAATCTTATTACACTTGACGTCCCTTGACTCTAAGTTCAGTATAAGGTAGTAGACGATATATTCCTACAATGGTTTTAGAGTTGATATTTTATGAGGTTTGGATAGTCCTCAGTAAGCTGATCTTCAGTTAGATCTTGTGTCGCTGCTTTAAACCTGGGTACTTCAATTTTATTTATTTGGCATATTAATGGCTTACATCTTGTCTTTTCCCCCATTTGCTTGCATCCTATTCCTATCACGATGTGAAATTTTCCCATATCTCGACCCTCTGATTTACTCCCATCAATCTATTGTAAGCAGGTTGTCGTTGCAACAATGGCTTTTGGAATGGGGATTGACAAGTCAAATGTGCGGAGAATAATTCATTATGGTTGGCCACAGGTTGGCAGCTCAATATATTTTTTGTCAGCTTGTTGATCTTTCTCCGACTGTTATTTGTCAACCATCTTGATAAAGCTCCCATTCTGGGACTTTCTCATAAAATGTGTGATTATTCGATTTACTGACTTCACAGAGTTTAGAAGCGTACTACCAAGAAGCAGGTCGGGCTGGACGTGATGGAAGGTTGGCGGATTGTAGTAAGTCTGGGAATCTTTCACATTATTGCTTTTATGATTTGCTTCTGTAGGAAATCTCTTGGCCTGTATCAAATGTAAGTTTACCAAATTATATCATTGGAACCATCCCTCTGTTTTTAGTAGAGCCTAAATTGGTGCAAAGAATTCCAGATATTTACTCGGTATCATTGTGGCATGCACAGTTGTTTCCATAATATCTTGAGGAGTAGAATTTATCATGCAGAAGGTTGTTACGAGCCTCATCTTTCTTTGACTTGTTTCCAAAACTGACTGTAGCATTATCATGATTTGATATCAAATCTTCTGTTTCTCTCTAAGCAATTATTCATGGCGTCGAACTACAGCAATAAAACAATTAAGCATTTGTGTCAGCACTGACTTGCTTTGTATCTTTAATCAGTATTATATGCAAATTTATCATTACTGCCGACCCTTTTACCAAGCCGAAGGAGTGAAGAGCAGAAAAACTGGGCACATGAGATGTTGTCAGATTGTCATAGGTAATATTTTTTTGGATCTTTTCTCACCATCAACTCTCTTTTAACAAGACTAATGCAAGTCCCGACTTGGACAGGTATGGAATGAATACCTCTTGCTGTCGAGCCAAAAAGCTTGTGGAGTATTTTGGAGAGGATTTTAATCAGAAGTGCCTATTGTATGTAAGAAGCTCGCTGGTTGTAATTTCTGTCCATGTTGATGAGTAAATTTTCTTTTATTGTGTGCAAACTGAGGACTTAAACTGATTCCATATCGCAATACATATTCCATAAAATTTCATGTGACAGAAGTATTTCCGTTTGGCATTTTTCAATTGTTAAAATCATTACGGCTGATTGGATTACTAGATAATTATCTGGAGTTGTCTTTCCATGCTGTCTTTTAAAGTGCTCTTTCTTTGTATATGGCAGATGTGATGTCTGTACTGAAGGACCTCCGAAGCCACTTAATGTGATGGACGAGGTCTACCTCTTTTTGCAAATTCTCGCTGCAGCTAACGTGAGTATGCAGAGATATTATCCTCTCTATTATTGTAACTAACCGTGGTTACTGAAACTATAAATGAAGCATTCTGGAAGTAGTACCGTAAAAGCCAAATTTTATCATTTCATCCCTGTTGTTCTTTGATTTTTGCAGATGTGTACTTGGTTATACTTCTATGCATATAAAGATGCAAAAATTATCTTTTTTTACAATTAATATATACAATTCAAACAGGCAAGAAAAGTGGTGCTGCATGTTCTCTGCTTCTTTTGAGCCTAATGCACATGTGACAGGATACTGGGATGCAATAGTTATTTCATGCTTCTTGTTCGTCAATGTTAAGATTTAAGGGTTTTTCTCCACAGGATGTGCCCCATCATATTCAGCAAAATCATAGGTGCATGGGTAAGATGTATAGGAGTAATAATTCTAGAGATGCAGTCCTTGAACCCTGCTCATACATGGAGAAGCCAAATCTAAGGACGATTGTTTCTAAAATTAGGGAGCAGGTATCACTTCCCTCCTCCCCTCCCCCCTCAAACACATGCATGCTGCTACAATGTGAAAACATAAACACCAGTTATACTGAATTTCCATCGAAAACATGCATGTATTGATTAGAACATATAATTGTCGTCTGTACACATTATTATCACTTTGCCAATGTTGGCGAGTTGTTGCTAACTTGTTGCTCTCTTTTCCCTTTGGACCATCACAAGTCCCAGAAGTATATAACGAGTGATGTGGTCTGGTGGCGAGGTGTGGCTCGAGTCTTAGAAAGTGAAGGGTACATTAAAGAAGGGGATGGCCAGGTATAACTTTATGACAGTCGCCTTTTATACAGTTGACTCTGATGACACAAAATAGTAGTTTTCAGGTTCACTTCTTTCTATAAATTCTGTGCATACTTGGCATTTGCCTCAGGGTCACATTTCGAGTGATTGTCTGGGTCCCATGTTGGTATGCACGTCCTTTGCAGCCACATAGTAGGCAAAAGGTCCCTACTGGTTCAGGATTTTTCGTTGTATGTATATATACATGTTTTCTATTGCAGAAGCATGTTCAGATCAAATATCCGGAGATAACAGAACGGGGAATGGATTTCCTGCAATCCCATGAGCCGGGAGAGTTTACTATCTTTCCAGAAGCTGATATGCTCCTATCAGCTAAAGAACCAAAGACGAATTCATTTTTTTCTGAGTGGGGGAAAGGCTGGGCTGATCCAGAGATCCGCCGGGAACGCTTAAAAGGGAGACACAAGAACAGAAGAGCACGGAAACAAACTCGGAGAGTCTTCAGACCGGATCAAAAAACCACAAGAGGGAGGTTAGCAGCGAAAATAAAAGGCAAAAGGGAGAGAAGCTAGAGTATGGATAGTGGTGATATCAATACGGTGGTAGCTGTGGAAACAATGTTAGAATTGGAAAAAATGTCTGACAAATTTATATTGTTTCAAGCGATGAAGTCACTTGTTATGAAGTAATACCGGAGAGAGTGGCATCGAGCCTGAATAGTAACTCCATGAATTTTTAGTTCAGGGTGAATGGGGATGTTGCAACTGCACTCGACGGTACTACGCGTCGTCCCAACATCGTTAAGGCGCATCTGGTTTTGTGGTATCCTATCAAAGTACCCTCCCACGCCACGGGGTTTGATTCACCAGATGTGCACCCCCTCTCCTCTTTATCCATGTGTTAATATTTTTCACCTGGTCCGGCCATTCACTCCGGACGGTTATGTATTTATTTATCATAGTTAGGCTTGATGGGCCAACAGCAGCCCACAAGATGGCTTGGGCTGACTATAGAATTAAAGCCCAATATTTGACTACGTTTCATTAGATCATGGGCCTTGAGATGACTTCTTGGGCTACGTCTCAATCATAGTCGGGCAAATAGGCCTATTGGACCCCCATAAATTCAGGCCCATATGTCCAACATGGTGTCCTCCGGTGCGGCTCAGCCCTATGAGTTGAATAAAGCCTTCAATTCCGCCATCGGAGGCACATTTGATCCAGACATTAAGGTTTCCAGAGAAATATCGGGAGTGGTATCCCCTTTTCGAACCAAAAATGAAGCGCGCACTACATATCACCTGCAAAAACCAGGGCAGAGTAGAGTAGATCCCTGAGAGGTCCTGCTGCCTAAAGCCCCTCCCAACCTTCCCTGGAGGGTAGGAAGGAAAGGGAAAAGGTGCGTCCTTATATCTGTCGGGTTTTGTTCCATTTTAACGTTAGTTTTCAAACTATTTCATAAAATGACCTCATTAGTTTCGAAATTCGTCGACTAACCTTGTGAAATCGGCCTTACAAACGCCTTTAAGGAAGTCGGTCTTTGTAAGACCGAGTTCCATTTTGCCGGACTGAAACCGGCCTTTCTAAGGCCGACTTCATGAACCCCATAAAATCGGCCTTATAAAGATCGACTTCTTGCCACTTAGCCAAAAAAAATTATGACCAACGAAGTCGGCCTTACAAAGGCCGACTTAAGTTAACAAAAAAAAAATAATTTCGAGGAAGTCGGCCTTTGAGAAAAAAAAAACTTCGACTGAAGCGAATGAAGGGTGATAAAGGCTTTCCCAAGAGGGTTGGGTTTCCCCACTTTTTTTGGTTTCCTATGTTTGTGCTAGTCACCCCAACCCAATCCCCCTCACCCCCTCCAACTTTTAGTTTTCTTATTTTATTTTTTTGTGTCAAGTCACCCCAAACCCACGTGATTTGGGAAAGCCTTAGTTGTCCCCTCTACTCGCATCAGTTGAAGGTTTTTTTTTAACTTATTGAAGGAGTCGGCCTTTGTAAGACCGACTTTATGCGGGCGGGTTAAATGACATAAAATCGACCTTTGTAAGGCCGACTTTAGTCAAAGGATTGTGAAATCGGTCTTACAAAAGCCCTTAATGATCAAAATCGGCCTTTGTAAGACCGATTTCACTAGATTAGTTGACGAATTTCCAAACTTACGAAGTTATTTGACGAAATTATTCGTGGATCAACATTATTTTGGAACAAAACTCTGTCCATCTGTAAGTGTACCCCATGCGCCGTCGTCCATACACGGCGAGAGATGAAGCTGTTGTTGACCTTGGAAGTCCATCCAACCCCAGGTTCCACCTATTCAGACTAATCCGCAGGAAAATAAGAGATTTTTCTTTTAAAGAAAATTTTAAAAAAAAAAAAGTAAAAAAATTTTACGGCTAACATCCAACTCTCACTATTACCCGGGGGTACACACTTGTCGTCATATTCTCTCCCAGCATACATCTTAAAAAGGTCACGCACGGCTTAATTAGAGGTAACATCAAGCAGCCACACACGCAGACCCCAGAGCAAAGAGAGCAATTGGGTCCGTGTAAGAACTTTCAGATATGTGTGGGGACAAGAGCTAATATCTGGGTCTTTAGCCTTCCCATCGACATCTCTATTTCGCGGTATATGGGGAGGTTCTGAGACGCGCGGGGATGCAGGCTCGACACCGCAGAATCTATTATCTGCGCCATATCCGCCGGGGGATACTGCCTTTCAGTGCAAGTCTTGCCACATACAGCCATTTCATGAAACATTAGGTACCATCAGATCAGAAGGAAGGAGTTCTCGGCCGAGAACCGTGACTCTGTACGAGAGAATAAAGAGTACCTGTAGCATAAGCAGAGAAGCCACACATGAAGTGATCAGCTCGGCTGGTACTTGGGTCTCCATCTTGTCCAGACTAGCCAATGCTTTAGGTTCACCGGACTCTGATACACCTGTACTCAACTGACTTCTCCAAATGCTGTCCGCCACATTCCCCTTCTCAGGATATCTAATGTTTAATAACCGAGAGTCTGAGTGTTGTGTTTGGCTGTATTGGTCAAAGGCCTCCCTTATTTTCGTAAAAGCATCTTCCCCTTCCTTCAAAGATGCAATTGCCTGGGTTAAGAAAATATAAGGCGTCAATGAACCGAGAAACATCCATGGCTTTGTTCACCAAAAGTGTTCAGAGAACAAGAAATTTAAAGAGCATCGATACAGCCAATTTGGCCAAGCAAAAACCTCATGAACGGAAAATGCAAGGGAGAGCACAACAAAAGCAAGAAAAGAGTTTTTGTACCTGAATAGCAGTATCCACCATCACATGTGCTTTCGCTCTTGAGTTCTTTACAATTTCCGGTACATTACATTCTGATTCACTTGAAGGTGCATACTTCTGGGAATCCTGCAAGAGGCCAAATGGGATGCTGGAATTCATGGGGGACTTCAGCCAAAGAGGCAGCGACGAGTTATAGGTATTCCTTTCTCTTAAATGTACCAAAGCAGAAGAAGCCTGAACATAGTGTTGACACATTCACCGCGATTGTTAAAAACAAAGCAGAGAAAATTAGACATTTCTGTGAAATCACGTCAATAATTTGTAAAAGTACGGAAGCCACATGCCTGGCTACCGGCTTCCTTTAGCTGAACAAGTACCATTGCATAATGCTTCTTGAAAGATTCAGACTCTTTAAGA
Organism: Melastoma sanguineum; assembly: GCA_029817735.1. Lineage (NCBI taxonomy): Eukaryota > Viridiplantae > Streptophyta > Magnoliopsida > Myrtales > Melastomataceae > Melastoma > Melastoma sanguineum. Next base: position 94,419 of record JARUPW010000034.1, read on the forward strand.
GAACCATCTCCATTATTTTGACCTTCCAATACATCATTATTCATATTCTTAAGCTCCATTATCAATGCCTCCTACAATTACAAGAAAAAAAAAGGAAAATAAGCTCCGGCATGTGATCAATCCCCTATTTAAGGGGAAACAAATAATTTAAATCATAGTAAGGGTTTCATAACAAGGTTTAAAAACCCCTGATATGAAGGGAAAGAAAAAACAAACACTTTTGACTTCAGAAATAGGCCAACAAGTAATGAAATTACAAACAACGGGTTTTGGGATACCCTAGAATATGACACATTATTGAACACAACTGCATGAACTCTATTTTTGTATCTATTTATACAATGAAAAAGAATCCATTTTGGTTCACCTATACAAGCTATTTTTCAGAAGGAAACATTTTCAGAAGGCTTAGCCCTACCTTTTTGTATAAAGCATGAGTGAGCTCAGAGAGCGCATCTTGCACATGAGCAACTGTGTAGGGTTGATTAAAAACTGATGGTTGTGAATTGACGGCTCCAGCTGCAGCTCCTGTTGCTTCATAAATTGCATGGTTTGCATCCTGATAGAAGGATCCCATTACAGAATTTTCAGTTCACTTATTGAACTGACCAAGAAAAAATATGTGTAACTTACTTTAGCCTGCTTTAGGAAGTCAATAGTAGGAGTTTGAGCATTCACAGGGAGTCCATGAGAACCATAAAGAATGGGCCCTCCAAAATTCACATGTGCCTCCATTTGGTGTTCTTTAGATGTCATGGGGTACTTGTCGATAAAAATTTGATTTCTTCGAAGAGCCTCGGGCATATTTTCCAGGTGGTTGAAAGGCATGCAATCAATATCCTGCAGGTTTACAGCAGAAGCAGCCATCAAGCTAGAAGACCAAGAAAACAGATGTAAAACACTTTTCCAAATTTTATCAAATATTCTTGATTTCCATGTGCAGGAAGACGCATGCTCTGTAAAAATTTATGCAAATTAAAGGATCCACATTGGCTCATACTACCATATGATTAATAGTATCATGCCCCAAGTTTTCCATAGTATGCTCAAGGCTAAAACTTCTAATAATTGATACACGAACTCAATTCTTTGGAAACTTGACCTTTAACCTAAGTAAGAGGCCCCCACATACAGATAAAAGGTATAAGAGGCCCCCACATACAGATAAAAGGTAATGGAACGAAATACGAACAAAATTGTACAGATATCAGTTAGAAAAAAACCTTTCAATTTTTTCAATCAATTTATGAAAAAATCCCGCAGTACATATTGCACTCAATGGCCGCAAATTAGATTAAAGCCCAACGAAAGCTTATATTAGACGAGTCACAAACCACACTCTACGGTGCATTTCCGGTTATCAGCATTTTTTAAGACAGAAAATAGCTTGATCAGGGTGACATTCAGATTCAGAATTAGTGGAATAAAGACCAAAGAAACATGTCATGAGAGAAATTTTACCATCACAAATTCAACTCCAATATCAGCACGGTCAAACTGGATCATGCATTTTTCATGATCAACAGTCAGTACACTACCATCATGAACTTCCTTTGTTTTGGGATGAATGGCTATCACTCTTTGTCCAACACATAATGGACGGGCCAAATCGGTAGGAAGTCCTTCCCTAACTCCAGTGCGAAGTTCAGTGTAGTGTCTTCTAACAGATTCACGATACTGTTCAAGTTTTCTCCTTTCTTCTCTAAGGAAATTTTCTGAGAACCGGCGAGGCTTTCCAAGAGAGCTGCAGGTTCATTCACTAGCAATATGAGTATTGTAGTGACCACAAAAGATGTTGACCGATAATTAACTGTACACCAGAATGTTTACCTCCTTATGACACTCCATTCAATACGAGTTAGCCTAGGGATATGTCCAAGACCCACATGATTCAAATAATCAACAAACTCCCTTTTGGCAAACCATGGATAATCGATGGCACTGTAAAACCATTCAAAGATGCACCACCTCCGGGCAAGCGGCAAAGAAAGGCAGCCAGACAGTTTATCCTGAAAATAGATAGAAGTCAACTCAGAAGAATAATAATTTAATGCCCCTTCACTGTAATTTCAAGCAAAAAGGGAAGACAGAAAAGACCTTCCAAAAAAGTGCTTTCTCAGACAATCGCATTGCCTGTTTACCGCTGCGCTTTTTTGAGGTCTTGTCAGGAGTTCTGGTGAGAATCCCCGTCTTTTGTACAATGCTCTTTCTCCAACTTCTCCGTGTAATTGCTGAATTGACCTGCCTTGCTGCAGACGTAACAGTACTTGATGCTATTTTTCTATCTGTTCCTTTTAGATCTTTACTGTAAGCAAAGGAGCTCTCCAATGGTTTAGCTGATCTATCTCTTGCAAGACCCAATTTCCATCCTTTTGGAAAGGAGGACTTGGGATCTATAAGATTGGACATTTGACCAGTACTTTTTCCCTTGGCCGGTTGTTTCTCCTCTTTGCCTACATCCTTCATTAAGAATGGCAATAACTGCTCAGTAACAAAAAATAGAAAACTAGGACTCTTACTTGATTGAAATTTATGCAACATCTCACTACAAGAAGATGTAACGGTTTATCATCACTACCTGAACCCTCGTATGTTCTCCTATAAGAGAATCAACCTGACCTTCACTGCCCATCAACTGTATCAAGAGGAAAACAACGTTAATGACAGGATGCACACAAGGGGAGTTGATCGAGCTGTAGATAAGAAATTAGAAGCAGTGGCATCCACCTTCAGTTCTGATGATTTTCCTTTCCTTTTCTCAGCTTTATTGCCCAAGCTTTGCTTCTTCGCTTTAGAGGTATTGTCAGACATTGCTGTTAAGGATTTAGCAAGCTTATATTTCTTAGTCTCTACTCCATAAGCAGCATTTAGCTTTTCTTTCCTTCCCAAATCGCTTTGAACATCAGCTGACGCAGGTTGAATAGGCATACCATCCTTGTCAACCAAGGGATTTTCTTCCTCCAACCCTACGAAGGATTCTATGCCACATAATGGGAAAAGAAGTAAGATAATAGCAATAAATTATCATTACAGAAAGCCCAATACAAAGAAGAACTGATACGTGCGTGCCTCACAAGCAAGGAAGTTAGCAAAAGTATGCACCGCTAACCTGAATCCAATGCAGAAGTAGGCATCATGAAAGATAAATCAGCCAAAGTTTGAAGGGCATCCAGAGCAGTGCTTTCATCTGCATTATCTAAACCTATGTCAACATTGGTGCCATTGAAGAAAGTAAGTAAAGGAAAAGCACAAAGAGGACATCCTTGTCTAGTCACACTGTCTTGCAGATAACCCTAAAACTCATTTCACGTCTTCATGGATAGGTCCAACTGTCAGCAACCAAGATCTATTGGTATGCATCATATGCACTAATTGGCGACTAGTCCAGATGGTGCAAAGAACTAGGGAACAGTTGATGAGAAGAAACTAAGGGGGCAAGCTCGCGGCGAGTTGGATAAAAGCAAATTGCTGCAGACACTTCTAAAGCAAAGGATGAGACGAAACGGAGGGGAATGACCAAACAATGACGGAGTCACTTTATCAGCTCAGGTAACTCAACTTGAAAACTAGGAAAGAAGAAAGAAAAATGCACCGATTATTGTGTCATTTCCTACTTAACAGCAATCCAGACGACCACAAGTAACGAGATTTTCAAACCAGGAAAAATCCTACTCTTATCAGAATTAAGTACCAAGAGATTTCCTAAAAAACAAGAAGAAAATCAAGCAAGTCATATTTGAATTAGCAGAACATAAGTTTAGAAAAGAAAATTCGTTGATAAAGGACCTCCAGAGAAAAGCTTTTTGTTTCTCTTTCTCTGACTTTGCCGACCACGATGCTCCACCTTGGTAATTGAAACTTCACGGTTGAGCTTTTTCTTCGATGTACTATCAGTACCTCCTTCAGTTCCACTGCAAGCCTCCCCACCATCCTCAAAATGCTTCTTTTCAACACCCTCCTGTTTCTCCTTTTTCTGGTAAAACTTCTTGCCCTTAAGAAGGACTTCTACCGTACCATTGCCTTCCATTTCCATAACAGAAGATTCATTCTTTGCGCAATCCCCATTTTCCGCGCCCTCCCTCTCCATGCTCCCTTCATGCGATTCATCATCCTCAGAAAAATCACTGTGCTTGGTAATCCTTGACTGCAGATGGTAAACAAAAAAACACGTTAACTTGTGCATCAATAATTAAATGGATTAAATAAAAGCATGAGCTTAGGCAGAAAACAATTGTGGTAATACCATCCTCTCATGACTTTGAATGGGTGATGCCTTAGCATGCTCTGTTCTTCTACTGAAAGGACTTAGTGAAACTTGAGGCGAGTCTCCTCTCTGCGATGCTGCTCTGAGAACCAATGCCGCACCATGAGCAATGTCGTCATCATTACCTTCAACTTCTAGTTTCCGGGCCCTTCTGCTAGTTGGAGAGGAATTGTCTTTCCTATATAAATAGGAAACGGGGATACGAGGAGTCCTTTTCCCAACTGCACGAGGTAGGCAACCTGAAATATGCAGTTTCAGTTGAAATACTTCTGTTGGAAAAACAACAGTACACACAACTGTTTTTACATAATTAAGTAGCTCAAAACTTAAAAGATATTGACAAAATTGATTCCAGATTGAGGGTGCAGAATTGAAGCTAGAAAGAACAAGCTATGCATAAATGTGGAGAGTTCTATCACTAATTTATGATATCATTGGTGGTGGAGATTCTCAATCTCAGTATTTTGCATTCAATCAAAAGGAAGAAGAATCATCATCACGGGATTTTCCCCCATCTAGCAGATTATGCTGGTTTGTCCAGCAAAGTATTCTTCTCAACTTGTTAAAGCTGGCTAGCATAAAACAGATAATCAGAACCAAAGAGCAATATGTAAAACAAATAGAGCCAGTACCATCAACACGCCTTCTCTTTAATAATGGCAGGCAACCATCATTTGAGGATTCCGTCCGGGGATTCACGATATCTTCCTTTAGCTGAACTTTTCCACGTTTGCGCTTTTGTGCAGTCCTGCGGTCCATTCGGTCGTTGTTGGTCTCTTCTTCATCATCACTTCCTTCCTGTTGTTTTATGAGACAGATAGCCCACTAATATCATAAGGATCCAAATGACTAATGGAGGATTCCAGATAGGAAGTTAGGTCTAGTCCAAGTTTATCACTGTTGATGCCTTAATGGTTCTGCACACTTTATGTATAATTTACTACAGCATAAATTGTCAACAGCAAATATTTACAGTAACAAAATGTGTAAACTGGCTGAAAGAAACAAAAATAAAATCAGGGGATGGGAATGAAATGATAATCTGAAACAAAACATGATTTCTTAGTGTTAAATTGGTTAAATCATGAAATTTCTCGCCAAAATGGAATATGCAAGGTCTATTGAGTCGACCCTCACATCAGACTGAAGCAATCAATTAATATTCATTCAACAAAAAATGAAACTTGGAAAGGAACTCTTGTTCCGATTAGCAGAAGGAAACACTGAAAGAAGCTCAACCTACCAGAACATTGTAATGATCGGTCATCATGGCTATCAAGCCTACGACAGAAGAAATCCCCTCCGGAAGAGACAGATAAGCCTGATAGAGGACCCACAGAAAAAGAGAGAGAGAGAGAGAGAATTACCAACTGAAACGCGCCTAAAAACAATACTGTTCCTTCCAATAGCTAACAGAGCCATAAATATGCACAAACTGACGGGTTTAGATTTCGATGAACTTTGACATCCCAACCAAGCAAAATAAAGCAAAGCATCAAATGACAAGTAATTTGATGTTTGGAATTAGGTAAGTCATGGGGAGGCTACATACCATATAAACATTCAGAGGAATACCACAGAAATTCAGTGGAAGAAGAAATGGCATTCATATTCCAGAATTAAACTGAGCAGTAGATAAACTCACTCTATTCATATTATAAAGGGCCTCCACCATCTCTACAGTCCTATCATGCAAAATGGCAGCCACCTAAGAGAACACAGCAAAAGGAAAATAAATCATATAATCCTCCCAGCCATGTAGGCAAATAAGTGATCCAGATGACCAGGAATATGATGTTGCCACAGTCAACCTCAACTACGATACAAAATATGGAAAGGCTTGAGATAGATTAAGATTCAGAATACATTGTGAAAAGGTCCGTGGATTAAGAACTGCAACGAAGCTAAAGGCATCATTGGAGCCCGCATACCTTCCTCCAGTCTCTTCCATGTATTCTATATGCTTCATAAAAACGTTCGAGATCTTCTTTGCTCCACTGTGGTCCCAGCATATCTGATAATTTCTTCTTCTGTATCAAGAAACAGCACCTTTATGTTTCCACATAAGATATCACGACAAAGAGCTGATCAAATTCCACAGGGAAAAAAAGCACCTAACGACAAAAAGCGAGTAAACCAAATAAAGAATGTAGCCACAAAAGTTTAAACAGAAGAGCATCCATGCACGTCCAAACAAGTATTGGAAGCAATAACTGACCCGACGCCGGCTACCGCTTTTCGCATTCCGAGCATCTTTATCAGGAGACACCTCGTTCGAGAATCGCTTATATACACTCCTGGATTTCCTCGTTGGCGCCATCAAGAAATGTTCACCTAACGAAACTAAAACACCATCCCATCCTTGTCATCACCTCAGAAAAATACATAAGCCACAAAGAATAACCGAGGACGACATACAAAACTGACGATGTTTGTAGGAGTATACTTAGTGATTAACTCATAAATCTAACCCAACCAATTCAAATTCGAACGAGAAAACCCCTAGCACGACTTCAAACGCTCCTCTCAACGCTTCACGGAACTGCGGAAGCGGGACCCCTCACAAAAAAAAAAAACAACAGATTCAAAATCCCACACACACAGCGACTAGCGACGTACCGCTCCACTTCCGCTCACGGACAAAACTAGGAAAAAGAAAATCGAGGTCCACGCGCCGACGGCCAAACCTCCGCCCATCGGTTAACCAAAACCGAACCGAACAGAAAGAGGAAACCAAGAATGGAAAGATCGAAACTCCCAGTAAGAAATTCGAGAAAGCAGAAACATGGGGAAAGCTAAAGGGGTCGAAGAATCGAAAGAATCGGAGGGGGGGGGGGCTGTCTCTTATACACATCTAGATGTGAGGGAGCAACAAGTCGAAGAGGAATTCACCGATTGAAGTCAAATTACGAAAACGGAGGCGGTCATTGGAGGGGGGCGAGGGGGAAGCAGACTCGATCGTGGCGGAGGGAGTATCGATTTCTCGGAAAGGAAAAAAAGAAAGAAAGATGTGGCGGGGGGTAAGAAGGAAGGGAAGGGAGAAGAAGGGACGTTGCCGCGAAACTTGAATATTAAGGGCGCATGTGAATGAATAAATTCGGGCCAATCAAGAATCGCCGATTTTTTTCATTTTAAAAAAAAAAATATTATGAAATAGAAATACCACCACCTCAATTAGTAATCGAGGGACCTGAAATTCATTTTACAAACAACACGATTCGAAATCACGTCTACAACATTCAAAGATACAACGTGGTTCTGTATCGTATCGTATCCCCTCCTAAATTTCCTCTTCTCGTCTTTTTCTTCCTTTGTCCTTTTGAAATTATCATTTGCAAAGAAGGTCGTGGATGAGGTCATATCCTACGTACACGTGTCACGTGTATTCGGATCGACGGCTGGATTTGAAAGTTCCCGTGCGCTACATTATAGATTTTTCAAATTATGGTGCGCACGTAATTTATTTAGACTCGGACAGATACTTTTGGCAATGAACATCGTTAGACGGGATTTTAGGAGGACTGACTGACTAACCACTGCGACTAAAGAAAGGGACGGGTGCAGATTCTGGCGTTTCATTTGTTTCACATGGAAATGCTGTTGGGAATTCCCTTGCCGGTGATCCCTTCACTGCTGCCTGGGGAAAGCGATGAGAACGGCATGTTCGCCGGCCCAACCCTGTTCTTCCATCTCTTATCGCTGTTCATCTGCGAGATCCTCCCCTCGATCTCCTCCAACCTCTTTTTGAACTTCTGCAATGCCTCCAGTGGTTCCCCATCTGAGGTCCACTCGGGGGTGTCTCTCTGTCCGAGATAGACCTCGTCGGTCAAATGCCTGGACTGCTGCTCGAACAGGGAGATCCCCATGAGAGTGTCTCCACGTCCAGGGATTGTTTTCAGCAACACCTTCTCGGGGTCCTTCTCCAGCTCTTCGTACTCGGGAGTCCCCTCCTTTGGCATGAATCGCCTGCTGGTGGTAGGCCTGTTCGGCAGGTAACCTCCGAAAGGATACTGCCCAAAGTTCATCACCGCGTGTAGAGCTGATGCCACCCATATGATTGTCGTGCACGTCCCCGTGAGGTCCTTAAGGGCTTGCATCCTTGGCCACCACAGCTCATCCTTCTTGTCTCCATGTCCGACTTCCACAAGTTCCTTCCACCATGCCTGGAGCTCCACATCGTTCTGCACCTCTTTGTCGGTCCTGTAATAGAAGAAGCAGTAGTCCTTGACCCATATCTCTATTGCAGACCATACTTCGAGGCCGTCAACAGCATAGGGGTAGTCTTCAATCATCAGCCGGAGGCCATGAGGCGAATTAGAATCTTCAACTGCCATTCCTCTGCAGAGAAGACATCCTGGATATTCAGTTCCCCTTTCATTTATGCGAGTGTTGGCAGACGATAATCACTAACCGTCTGATGAGATCTGCTGGCAGCGCCTGCTCAGGGAAGATCCAATCCTTGTATGCTGCCGATGTCAACTCCATCGAGCACTTGGATGTAAATACAATGGACTCCGCTATACCTTCCGCACCAAGGAGTACCTCCCTCGCCAAAGCGTTTGTATTCATTGTATCGCGAAAATGAGGATGCAGAAGCTTGTAAATAGGATGGATCACGCTGAGCTGCCTATTCATGGCGATTACAAAAGGTTCGATCGCAGCATGAGTATTCAACCTGCATGCAAAGTTTTGAGATCATTCCACGACACCAACACTCTTTTTCTGTTTTGCGCCTGCCAGAAATTGATGCTTACCAGTGGCTGATCAATTCATGGTGACCTACATCGTTGATAACAGCATAGACCTTGGCCAGCTGCCATAAGTTACCCTCAATGCCTTCATCGGATGGAGTGTACACCTGGCTGACTGAACCGTACTGATCTCCGTCGGGATGCGGCAAGCTCAGTTCTATGGCCAACGGCTTTAGAGTCCCATCCTGTCGCAAGAAGAGAAGTGTCCGCGTAGCATAGGTCTTCGCGCCCATCATGTTTGTACGCCTCAAGTACGGCATTACCATGTCATGATGATCTAATATGAACAACCTGTTCTTCTTAATGGCCTACAACATTCAGATTCCAACCAGTTATATCGCTGGTCCTTTGCTACAGAAACTAGACTGCTCACCCCCAGAGGAATAAGTACCTCACGCACACTCAGTCCATCCAAACGATCCTTAATGTCACCTTCAGTTATTGAGCTGGCCTGATTTCCATAAACAGCTGTGTCTAGCTTGCTCGCCGGAGGAAATTCCTAGTTTAATTCCATGAACATACATACATGTTAATAAAATGCCGGACAATTAAGGGAAGTGATTCATTGTTGATTACCTGTAGACGCCGTATAGCAACAGGGTGGACTCCAGCAAGCATTTCTCTGGTGAACTCTTCGTCAGTCATCCAAGCAGACTTGTCATCTGAGTGGAGTTGGACAAGATGATGGTTAAACTTAAAAACTTAATACCGTCAACTGAACCGAGTTCACTTACGTTGAATCACTTTGGGCATAGGATACTTGAAAAGTCCTTCGCCGTCAGCCGGAAGAAGGTCCTTGACAAACTCAAGGGGGACAATTTTCTTTATAAATTCGACAAGATGCTCGGGTAGCTTGATACCCCCCTCATAGAGACTGCTGAGCTCATCCCGGAACGAACCAAACTCTTTCGTAGATCCATGCAGGAAAGTTCCAATAGTCCGGATGCTTGATTTCAGCCTAAATGCGGAAATGTAGGAAATCTTTATGCGACCCAATCGTTCATCTCTAGGGACGTATATGTTTAGGACGTCAAAATCAGGCAGCTTGCTCTCCGTGTTAGGATCTGTGCAGAACACGAAAAGAATGATTAACAAAGAGTTCTGCTTGATTGACTCAAACACAAGCCGGTCAAGGCCTCTAACCTGATTTTGTCGGTTTTCGCCCCGTCCTCCCCCTGCGAGGATAGGGAAACTCGACAGAGCCACCGATGACTGGCCTCGCATACTCTGAACCCTTGTCGGGATCACCCAAGTCGTTGTAGTAGTCGTAGTCGTAAACTCTATCCCATTTCTTGAGCTGTCCTTTTCCGTCTCCTCTCAAGCTAATCAGTTCCTCTTGTCTATACTTTATCAGAGGAGTTGGGGTTTGTGACGGAAGGTACGTGTTGTTGGAGAAGAAGATGCGACTGCTTTTGTAGTACTTGACAGGGTAAACCCACGAGTTGCAGACGAAGTGGACTCGTCTGTGGCCAGGAACATCTTCAAGTGTAATGGTCTTGAGGTAAAACTCACTGTAGTGATTGTTTCGCACGACAATAGCTCCAGGCAGCCCCATCTCGTCATCCCAGTCAAAAGTGACCTCGTACGTTGAGTCGCTTGCCATCAGAGGAGAGGCGGTAGTGATCCATTTTTCCAGGTATGCTGGCTTTCCGACCTTCCCCTTGCCTCCGTTATCTGCACGTGTATGATGACTGGCTTCATAATAGCAAAAGGCTTTACGCAACTGTATGATGTACAAAACGCCTCTGGAGAGCTGAAATATTACCAGGATCACCACGGACAGCGCTAACAAGCTGGAGCGTCACTTTCTGGCCGAACAACTCATACACTCGATCAAGGAAGGAGACTCCCAGGTCATTGAATTCCAGCGAGTTCTTTTTCATCAGCACCACCGTCCCCTTGATTCTGCAGCCATCACGACTCTCGGTCAACGGTCCCGCCTCAATGACCATACTGCTTTTTCCCCGGTCCCTAAAATTCACCCCACTCCGAATGATTTCTTTCTGATGGGAGAAGAAGTCAATCCGAAGAGTCCCCATATATAGAGCTAAGTAACATCGCCAGCAGACGCAATGCCACGTGAAAAGAAGACAGTTATATCTTGATTAGGATGCTTAATCATTCTTTGTCTTTTTTATTGCAGCAGAACTCATCCATTGCCGTTTCTTTTTGCTTGAATTTTCAGAAATGTGCATATGCATCATGGGACTTGAGAAGCAACATGGTTTGAATCTGCTGTCAAGGCCTCATGTGCAACGTTGCTTCCATTGATAAATCTACGATTGCTTCTTTAACATGTAACAAGCAACTACCCTCTGTTACGCTTCATCTGTCAAACAGCTAAGAAAAAAATATTCGAGCTGTCCTAGTCATCCTTATCAGGATACTCGCATCACCGCCATCATCATCATGGTAATTCTATATGTGGGTCGTCATCAACACTGCCCTTTCCTCGAATTCATAGCAGTGGCCAGGCCTGAAATTGTGAGTCATGTGCTTTAATATTGACGTTTTCTCATTAATTCATATGCATTCGGTAAATTCACCAAGTTCCATCTTGGACATTATGTTGGTGCAGTTCGCCATTTTTTGTTTCGACAAGTACAGCATGACCATATGAATCGAGAAGATCTTACATAAATAGCAGTTAAGGACAATTTATTGACGCAGATTACAACTGCACATATTTCGACATTGGATTTCATGTTGACATCACATCCATGACGAAGTGTTTTTACATTGAGATGCTATTTGGGACTCCCTTGCCAGTAATCCCTCCACCACTTTGTGGATAAAGCAGCATATACGGAATGTTAACAAGTCCAACCCGGTTATTCCATCTCGGATCGCTGTTCATCTGCAGAATCTTTCCTTCGATTTCTTCAATCTTTTTTGTGAACTTCTTGAAAGATTCCATTGGTGTGGTATCCACAGTCCAATCAGGTGTGTCCGTCTGACCAAGGTAGACCTCCTCGGTAGAATGCCTCGACAGCAGCTCTATGAGCGAAAGTCCCAGAAGAGTCTCCTTACGAGGGGTGATTGTCTCCAGAAATACTCTTTCAGGGTTTGAGTTTAGCTCCTCATACTCAGGAGTTCCTTCCTTAGGCATAAATCGCCGGCTAGTGGTCGGCCTATTAGGCATGTAGCCACCATAATGATACTGTCCGAAGTTCACTGCTGCATGCAGCGCTGATGCCACCCATATCATAATCGTGCAGATATCTTTAAGATCCCTTACAGTGTGCATTTTCGGCCACCACAGTTCATCCTTCTTGTCGCCATGCCCCTGCTCTCTGAGTTCCTTCCACCAGACCTGAAGTTCCATATCATTCTGAACAGATTCATCTGCAGCATAGTAGTAGGAACAGTACTCCTCAACCCAGGTCTTTATCGCAAACCATATCTCAAGGCCGTCAACGGCATATGGGTAGTCCTCGATCACCAAGCGGAGGCCACGGGGCGATTTTGCATCTGGAATCGCCATTCCTCTGCACCGAAGAGAATTCTAATTATCACTTGTCCGCAAGAACGAATATAGGAGAAATGTGGTGTCAACTATGAGTAAATCAATACCGGTTGATCAGATCTGTGGGCAGAGCTTGCTCGGTAAATATCCAGTCCTTGTAAATTGCAGACGACATCTCCATTGAATATTTGTTTGAGTATAATGTGGACTCCAGTACTCCTCCCGCATTTATAACTATCACTCTGGCAAATGCGTTCAAGTTCAACGTGTCACGGAAATGAGGATACAGAAGCTTGTATATTGGGTGGAGCACGCTCAGTTGCCTATTCGCGGCAATGATAAATGGCTCGATGACGGCATGAGTTAGCAACCTGCATGAACATATGATGTAAAGATAGGCAGTGGTTAAACTTGCTGAACACATAACTAGCTAATCGTACCAATGGCTGACGTTCTGATGACGACCCACATCATTGACTGCCACATAAGCCTTTGCCAGCTGCCAGAGGTGGCCTTCAACACCTTGGTCGGCAGGTGTATGAACCTCGTTGATAGCACCATACTGGTCTCCATTAGGATGCGGCAAACTTAGTTCTATAGCTACTGGCTTCAAAGTTCCACAGTCCTGCAAGAATAGCAGAGTTCGTGTGGCATATGTCTTCGTGGCCGTGGAGTTTATCCTCCTCAAGTACGGCATCACCATGTCGTGATGATCCAGTATGAATAATTTGTTCTTCTTAATGGCCTGCAATATTCATCAGATAAGAAACTAGTTTGTTCCTGTTCAAGCGCATTCAAACAAAGAAGTACCTCACGAACACTCAGGCCATTTAAGCAACTCTCAATGTCGTCTTCGGTTATCGAACTTCCCTGGCTGCCATATACCATTGGGTCGAGCTGGCTGGTCGGAGGAAATTCCTGGCGATGCGATGGCATAAATACATTCCTCACTCGTATGATCATCGAATATATGCAATAAAATATACCCGTAGACGTTTTATAGAAACAGGGTTGATCCCGGCAAGCATCTCTCGGGCAAATTCTTCATCGGTCATCCATGCCAACTTATTGTCTGTGTAAACCAGAAGAAAAATGTGTCGAGTTAGCTACAATTCAGATAGATTACCAGTGCAGAAATTAGTTGGACTAGTTGGCTCACATTTTAGCACTTTCGGCATCGGATACTTGAGAAGTCCCTCGCCTTCGGTCGGGATAACCTCCTTAATTAGCTCTAGGGGAACATCCTTCTGTATGAACTTGATCAAACATTTGGGCAGCTTGATCCCGCCTTCATAGATATCAAGTGCTTCCCGGAATGACCTGAACTCTTTATGGGACCTGCATAACAAGGATCCAAGCTGGGGGTAGAAGTACTGAGTGATCGATTTTAGTCCTGACCCAAGAATGTCGGACAGCTTTATGTGGCTGAATCGTTCGTCTGCCGGAACGTAGATCTTGATGCTTTCGAGAAGCGGCAGCCTGCTTTCAGTATTAGGATCTGTGGAGAGAAACCATGAAGATGGATGATGAACAATGGCCATTCGGCCAATCAAGACAAATCTACGTGACGACAATCGCTGCAATCTAACCTGACTTGGCTGGTTTTCGACTAGTCCTTATCCTCCTAGGATAGGGGAACTCGGCAGAGCCACCAAGAACTGGCCTTGCATATTCCTGACTCTTGTCGGGATCAGCCAAGTCATTGTAGTAGGCATAGTCGTACACTCTGTCCCATCTCTTGAGCTCTCCTCTTCCATCTCCTCTCAACATGATCAGTTCTTCTTCTCGGTACTTCTTTAGAGCGGCCGGCGTTTGATTAGGAAGGTATGCCTGCGTGTTTTCAATGGATGAAGACATATTTTCCATGAAGGAAGGTTCTTTAACCCGCTTTGGATTGAACGGATTAAAGATAAAAAAAAACACCTACCTTGTTGGAGAAGAAGACGCGATCGCCTTTGTAATACTTCATGGGGTAAACCCAGGAATTGCAAACAAAGTGGACTCGTCCGATTCCAGGAACATCTTCCAGTGTGATCGTCCTGAGATAAAACTCGCTGTGGTGCTTGTTTCGGACGAGGACCGCCCCAGGAAATGCCATCCCTTCATCCCAGCCGAAAGTGACTCTGAATGTCGACTCCCGTGCTACCGGCGGAGCGACCGTACAGATCCAATTTTCAAGATACGCGGGCTTCCCAACCCTCCCCTTACCGCCGTTTTCTGTGCATGTCAAAGACTTCAAAACTTTCACGTACTTAACAGCTCATACCCAAACATAATGCAGCTAGGCAACTTCCTCACCGGGATCGCCATGGACAGCACTGACGAGCTGAAATGACACCTTCTGACCAAACAATTCAAAGACACGGTCCAGGAAAGACTCCCCCAAGTCGGTCAAGTCACCGGAATTCTTCTTCATCAGGACTACCGTCGCCTTGATCTTCGCCATAGCAACTTCGCTTCAAGAATCACAGTCTTTCCTGCGCGCGCAATACAAGCATCGACAAAGAACATAATTTTATATAGACCAACTGATGGCTTGGTGTTACAAGAAATCGAAGTACGAAAGGTTTGATTGGGAAAGACTCAAACCGCAACTCATGGATATTACACGCCTCCCCCATCTGTCAATAGCTTGCATCCCCATGAACGATTCATGTGATCGAGAGAAACATGGATATTTAAATTGAATTTAATCATAATTGAATAATGCGTCAACTATGAAACGATTACAGCCAACAATCCAGTGGAGACGCTGTTGGGGAGATAGGTACGGATACCTTCTTTTTTTTTTTTTTACTCTTCCTCGTTCTTTCCCCCTTTTACCTCTCCCTTCTCCTTTTCTTTCTCATTCCCCTTCCTTCCTTCTCCCTCTCCCCTTCTCCTTTTCTGTCTCTTTCCCCTTCCTCTCCCTCTCCCTCTCCCTCTCCCCTCGCCTTTCCTTCTCCCTCTCTACTATTCCCTCGCCTCCTATTTTATTTGTTTTAAGGACGGGGAAGGCGGGTCCGCCTTCGCCCTGGCAGATTTTAAAAATTTATCATATTTATAAATTGAAAGACTAATTTTTAAAATTTAACCTAACGTTTAATTCGATATTTTAAAAATTTTTACTATATTCGATAACTTCACTGTTGGGATGCTGTTTGGGATGCCCATCCCGGTCAGCCCGGTTCGCTCATGGGAGAGCAGCGTGTAAACGACATCCACCGGCCCGACTCGGTTCTTCCACAAAGGCTACAAGTAGGAGTTGAGGGTCAATAACTGTGTGTTCCCATAGACTAGAAAAGATCAAAGCATGTCCAAAAAAGAAAGAAAATGGTTATACGCCTTCGTTCTAGTTCTTCCTCTCGAATCACACTCCACCAACATTCTTCGCATAAGCCTTTTGATCTCCAGTGTTTGCTCGAGGAATTAGGAGAACCAATGGGGGATCCGGGTTACTTCTTGCATCTCTTGATGAGGTTGCATAAGGAAGATAATTCCGTGTATGCACTTAGTGTCCTAATTTCTGCCGCGGAACACTTTTGGGTTGGGCACGAGGCCATTCTTCTTAGCGGCTATGACCAATTGGTCATTGAACGGGCAGGGCATTTGCTGGCGTGGATAACACCTAGCGTGAGGTAAGCCTTTGAATCTTGGCATGGTTTCTTTAGAGGTTTCTAATTTTGCATGGGTTTCTTGTTTGATCTAGGGATGTCCGACCAAAAGATCTCGTTACTCTGACGGTCAAAGAGAAAATAAATGCGGCGCTGAATAGAAATGGTGAATTAAGTTACTTCGACATACAGGGAATCCTATCTCTTCAAATACTTAACCCGGTGGATGACACCTGGTTGAAGACAAAACCAGACAAAGAAAAGCAGAGGAAGTTAGAGCCAACCTGAACTTGAATTTGTTCTCCTTGCTCATCTGATATTCTCCTTGGCAGATCGAAAGTGGTAGTAATCCGGGAATCCTTTTTGAGACCCACCCAAACATAAACAAAGTTTTTTCTCCGGTGCCAATATATCGAGACCCGAATAGACCTTTCTCAACTTGTCAAGGCAGAGATGGGGATGGTGTAGGGCTTATGAGGTGGAGAACGCGAACTAACGATGAATTGATGGTACCGCTAACAGGTAGGTCTTATATCTGGTCTTCTACAAGTTCTTTATATCATTTGCAACTCCTGTTATGGTATATTATCTTTTCATGTAGTAAACTGTCGGCCAAATGAAGCTTGCGTAAGCTTCAAGTATGAAACTTCAACAACTTTTGATGTGAAAAACGTTACGATCTATGTACCCCTCCCAGCTATGAGAGAAGCTCCAAATGTGAGGAAAATTGATGGCGGATGGAGTTAAACTCGAATCTCTGTTACTTTTTCGTTGTGTGAGTAGGGATGATTGTGGAATATATGAAGGATAGAAGTTTTCTAAAGTTTTTACGAGACCAGAGAATATTGGTATTCTTATCTTGACTTGTCAGTATAGCATTTTCCTAAGCAATTTGTTCGGTGTATCTGATTCTTGCAGATATGACTCGAAGAATTCTATTTTCGTGTGGTTTATTCCTCTCATTGACAATTCAAACCGAAAGTTGGGTTTAATTCAAATACTATCTTTGAACTCTGTAACTGTTTCCAATTAATCACTGTTGATTTTGCTAATGAATTATTTGCAGATCTATGGAGTTTGTTGTTCCTCCAGCAAATGCTTCCGCATTTTTCCCAATCTCTGTGCTGTTCTATGCAACGGCTCGATTTCTCACATCATATTCTCGGATTTTGCCATAGCTTTTGCACTTTTTACCAACTGGGTATATGGGATGTACTCTTAGTGCAGTGTATTGTGACATCTGATAAGATCAAAATTTATCTTAGTTTGGCTTTGATATCTTCGCTGCAAGTTCTTTGCACTTTATATACGCCACCAATTCCGTGACGACAAACAAGATAAAAGCTCTTATACCAATGTTCTCGGTGTAGAAACCAAACCCGAATTAGCGGTAATTCTCTCTTGGATAGAAAGATCTCGTTTTAATTTATTGAACGAAATCAAAATGCATTGTGAGGACAAAACCTAGAGCCTAAAAATGTATAAAATCTAAATAAGGATATCTCCTCCCAAATCTTTTCATAATTATTATAACTACGAGCAAAGCATAAACAAGTTACTTTGTACAGACAATTTTTTTATGGGTTTATATATTATTACTTATAAAAAAAACTAAGGTATTTTATTGCATGTAAGTCGGTGATTATGTTGAAAATGAAAATATATAATATGTCATGCTTTCATTTACAGCTTGAGTTTTAGGACTGTGGGCATCGACTACTGTACAAAAGTGATATCAAAGCCAGAGGTCGAGGGTTGACGATTCAATCCAGCCTATTGGAGGATGGTTCTTGCCACTTACATGTACTTTGACATGGACATGCCCGATATTCTAGAGCGGATTAAGGAGTCTTCTTTTTCCTTTTAGTAGAAATTTCAACGAAAAGACCGCTATCAACCCGAATTTGTGAGTCTTTGATATGAAAAATAGATCGTGAGGCATTATAATATGTGTACACATAGGGTTCTATAACATTCTAAAGATCCTAGAGTTCGCAGTTTAACTAATGACATATAGTTCTATAGACCAAAGATGCTAGAGTTAGCAGCTCTACAAGAAATGGAAGTAAGAAAGGTTTGATGGGGAACAACTCAATCCGCAACCCCTTCCCTCTATTTGTCAATATATTTTATTGCTTGTATTCCCAGACATGAGCCATGTGATAAACAGAAATGTGAATATTTAAATTGAATTTAATCTTAATTCAATAATGTCGTGGTAACTATGAAACGATTACAGCCATCAATCCACTGGATTACAACTTTTCATTTTTAAATTTTATTCAATAACCTTATTGACCACCCGTCCTCACAATCAATTTATTTAACGACATGTAAGTAAAAATATAAAGATTTTAAACGATTTTCGCATGGAGAGCCACGTGTCCTAAATGGAGACGCTGTTGGGGATGCCCATCCCGGTCAAGCCCGGTTCGCTCGTTGGGTAGAGCAGCGTGTAACCGACATCCACCGGCCCGACCCGGTTCTTCCACTTCCCATCCCGGTTCATCCCCAGGATCTTCTTCTCGATCTCCCCCAACCGACTCCCGAACCGGTCGAAAGCCTCCAGCGGTTCCTTGTCCGCCGTCCACTCCGCCGTGTCCCTCCTCCCGAGGTACACCTCGTCCGTCGAGTGCCTCGACAGTATCTCTATCAGCGATACCCCCAGCAGTGTCTGCAGCTGCGCCGTTATTGTCTTCAGGTACGCCTTCTCCGGGTCCGACTCCAGCTCACCGTACTCCGCCGTCCCTGGTTCCGGCATGAATCTCCGGCTTATCGTTGGCCTGTTTGGCAGGTACCCGGCGTAAGGGTACTGCCCGAAATTGACGGCCGCGTGGAGTGCCGACGCCACCCATATGATGATGGTGCAGCTACCTGTCAGGTCCTTCAGGGTCTGCATCTTCGGCCACCATGGCTCGCCCTTCTTGTCGCCGTGCCCCTTCTCGACCAGCTCCTTCCACCACGACTGGAGCTCCGTGTCACTTTTGACGGCATCGTCGGACTTGTAGTAGAAGGAGCAGTAGTCTTCGACCCAAGCCTCGATCGCTGACCATATCTCAAGCCCTGTCTCTTATACACATCTAGATGTGTATAAGAGACAGGAGCAGTAGTCTTCGACCCAAGCCTCGATCGCTGACCATATCTCAAGCCCATCCACAGCGTACGGGTAGTCCTCTATCAGCAGCCGCAGGCCGTGCGGCGAGTTTTTGTCCTCGACAGCCACTCCCCTGCAGTTGCAGATCCCGATCGATCAATTGATGCTGCTGAGCTACATGGTTCTGTTTGAAAAGGACTGTCGATGTTTACCTCTTGATGAGGTCCGCAGGAAGAGCCTGCTCGGGGAAAACCCAGTCCTTATACACCGCGGAGGAGAGTTCCATGGCATACTTGGCCGGGAATACGGTAGACTCCAGGACTCCGCCTGCATCAATAAGAATCTGTCGTGCAAACGCGTTTATGTTCATGGTGTCCCTGAAATGAGGTTGCAGGAGCTTGTAAATCGGGTGCAGCACACTTAGTTGTCTATTGGCCGCTATCACGAAGGGTTCAATTGTTGCATGAGTGTTCAACCTGCCATTACAAGAAGTCATACCAATGAATTGGTGTGATCAAAGACTGCTGCCGGCAGTTTAATACAACCATTTACCAGTGGCTTATGAGTTGGTGGTAGCCGGAGTCGTTGATGGCAGCATAAGCTTTGGCAAGCTGCCACACAGAACCTTCCACACCCTTATAGGCAGGTGTGTACACTTTGTTAACAGCACCGTACCGATCTCCTTCAGGGTGGGGCAGGCTGAGCTCAATAGCCAGCGGTTTCAAAGTCCCGTCATCCTTTAGAAACAGGAGAGTTCGAGAGGCATAGGTCTTCGTGGTCGTGGTGTTTATCCGCCTGAGGTATGGAATGAGAGCATCGTGATGATCCAGAATGTATAGCCTGTTCTTCTTGATGGCCTGCAGTTTTGCACTCATCTCTATGATTCCGGCAGATAGAAAGAGCGAGAAAAGCTGATCGATGCGATGTGCCTAATGTATAACATGAATGTATGAACTCACCTGATGTATGCTAACGCCATCGAGATTATTCTTAATATGATCATCAGTGATTGAACTGGTTTGGTTGCCATAGACAGCGGGGTCTAGCTTGCTCACAGGAGGAAACTCCTGCAGACTGCGGATGAGGACAGGGTTAACTCCGGCGAGCATTTCTCTGCCAAATTCCTCATCGGTCCTCCATGCAGACTTATTCTCTGCATATCAAAGACAATTTTTTTCGTACTAAATATTGACGTAATGAATTTCAGGACGGGGATCGACTTTTACAAGCACTTCCGGCTTACCTTGAATCACTTGAGGCATCGGATATTTAAGGAGTCCTTCACCCTCGGTTGGAAGCACCTGCTTCAGAATCTCCAACGGAACACTCTCCTGGATCTTGCCAACGAAGCTGTTGGGAAGCTTGAGACCTCCCTCATAAAGGTCGAGCACATCCTGGAAAGAATCGAACTCATTTGGGGTCTTGTCAAACAGAGACTCCAGCTCTGGCTTGACGAACTGCCCGATGGACTTCAGCGAATAGGCAAGGAAATCTGACATCTTCAAGTGACCAAACCGTTCGTCTCTAGGCACATATATGCTTAGGCTCGTGAGAAGGGGCAGCCTGCTCTCGCTGTTCGGATCTGCGACAGGTCAACCGTAATTGAGTTGCGATGCAAAACAGTGAGGGAACTCAAATTGCTCTGAGCAACTTACCTTCTTTCGTCGGAGGGCGACCAGTCCGTCCCCTGCGAGGGTAGGGATACTCTGCTGATCCTCCGAGAACTGGCCGTGCATAATCTGGACCTTTGTCAGGGTCACCCAAATCGTTGTAGTAAGCGTAGTCATAGACCCGGTCCCATTCCTTTAGCTCTCCCGTTCCATCTCCCCTCAAGCTGCTCAACTCCTCCTCTCTGTACTTAACCAACGGTGCCGGAGTTTGGCCTGGAAGATACGTCTGAAAACGTTGCCTTAGAGTTAACCCTGATACGACAGATAAAAAAAAAAAATCGGGAGTAGCTCATCAGCACGCTTTAATGGTGCATACGTTGTTGGAGAAGAAGATGCGGTCCATCTTGCTCTTATGGGCTGGATACACCCAGGAGTTGCAGACGAAGTGAACTCGGCCATGGCCTGGGACATCCTCGAGAGTTACGGCCCTGAGGTAGAACTCGCTCTGGTGGTTGTTAATTACGGTGATCGCGCCGGGGAGGCCAATTCCTTCATCCCAGTCGAAGTAGACCTTGAACGCGGACTCTCCCGCCGTCAGGGGAGTGAAGGTGGATATCCATTCTTCTAAGAAGGCCGGGGTTCCCAGCTTCCCCTTGAGACCATTTCCTGCATATTCTCGTATCATTAAAAGCAGAATTAAGGAAGTAACAGTGACGAAAGTAATAATTAAGGAGGGCATGTCCATATCATCCCTAATGACCTTTTTTTTATATGATTTACCGGGTCGATTCAAAGGGTTTTCTCGGACTCAGATCCAACGAATCGTTAAGTCATATTATGTCGCAATAACCACATAATCGATATTAAACGATGAAATAACTGCGACCGGCGGCATTATCTTATTTTTGCTATCAGATAGATCATCTACAAAGCAAAGTGACCCCCAACGAGCTCCGTGACACAGGATGACCATGAAAGCACTCACCGGGGTCGCCATTAGACGCGCTTATAAGCCGCAGGGACACCTTCTTTCCCAACATCTCGTCCAGGTCGTCGATGACCGACGCGTCGAAGTCGTCCAAGTCCAGCACGTTCTTCTTCATCAGGACAACCGTCGCGGGCACCTTATGACTATCCCCGGACGATCCCGCCTTTGGCTTCACATGGTGGCCCACCTTCTCCTTGATCGCGCCTATGACCTCCTCCAACATCTTCACTTCTTTCTCCTTTCCTCCACAAACAATGAACGAAACCAAGTAAAGTGAGAAAGCAAGAGGGGGGGTGGGGGGGAAGTTGTTGGGTCTTCCTTCAAATCACAAAGATAATGGAGGGCATTTATAGATCGAAAGCCAAGCCCTTCCCTATTCCCAACGTGAATAATATTTCCCGGCTGATTTGGTCACGTTCATAATATTTAATAGCCCATTATCTTTCCTTCTAGGAGTACATCGCGGTCGTCTCGTAAGCGTTGGCGAAATCATGCCAGTTTTAAACAGAAGAGTTTTGTTTTCAGACAATCTCTGATCAAATGTGGCAGCCGGTAGGATTGGGTAGTAATATATATCCCTAAATCTAAGTTAACAAACTAATAATAAAGAAGAACCCACCACGCCCACGGAATTAAAGCTTTTATTGATCCCAATCAAGAGCGTTGGCTTAAATTTAATGGTACCAAGTCAAAATAAGTGTTTGAATTTGAACAACTACGAAACATGAGCGGTTGACGTATCAAGTGTTTGGGTTAGAAGAATGTTCGGCCTTTTTGGATGGAGGCTTAGCCGCCGGAGGTAAATTGCCGCATATATCCTTTTGATTCGGGAAAAGAGAGGAGTTTCAGGGTATGAAGTGGTTAACGGAGAACATGAAATGGTTGGACAAGCAATAACTGCGACCGTCGAGGGGGGGAAGAGGATCATTGAATGAATGAAATGGTACCGAATGAACGTAACACGCATGGCGCACAATGACACCCACGTTGCCCTCATGGCTGATGCCACTCCGATTCAATGCACATCGTACGAAATAACTTATTACATGTCATGGCTACCGCGAGATCGGGTCTCACCTGCGGTTCAATAGCAGCATCAACTCAACTGTCATTCTTCTTCTTGCAAACGCAAGAGAGAGTGACCGAGCGAGGCATAGTAATGCTCTCCGTTGGGCCGTCACCGCTGCCGATGCATGTTTCGCGTGCGCATAATCCTCTCGACCATGGATATGTATGTGTGTTCGTCTTATTATTGAAAAGGATGAAGTCCTTTCTGACAAGAAAACGTGGCTTCTTTCTTTTTCTGATCATCCAAAACCCAAATGTAACTTTTGTTTTGTTTTTTTTTTTAAATCCATTTTTCGGAGTATAGCTGTTTAGTCACGGTCACTGATGACAACACCCAAACAAAGAAAGAGAACAAATAATTAAAAAGGAAAAAATCCGTATTATAAGGATTCGTTGAGAAGACTCCACACGAAACGACCATTGTAATAATAACAATAATAATACATGGCGATAATGGAGGGATACAAACGAAAGTCATGGGAGAATTGGGTAAACTGAAAACGGAGAAATCTAGAGGGGGAAAGAGAAGATAAATTAAGAATAACAACAAAGAAAAGGAATTGGATACTTCCTTGAGGGGGAAAATGGCAAAAACTTATCTTTTCTACACGTTGGTGGTCGCTTTCCGACGCCGTGTCCGATCAATAAACAGTTCAGGGTTCCCCGTTGAAGAAGAGGGAACAAAGAGAAGCAGCAAATGGAGGACGCGGGCCTGAAATTAATGGCCCATAAAAGTAATCCTTAACTGGGCTTATGGACCATAACATTCTATGCCCGCGAAACCAGGTTCGGTCCAGCCCATCGATCATCCAACCAAAAAGAGAAGGAAATCAATCGGTCGTTTAAGAAGAAGAAGAATCGGAGAAGATGATGCCTGGCGGGAACTACACGACCATCGATGGCCAGAGGGTCTCCGGATCCGTCCCCGTGAGTCCTTCTTCTTCCTCCTCTATCTCCATTTACCTCTACGGTAGATCTCGTTCTTTTCTTTCCTGTTACCTTCTTTGGCGTCTGATCGTGGTTTTGTGTTTCTGCGCTTTTTTCTGTTGATTGGTTCGTTGCTGCAGGCCGTGCCTGATCCCGGGCACGTCGCCGTCAAATTCACGGGTAATTTTCCTTACCATTCCCGGGAGAATCTCTTATTGTTTCATTTCACGTTGTGATTCTCCGCTCGGACTCTGATCGCCGACTTATTTTGGCAATGCGTTTGAATTTCTTTTTCTGGTGAAGAAATATTCTACGTCTGTCCGTTGCATTCGTTTGCGGTTGAAATATTTTAGATTGGTAATCCAATTTTAGGTTTAGTTGATTCGGTGTGGGGTAGAAGTAATTCGCTTGTGGTTTCTCTTTTGTTGGGATGTTCCTGCTGGGGTCATTGAGTCAGTGTTGCAGCATTGCTACTTGCGATAATTTTTCAGATGTGAAGCCTGTTTCTGGTTGTTATTGACGAGCTTGCTTCTGTTATCATCAGAGTCTAACCTCCAGCAATTTCCGCCATCTCAATCCAAAGGGAAGATATATGGTGGCGCTGCTCCTCCGAGAGATGCTGACGGTAGTGCATTGCTCTGTCCTCGTTTATTGTTCTTAATTTGGGAGAATTGATGGTGTACGGGTGTGATGATTCTGGTGCAGTGGGCACTATCTATCGTGCATATGACCCCTTCAAATAACTCCATTCTTATTTTGTGTTTCAGATACTTTTTCAAAATCTGGATCCAGTACTGATGTTCCCCAACCTGCTGGAGGATGGTTCGCAATGTTCAGTGTTGCCACTTACAGGCCGTACTTTGACGTGGACACGACCGATGTTCTAGAGAGGATCAGGGAGTCTCTCTTTCCTTTTAGTGGAAACTTCAACGAAAAGACCGCTAGCAACCCGGATTTGTGAGTCTTTGTTATGCAAAAAGTAGATTGCGAAACAGTAAAATGCGCGCGCGTGTGGACACATAGGGTTCTATAAACTTCTAAAAATCCTAGAATTAGCAGTTTGACTAGTGACAGTTAGTGTCAGACTCTGTTGTCGCGCTTCAACCTTATGTTGCTACTCTAACAGGCAAGTCATGTCCGTTAACTGCTTTGCAGATACGGACCATTCTGGATATGTACCACGCTTATTTTTGTGGCTGCCTCAATTGGGACTTTTGTCACATACATCACACACAAGTTGAAGAATGAAGATTGGAACTATGACATAAACTTTGTGACCTGGTCAGCTGGTTTATTCTATGGCTATGTTACTATTGTTCCCTTGGCATTGTATGTTGTTTTGAAGTACTTCTCAGCACCTGCCGGCCTCGTCCAACTACTCTGTTTGTATGGCTACTCTCTGTTCATCTTTGTTCCAGCACTGGTAAGATTCTTGTTTCTATTGGTCGACATCACAAATCTTCAATCCCCCAAACCCCCCATCTCTGTTGGATGCCTAACCGATTGATATTGAACCTGTATCCAAGTCAGTAACAATTTGCTTTTCAGTCAACCAATCCTGCAAATTTTCTCAAATTACCTTTGAAGAGACTGGCTTTTTTATCAAACATGCTGTCATAACTCGAATGTTTATTCAACTCCTCACTCACTTTTTTGTGTTTGCAGTGTCTCTCTATTGTGCCCCTGGAGATTTTCCGATGGGTAGTAGCTGGCGTAGCTGGTTTCATGTCCGCAAGCTTTGTTGCTTTGAATCTTAAAGCACACATCAACTCGGCAGGCGAGAGCTGGTTTCTAATTGTAGCCGCAATTTTCCTCCTACAGCTAGCTCTGGCTGTTGCCCTGAAGACGTATGTGCTTACCGTTACCATATAGAAAGGATCCTTTGGATGACATGCCGGATGATTCTTTGATTACTGACAAGAGCCCTCTCCACTATTTGGAGCCCGGAGTTCATTTCTTCAGTGTTTCTAAGTTATGTGACTCGAAATTCTTACGTTTATTGATTTGTGCGAAGTGATGAAAGGTCTGCTATGTTTTCAATTTTCATAACTTTATGAGGGGTGCATAACTTTATATGCTTAATTTGAGCTACCAGTATAATAAAAAAAAAACTAAAAAAAAGACAAGTGGGTTATTGTTTAATTTGAGCTGCAACCTGAAATATCCATAATCATAATCCTGATGTTATTTCTCTTGAAGTCCAATCTACTGCAAGAACACCACCCACCCACCCTTGAGTCCATCGGGAGTTCCGCTTGCTGCAGCAAACAAATCACCATTTGCAACTCTGACTGCCTCCGAGGTTGCAGGTGCATTCGTGTTATTCTATAAGCTTAAAAATGCATAGTCGTAAAAGTTAAAGAACTCCTGTGAAGATCGAGGCAATTGATTAATATAGAACACATTCAATTATTTGTTTAGCATTTTCGCATTGATTCCAGCGGAATGATCCTCTAAATGACCGACCATTGTTGAAAATAAAATTGATTATGTTGGGAAAGTTTAAGAGTCGAAAGTCTAAAGGTCTTTTGAAGAGGCAAAGATTTGACCATGTAGTGGTTGCCATCAAGGAAAACATAAATTTGGAGAATCTGTCCATTGATGAATGGGTGCAGGAGGAGCGGATGAACAAGTACAAAAAAGAGCAATTGGAGCAAGCTCTTAAAGTCAAACATTCGTTTGGCGAAAAGATCGCATCTTTTCTGTTTGCAGGGGAAAGGGTTTTCGCTCATGACTTCTGATGTACAAATACCACCACCCTCTTGATGGAAGGGTATCATGCAGGGTTGTTAATAAAGTCATAAAGTGCTGTAGTTCTTTCTGTTCACAGAAGGAACAAATCTTCTCTTATCTTATATGCATCATTCTGAGGTTAGATGTTTAGTTTGCTGGGATCTCACAACTTCAAAAGCATAACCCACACCAACACTTGTCCCCGGGGAAGATAAAGCTTGTATACAAAGCAATTTGCATTAGCATATCCAATGCACTACGGATGTGTAACCAACGACCCCGAACACTAATTAAATATATCTATCCCTTCACTACCAAAAAAAAAAAAGTCACCATGCTCATTTCAGTCAGTTTCGTCAGGATCCCCATCAAGAAAAGGGCAATGGGGATTCACAGAGGGTTCACTGATCAAGTCCCCAGCAACTGCTCCTGCATTCAGACCCAGGTGTTCCGCATAAACCTCGTCGTAAGCTTCAATGGTTAAGCCTGAAGCGAGAAACAATTCCACCTCATCGGCAAATGCATCGGCTTTTCCTGCTAAGAATGGCTCAGCAGCAGCAAATACCGTCGCCTTGAATTCTTTTTGCTTGTTTTCGGGAGATTTTGCCGCTACAAAGTCAACTCTATCAGCAGAAAGTTAGCCTTTTGATCTGACTGCAGGTCCATGCACACATGCACAAGGTAAAAGAATGGAGTTGCTGCGGGTGTTTAGTTGCATACCTCTTCAGAGAAGAATCTATAACACCGTAGATGTGGTGCAGGACGATATCAACATCTTCCTCCTAGACATTGACACAGTCCCAGAGTCAAACATTGCTGTTCCTTAATACTGCAACAATTTAAGCTAAAACTACTCTGAAAGAACCCTGATTTCGATTTCATAGGGATCTGTTGGTGAAAGGACATGAATTCCATATGCATTCAACAGGGAGTGAAAATTTGGGTTGCACGTAGTCATGATTCATAAAAAAGAATAGGACCACAAAAGGATGTGAATGCAAGGAGAGCTAGAAGTTAAGGTTGGACACTTTGTCTGGTCATTAAAAGGTTCATGATAGACTGACGACATTAGAGCCGACAAAATGGGAACTGCATAAGACGTGTATACCTTCATTAAAGTTTGGAGTTCCCTTCTTAACCAGCTCAACAGCCAACGATTCGATTGCCGATACCTTTGGGACTTCCAAAACCGAGAAACATCAAATATTTTGCCTAAGCTTCCTGTAAAACTCAACTTAATCAGCTTCAACTGGGAAGACTAAGTAACTGAGCGAGCCACGTGGAGAAGTCCAGGAGCAACTCACCGGGTCGGTCGTTATAGCATCGAAGTCTGTACTTATGTGCCTCTGTAAAGAAAGCGCTTCCCCTGACAAGATGATTAGCATGGAGCAGCTGAAGATTCTGTTTGCTCAGCAAAAAGATGTTTACCTGTCGGTAAATATTTGATCGATGTAATCCCGCAGGAAAGAGTTACCATCGCAGTCATGAATGATGGAGAAGCTCTCAGTCTGCAAAACATGAAGAGGAAATAAAAGAGAGCTAGTAAAAGTAACCACACGAAAGGTTCTCGATCAGTAGAAAAATAGTCGAATGGATCTGCATCAAGCATCCTGCACCTCCAATCAATTTCTCACTACCATTAAGCAATGTCAGGCCAAGTAATCATAAACCTTGCAAATTGGACAGTCTAGAGAAACCAGAGGCATAGAACTGCTCTTTGCAACGACTCCAACCCACCGGGTAATGCAATTGTAACAGAACTTATCTGCAGCGATGGAAGACGAGCACATGTCAGTTTGAATAGGTTTCCATGGTCAGAGCAAACCACAATAACAGCTGCATCAATCACCTACAACCATCTCCTCCAAATTCCACAAGAGCAAAACCCAAACCAGCCATACTCATCGCTATTCAATGAGGATTCCACCCAAAAATCCGAAAACAGGGGAGGAAAATTTCATTTAAACCCTAGAAAAGGAAATAGAGGGAGAGAGAGGGGAAGGATGGGGGGAATCTTACGGAAGCAGCGATCGAGGAACGATTCTTGAAGGGGATCGATGGGGGAGAGGCAGATCGGGCAAGAACAACAGGCGGACGAGCCACCGTTCGCCGCCGGGCCGACGTCGGTGGAGCCGTTCATGATCGAATTAAAGGTTTGATGTCCAAGTGGCGTCTACTCCTATTTATAGTCCCGCAAACCATTCCAACGGTCCACTGGGAACCTTACCTACGTCCAATCGCCGATGATCCCGCCAAGAACCCTGATTTATTCTTCTATTTCGTCCCTCAATGTTCGTCGATCGTGGTGCAACAACGAGCGATCTGCTACGGGAGGAGTAGGAGGAGGAGGAGGAGGAGGCCTCCGCCGCCACCTCCGGTGGTCAGGAGGCTCGTCGGTCGAGCGTTCTGGACGGTCTGGTCGAACAAACGCGTAATGCCGCCACCGATGGATCTGATCGTGGGCGGAGGAGATGGCGGTAGGGGCGGAAATTCGGGGTCTTGGGGAGGTTCCGGACGGAGGTGGTGGGGAAGGAGGAAGGGGTTTTGGTTAGTGGTGAATGTGATTGGGTTGAGCCTCTTGATTGTCAAGGAATTCGAGATTAATTCGCAATCGGGAGTCCTGATGGGGATTGGGGTCGGTGGTAGGCACGACGGCTTTCTTGCAGAGATGATTTTTGTGGGTCGTTGTTTTTGTGGTTTGGTTTTGGGTCTGAGCCAGTGGAGAGGATCAAGAAGAAGAAATAGGAAAAGAGTTTGTATTCAGAAAGTAGAAGACAAACCTGAGTTCGTTTGGTCGTTGGTAATCGACCTAATTTGATTTGCTATTTTTCCTGTGTACTGAAGATAATAATAATAGCAGTGCAAGTAAGATAACAACAAGAGAGAGAGAGAGAGAGAGAAGGCAGTTAACAAAATCCGATAGATAGATAGATAGATGATATACAAGAGAGTAATCCAGCCTCTGGGTTTTATTACCACAATCCATATTATGCACCAGAAAGAAAATCCAAGATCCCAACAGTCATATAACCAGCACATTCCCACATAACCATTTACACCCAGCTGTGGCTCCTCCACAGTATCGCCTCATTCTTCTGCCTGCTTCCACCCTTCGGGATCCTCCAACAGAAAATCATCTGATTTAAGGGGAGGAAAGCAAAGAACAATAACAGTCAACAATATGGATTGCACAACATCAAATGAAACTAACATCACTATTCCTGCCAAAGAGCCATCACCTTGGTCTGACTCCTCGGCTGTCTGCTGATCCTGAAGCTCATTGGGAACCGGCACCTGAGCCACAGGTATAGGGGGTGCAGGCTGCAGCCTTGATGGACCTGGACCCATCCCCGGAGCAGCCACATGCATGCCAGGTGCTCTGACTGGAGGCATGTGCTGAGATGGAAAGAAAGTTGGGGGGACTGCAGTCAGAGGCACGCCGACTGGTATCAGTTCTCTTGGTGTTCCTATCACAGCTAGGCCATTCGAGTCCTCCCTGGGAATTAGGTCAGTCAGGAAGTCAAAGAGGTCAGTCCTGGTGATAGCTGCAAAAATATCACTCTTCTGAAGCGTCCTCCTGCCGCTCTCTTCAACATGATTCCATGCACGCTTTGTCAGTTCAAGAATGAACATCTCACAAGCTTTGGCGAACAAGACGGGGGCCTCAGCTGCTACCATTTTCACGTCCTCATCAGCCTTCATAATCCTTTTGATTCTTGCAAGGGGGACACTGTGGTTCCTAAAATCTGTGACTCTCAGGCATTCCTCACGCTGTTTGGCCCAGAATTCCTGGAGTTGTTGCTGGAGTTGCTGCTGCTGCTGCTGGTATTGCTGACACAGTTGGTACTGAGCGAACTGTGCTCCAGTAGGCTGAACTGGATGAACAGCCCCAACCACCGGTTGGGTGCCAGGCAGGTAAGCACACTGTCCTCCAGTTGGCTGAATGGGTGTAGTCCCAACCACTGGCTGGGGAATGGTCGCAGAATTTGAGGACCCTGGCTGGTAAACAGAGGGTGTCCTAGTTAACTGAACGGAATGAGCATTCCCAACCACTGGACGGGCAATGGTCACCAAATTTTCGGACCCTCTTGCAGGGCCTGGCTGGTAAGTAGATGGAGCTCCAGTTGGCTGAAAGGGATGAGCAGCCCCGACCATAGGCTGGGCCATGGCCATCAAATTTGGGGACCCTGTCACAGGGCCTGGCTGGTAAGAAACAGGGCCTGGCCGGTAAGAAACAGGGCCTGGCCGGTAAGAATACTGTTCTCCAGTAGGTTGAATGGGATAACCAGCCAGGGCCATTGGCTGGGAAATGGTCACAAAATTTGGGGTTCCTGTCACAGGGCCTGGCTGGTAAGGAGATGGACCTCCAGTTGGCTGAACCAGTTGAGCAGCCCCGACCGCGGGCTGGGCCATGGTCATCAAATTTGGGGACCCTGTCATGGGCCCTGGCAGGTAAGCAGATGCACCGCCAGTCGGCTGAACCGGTTGAGAAGCCCCGACCGCCGGCTGGGCCATGGTCATCAAATTTGGGGACCCTGTCATGGGGCCTGGCATGTAAGCAGATGCACCTCCAGTCGGCTGACCCGGTTGAGCAGCCCCGACTGCCGGCTGGGCCATGGTCATCAAATTTTGGGACCCTGTCATGGGGCCTGGCAGGTAAGCAGATGCACCTCCAGTCGGCTGAACCGGTTGAGCAGCCCCGACCGCCGGCTGGGCCATGGGCATCAAATTTGGGGACCCTGTCACAGGGCCCGACTGATAAGCAGATGGAGCTCCATGCGGCTGAACCGGTTGAGCAGACCCGGCCACCTGCTGGGCCATGGTCATCAAATTTGGGGACCCTGAAACAGGGTCTAGCTGGTAAGAAGATGGAGCTCCTGGAACTCCACGTGGCTGAATGAGATGAGCAGCACCAACCACTGGCTGGGTCATAGTCATCAAATTTGGGGACCCTGTCACAGGGCCTGGCTGGTAAGAAAACTGTGCTCCATTAGGTTGAATGGGATAACCAGCCTGGACCATTGGCTGGGCAATGTTCACAAAATTTGGGGATCCCGTCACAGGGCCTGGCTGGTAACCAGGTGATGCATATGGCACTTGGTCCGTGCTAGCAAAGGTAACCATTGGAGATAGATCAGATCCTTCTTGTTGGTGCAGATCCATCTTGAGCTGAAAAAAATTTCATCATAACAAGTGTTCAAAGTATTCTTAACAACAATCATAATATGGGCATGGAACTACAATCATACACTTTCTTACCAATGAGAGACAAAATTCGAATAAGAAAGTAACAATTCATTCATTTTGTTTCATGTAAAAGATTTGTTCCAAATGCACAGAAAAGCATTGAGAATCCTCATGAAAAAGTTACATAACTGCTGATCAATTCCTAGTTCATTAAGGAACGAAGGACTACAACCTTCAATCCAAAGAACAACAGGTGTTCCACAAAGGAGATTGACAAGTTCCGAAAAGGATTAGCATACAAGGTTTCCAGAGATGAAGTCTGGTTCTTCAGCAATGACGTCCCATCATTGCAAAGATAAACAAAATCAGATCTACATTTTGTGGATGCTAATACCATGTCGATCTTACCTATTTAATAAGCCAACTCAGATTGATTCCTTAACCTGTTGCTTGATTGAAAGATAGACAGCAATAGAAAATTAATTGTTCATGGAAGAAATGAATCCAGATATCCAAATTTTCCATCCCAGAAACAGCTATATCAATACGCAATCAACATGGAAAGAAGACTCACAGAAATCAAATGCTTCAAAGCTCTGATAGCTAGAACAACACTCGGATGCTGTTCAGACACCATTAAAATTGCCACGGCAACGCGATCTAAGCATGTCTAGAGAACAATCCAAAGGAAAAGCAAAAAATAATTCCAAAAACCACGACGATTGCTTTGATTTCATCACTCCTACCATTTCCACTAGGCAGCATCACTAAGTCTACCAATTTGAGCAAGGTACAAATCAGAGAGCAAGATACGAATCAGACTCCTCTGAGGGTTTAACCACAGTGAATAACCAAGGAAATCCGACAATCAAAATAATAAATGAGGGAGAATATATCAAGATCATGAATCATCCAAGAGAACAATTACCGTAGGAAGAGGATGGAAGGAGCAGCTGATCGGTCCGCGGCTTGTGCCGATGAAAGGTTCACAATAGGACTGTGACGGCCTTACGAAATTACCCTAACTTATACACACGCAAACTGACAGGTTCTCGCTTTCCCCCCGGTACCTTCCAAATAACATGAATGCAAAATTAAATATTATGACCAATGGCATGTTGGAAAACCTTCTTTTCCTCATTTCACTCTCCACATCAGCGGTGTGGTGTTTATGTCTATGCACTTGTTTCTTGGTGAGTACTATCCTCGATGGCCATTTTCATAAATTTATGACGCTGACAAACCAAGCGTAACGACAAAATAGGATCATATTTTCACCCAACAGTTGCCTGTTGTCACAGTTCAGAAGGCACTCTCAATTCACTAATCATTTGAGATAATCTAATCTAATTGAAATGTTCTTAGAATCCTCGCACAAAGACGATGATATATAATAAAAAAAAATATATCAAAAAAATACATGATAGCGCATGTTGTCAGTGTGTCAGGATTACAAGCAGGACTGTCATCAATCCCCCTCTTATTATGAATGGAGAAGTTAGAATCAACAGAAAATTTTGCAGTATTACTAGTTTATGAACAAAAAACCAAGAGGGAAGGGGTTACTTACCTAAATGCAATGAGGAGATATAATCTTGACAGGATTTACCAAGAAAGAATCCATCGTGCCTGATCTTATAGAGAAATCGAACGCTATCCAATTCCCTGACATGGAAAAGACGAAGAAACATCAATATGAAAAGAGAGAATGTCAGAACTTAGAGTTGCATAAAACTGTGTAGGAGAGCTGCTGAAATCCTGAGGCAAAATGGCAGGTAACACAAGCCGTGATGACATGATAGGGGAACACATCTCTCGGTCACTAACTCGCTGAAACGGAACTAAATTAAAAGCAAGGCAGGGAAGAATTTAGCCGGATAATTAGTTAAGATAGTAACGATAGAAATTAGCAGCACAACCAGCTTTACTCTGATGCACTCTAAAACAGCAGGTCTAATCAGACAGGCATGTCATCACCAACTACAAAAGCAGCCGCAACATACCATCGGCTGAAACTCCAGAGAGCAGCAGACGACATCATCAACATCAGTAGCACTCTTCATCTTCGGCTCCCTCCCCAGCATCAAAGTGTTAGCCGCTGAACCTGAGACTTAATCACACAGAAAGCCGGCTGTCGTTATTAGAGGGAGAAGCGGCAACAAACTACTCCACTGGGAACCAACCTTTCTCGTCGACAAGCCTTCGTCATAGACGATCTGATTCTAGGGGA
This sequence comes from Melastoma sanguineum, assembly GCA_029817735.1. Classification (NCBI taxonomy): domain Eukaryota; kingdom Viridiplantae; phylum Streptophyta; class Magnoliopsida; order Myrtales; family Melastomataceae; genus Melastoma; species Melastoma sanguineum. The sequence goes on from JARUPW010000034.1 coordinate 128,330, forward strand.
TGAGAATGGATTTTTCGCAGCAGCAGCAACCAAACCAACGCCTTTAGGGCTCAGGAATCGGCAACGTTTACTAAAATAAGATTTTCTAAGAAACAATCCAATAAAAACTCATGAATAATAATAATAAAAAGAAAATCACAATTTAATAAAAATATATATGAAATTATTATTTGTTTGCCTGCTGCTCTTATTAGGGCACCTCGTCGGCCTTCATGATCTTCTTAATCCTCGCCATGGTTGGCCCAAAAATGCCTGGAGCTGTTGCTGGAAGAAGGGAGGAACTACAACGGGTAGTGATTTTGATTTAAGTTTCGTGGGTTTTGTTTTAGATTAGTTTAGAGAAATGTTTAAATTACTGATCTCCTTCTTCACATGGGCCCATCACTCACTTTAACCCAGTCTTCCACTCACACACATGAGACCACCACAACTCCCCGGGCTAATGCACAGTAGTAAATCATTCAAGTCAAGCAAACTAGAAATGAAGAAGCACCATCGTTTTTAACCCAACACAAACAGGGGGAGCAGAGCACGTCTTCATTTCCACTTTCTTCGATTTCCGGGATAGAAGATTGGTCCTCTCCATGAGGATCGCCTCCCCAGTGCTATTAATAACACCAATTCGATAGTCCCAGGAGACAGAGATGCTCCCTATCTGTAATCTTCGAGTAAATGGTATCCCGGCATGACTATTTTGTCGGCAAACATCTTCCCGGTCTTGGGCATCACGTGCCAATGCAACGTCAGGTTGAAATCCTTGCCCCGGAGATTGCTACCCTGCAAGAGAGATTTGTTCGGTTAATATCAGTTATAGTAAGTGCAGGAAATGCAAAGCTGCAGCAGTCAAATGTGGCGGTATGGTACCTGGTCTATAAAACGATACTTGTTGGCAGTGTGTATCCAAAAACGAGCGTGCTCTTTGGTGGGTATGATGCCATCCCAGAGTGAAACCTGACAAAAATGATCGGGCTAATGAGAAATTTAAAAACAGGCGAGGTGAGGTGATGTGATGTAGATGTAAATAATCATCTCCGGGATGCCAAAAGACAGCACCATATCACATTTCATGGCTATATGTCATGGGAGGGTTGGTCACAAGGAAGCATGCCTGATTCAAGGAGTTCATAGGAGTCTCGTATTCCGCCGCAAGAAAGACAAAAACCTGCAGATTGTACGGAAACCTCATTGTAGAAATTGCTTACTCTTACACAAGCTAACAAGAGCAGGCAAACAATGAGAGGAAATAGCTTCTCCCCCATTTAGAACTAAATCAAAGTACAACTTTTCAGGAGAAAAACATGTCAAAGTAAATAAAGCAAACCTGCTTGGTATTCCACGTGAATAAAGACTGCAGGTTTGCCGTTATATTCATAGTCATGCTAACCTGTTGAACCAAAACAGAGTCAATTCGCCAAAAGGGCCAGGATAATGCATTCAGTCTACAGCAATCAGGCAAGCTCACAGCACATATAAGCATGGTGCCCCCCTGCACCTCTAAAGCAAATCAGAGGAGCACTTTGATGAGTATTGCAAGTGGTGTATTCATTGGAAACATGAGCCAACGGGAATGAAACAGCAGAATGTTGGCAGGAATGATTAAGCCTTGTCATAAATTCACAAAAGTTGTAATACATACACAACGGGCCAGTTCTAGAGTATTCCCCTGCTGAATGAAGGAAACATGAGCAGCTTCCCCTCCTTGAAGGATGCGAATTCAAGCCATTAGCACAGCAACCGCACAGTCAAGAAACCTACAGAGTTCCTATCTCAAGTCCTTTTAGCATAGTCCAGAAGCTATTTCAAGAGGGAATGCCCTATCCTATCTATCCTCCTAACGGCACAACCCCAAGATAACTCGAAGAAAACTGGAAATAAAATCACAATCCATCAAGAAATACCTCATCATTCCCATCCGGGTGCCTCTGGAACCAATTGATATTCAGCACCTGCGCCCCAATCCAAAATCGTTAAAGAAAGAAGCTTTCATAACACAACCAATGACTGCCTTCAACGTCCTCTAATGATCACAATCCCGATGATCAAATCACAGGAAAGATCAAGCCTTTAACCGGGCCCACAAGCAGCGGCTGCAACAAGAACCCTCGAAACCAAACCAAAACCCCAAGAAACCAGAAAAGCTACGAACCCGGACATCGGCGGAAGGGGTGGGATGGTTGAAGTTATCGGAGAAGGAGACCATCCCGCACATAACCCCGAGCACCGTCAGCGAGAACGTAGCGACGGCGTTCAGCCTGTAACCCCACGAATGCATCCCTCTTTTTTTTTTTCCTTCCTTCCTCGTTCCTGTCAGGTTTACTTCTTTGTTTCTTCTCTCTTTACCGCCTCCCGACAACCTCGTCGGACTTATTCTGGGTTTTTGGCTTAAAGGGGGGTGACAATGCCGGCGGCATTTTATTGGATTATAACTTGAAAAACTCCGAATGACGTGGCCCCATTGTTTAGGGAACGCTACTTTTTACTCGATACCTCCCCACTTCCTCCCTCAGTCGTTAAACAGAAAGGGGTTGTAGTGACCGGATTACGGGGGATCCCAATCCCACTAGGCCTGCTGCTTTGTCCATCCCATTCTTATTATTGCACTAACAATAGATCGATCACCTCAGGAAACATCTGCCTTTCACACGAGCTTTGCCAGAGAATTCTCAAGACTGTCGGAGGACTGGCTGATCAACCACCCAAATCCAATAATATCATCGTACAGCTAAGACCCAAATAATAAGCACATCTATGTGTAAGAGAGCCACAAAAGTTTTTGTATAAAGCAGAATTCAAGGTGGGACTACACGTTAAGAAGTACAGGAGAGATTGCATCCCCCCAAATGCGTCCGAATGTATGAACAAACCAAACCTTTTTTTTCACATGTAAGGAAGGTAGGTCCTCTTCCCCTTGTTTGTTTAGAATATTTACTGAAAGCTATGAGAAATTTCGTTCCCCATTTTATGTCTTCCTCGAGGAAAGAACCTTGATTGACAACAGTCTGGATGGTGACCAAATGAGAGCGGATCATTATCTAGTAAAGGCATGGTCGTAAACCTCGAAAGACATTATTGGGTCAATTACCATCTATTTTACTTTGATCTCGATGAGTTCCTGGATAGGCTGGCGACAGATAGGGCACTTGTTCGATTGGAGCTTCAACTCTTTCGCACACTCACTACACATGCACTGCATATTGAAAAGAGTTGAGGTCAACACAAGACACCATATGCAAGGATTCGAACTATGCAATTGATGATAATCATGGACATCAGATGAGGAATGACCAACTTAAGGCAACAGTAAATCATTCTGCTAAAACGATAGCATACTGATCATCGAAGTTAGTAGAGACTAGATCACATTCTCGGGGGACTGCCCTTCCTGTTGATAGATGGGGATCCTGTTACTTAAATCTAGAATTATAGTACAGGGCAAGGGAGTCCCAATTTGTCCATTAACCAGTTAGCCATTATGAAATTGAAGAAACAATCAGACTGTTTAATCATCAAATTTAACTCAACAGAATAATAACATCTACAGCAGGTTGGTATAGTGACTTCAAGAAAGGTTCTCATCTTATATTAGAAGAAATTCTCATTGGAGCAATATGTCAATGAAGAATACAATGTCTAGTTCATTAGTCGATTAAAAAATATATAGAGTGAATGTAGCAAAAGGCAATGACGAGAAACAGCACATTCATCCAACAACAAGGATGATACAAATGCCAAGGGGTTCTTACCATATGTCTGCAGGGCATGACAGCTGTATCCTTTGGCTCAGTCATGCAAATCACACACTCCTTCCCTGGATCATTGTCTTCAAACCCAGCTTCTTCAGCATTACCACTGCTGGAGCTGATTCCATATATCTCACGGAGTTCATAGCGGACCCCCTCATTCCACAGAATCTGCTTTACCACTCTGACCTGAAAATGGCCGTTGTTATCCCTCTCTAGGACTGCTTGCGTGATCTGAGAATTGGAGGACATTGTCGATGAGGTTTCCCCACTTAGGTCATCAATCAGGGAACTGTTACTCGTCTCAGCACAGATAACGAGAGGAAAAACCTCTTCGTTAGATGTTGGCTTCGCAAGTTCTTCAACGTCAAAAAAACCAAGGTCAATGCCGGTTTCAGAAGGCTGATAAAATCTCTGACCAGCTCCCTTCAGAAACAGGAATCGCCGAGGTGTGTGAATTTCTGGGTATACGGGACTAAATGTACAATTGGCCCCTTCCTTGGCAAAGTAAAATATGGTGAAGCTGTCATGCAAAGGATAGACAATATTCTGTCAAATTTAAGAACCAGGGCGCTCTTGAAATTCAGCAAAAGGATGACACGATATCTCTCCAATTAAGGACACACACAGCTGAAGATGGAAGGGTATGGTCAAGCAGGTGCAGAGAAACGGCTGAAGGTCAGCTAACCCAGGCGATGACCAAGACCCAAACAGATAAGCAGCAGAAGGAAACAACTAGATGACCATTCCACCGTATTTCAACAAACCAATTTCATCACCAATTTCGTTGCCGTAGAAAAAATTCCGAAGCTTGTCAACGAGATTATAACGAGAGTTCAGGTTGATTTGTTCGATATAAAACAGTGAGCTGCAAACTTCTCGATCCCATACCTTCCATCAACAAGAGCATCGAAGGTGAAGGAAACCAAGTGAGACGAATCCATCCCGTTCTCGTTGACCGTAACCCTAATTGAATCCTTATGAACGTTGACCTCGTTCTTGACCTTCTTGGCCTGCTTTTGCTCCACGATCGGAACCGGAGCAGGTCGTGGCGGCAGAAACACGGGCCGCGTCCCCGAAGTTCCTGGACCGCCCGGCCACGGGTTGTAACCACCATAGCTATATCCGTAACCATAATTCCGGGGGCCGGCGTTGTAGTAGAGGGAATAGTGAGGAGGGGGAGGAGGATGAGGCTGATGAGGGTAAGGCGAGCACTGGTAATATGGATAAGCCCCAGGAGGCGGGGGCAGTGGAGGGGGAGGAGGCCGGGACGATGGAGGGACGGCAGCCGATCGCGGCGGCGGTGGGGGAGGAGGGGTGGAAGGCTGTCTCTTATACACATCTAGATGTGTATAAGAGACAGATCTAATCTAATTGAAATGTTCTTAGAATCCTCGCACAAAGACGATGATATATAATAAAAAAAAATATATCAAAAAAATACATGATAGCGCATGTTGTCAGTGTGTCAGGATTACAAGCAGGACTGTCATCAATCCCCCTCTTATTATGAATGGAGAAGTTAGAATCAACAGAAAATTTTGCAGTATTACTAGTTTATGAACAAAAAACCAAGNCACTGGAGCCCGGTCTGGTAAATCACTCATTTGTCTTCGATCTATGCTGCAGGTACGCATCGACCGGTAAGCTCACCACAAAGTCGGATGTATACCTGTCTCTTATACACATCTAGATGTGTATAAGAGACATGAGAAGGGGGGATGGAGAGCGGTGGTTCCTGGCGGCGGAACTTGCTGTGCGAGAAACCCATCGGGCGATCGGCGGTGGAGGGGTCAAAGCGAGCACGGTTGAAGTCAAAGGCGTTGGTCGGCTCGACGATAATACCGTGTTTGGGTGTGGTCGGGGTAGGATTTTATGCGGTCAGGTCCATTGGACTTACCGGGGGATGGCGGGAGCGCATATTGGAGAGAACCGGGTCGACCCGACCCGAATCGAGCTTTCCTCCCTCCCCCGGCTCAGCGGTTCAAAACCGTGATTTTGGGATCGGGATGCAATTGAGGATGTCGTTCCTCGGGATTCTCCTCTGCTTCGCACGAGTGGTTATTCGTCCGATGGGCGAAGGAGGGAATGATGACGGTGTCCCCGGTAAGATGTCGAAGAGGACGGTTTTCGTGACGGTCGGGACGACGAGCTTCGACAAGCTGGTGATGGCGGCTGACACTGACCAACTTAATCGGGAATTGCAGAACAAAGGCTATACCCATCTCGTCATCCAGATGGGACGCGGTTCTTACTTTCCTCAAAAGGTCCTCCTGCTCCCTTAATCCTCTGCATTCTGTGGCTGGAGAAGGATTGCCTGGCGTTGGATATAGTCATGCGAAAGGACTAGATGTCTAGTCTGTTTATGGTCGTATTTGTGCCGTCATTTGTTTCATTGCGGTATTATTTGGATCGTTTGCTTTTGCTTACTTAGCATCCGTGACAATATCTCGGTTGGAATGATGACGATTTGTGGTGCTTCTGGAACGCTCGGCGTGCTTGTAACTCAGGTTTATTGGGTACTTGTTTCTTTAGGGGATTGGCCTGTTTTTGTGTGAGTTGGAGAGTGACGATAGGGAGATTGATGGGGAGACGATTTTTGTTCCTGAATTACAGCCTTTTCCATCTTCGTTGTAGGAAATTGTTTCGTTCTCCAGTAGTCTCATGATTTCCCGTTATGGCCCGCAACATTGCAGAATGATGGAGCGGACGGTTCCCTTGCTGTTGACTACTTCACCTTCTCGCCCAGCATAGCTGATCATCTGAAGGCATCGTCTCTCGTGATCAGTCACGCAGGTCTGTTATCATTATTTCATTTATCTAAATCGACATTCTTAAACTTTGGGAATCAGATGTGTTTTCATGATGAAGATGGTCATAACAAGTTTTTCTCATGCCGCAGGATCTGGGAGCATTTTTGAGACACTACGTCTCGGCAAGCCTTTGATAGTGGTGGTAAATGAAGACCTTATGGACAATCATCAAACCGAACTGGCAGAAGAATTAGCAGAGAGAAAGCACTTATATTGTGCTCGTCCTCAAACACTCAGTGAAACCATACTTAGTATGGATGTGGAGTCTCTGCTGCCATATGTTCCGGGCGATGCAACTCCAGTCGTAAAGCATATCAACAGATTCCTTGGCTTCCCTAAAGATTGAACTCCTCTCGCGGCCCTCTGCTGTTGAAGCTCTGTAGTCGGATTTTGATGGCCAACCGAATGTCCAGCCCCCACCTGCATCGCATTTTGTCTTACAGAATGGACGTGATAAGAGATTCCAGACATGATCATCTTCCAATTTCAGCAATTTGTCTGCAGCATCTCATGGTGGCCCCCCTCCCTTGGTTAGTGCAAGGAGAAGTCGCAAGGCAGAGTTCTAGGCACGTGAAGTAGCTTACTTTACTGCAATGCATTAGGTGAATCTCAAATGGATGCTAATGCTAAGGCTGACTTTTATCTCAAAATAATGTTATTGTAATTGACACCCACCACTCTCCACATGGAAAGGGGATTGAGTGGTCACATTTCTAGCAAGAATTGTAGTAATGGGCATTACATGAATATTAACTTTCTTGAAATAATGTATGGATCTGACAGTAGAGAGAGAGAGAGAGAGAGAGAGAGAGACACCAGCGACGCACAAGCAAGAGAGAAACTTCCACATCTTCTGACAACGTTGGACAGAGACAATTCCTTAATATTGATACAAAAGAAGGGACAGAAAAGGAGGGTGCCAGAGAAGGAGGGTGCCCCCCCCCCTCCCCCAAAAAATCAGACCACCACCATCAATCGGCATCATTCACGTGAGAAACACAACGACATAACACTTTGTCACTGTGAGAAAGCCAAATCCTCGAAACCACTTCCTTCCTTCTTCCCTATTTCTCTGGCCATTAATATCAGCCTTTGGTCCACTCACAGACTTCCACCTCCTATTCTTGTAGTGTGCTCATTATGGGTACGGATGGGAATTCTACTTCTTCTTCCCACAACCAAACTGGGTACGCCAATCCTCAGGCAAACGGCCACCGCCACGAGCTTTTCCACTCCGACGCCATGTTTGCAGCAGCAATATCGGTCACCTCTGTAATTTTGGTCTTAGTCGTGTGTCTGATCATCATGTTGTCCAGACGCCTGCGGTCAACCGGGAAAAATCGCAGGTCCGACGGGAACCATCGCATTGGCGTCAGCTACTCAGTGCAGAACTCAGTGCACTACAGCTCTAGCCCTGGTAAGTACCAAATGGTGGATACTGGCCTGGGAGTAAGGTTCAGCCCCTAGTTGCCTCCCATCGGTCAAGCTTTAACTACAGCCCAAACTCAATCTTCCTGCTTCTATCGGTGAACAACTGTCTACACGTGTCTGTGAATTCTTTTCTTGATGGCAGAGGTGAAAAGTGGATGCCTATCCGGCGGGGCTAGCATTAGTCTCGCATCAGCAGGACTAAGTCGAGGGAACAGAAGGGTGCAAGTTTACAGCTACAAGGAACTTGAAGCAGCGACAAACGGGTTCAGCGAGGTCAACGTGATCGGAGATGGTGGGTTCGGGGTCGTGTACAGAGGGGTGTTGAGCGACGGGACGGTAGCCGCAATCAAGAAGTTGCATCTGGAAGGGAAGCAAGGGGAGCGTGCTTTCAGGATAGAGGTTGGTTAACTTTCTTCATCTCTTTTGTCTGAATCCTCTTGAATTAAATGTGCTGTACTTTGAAGTTTCTCCAAAAACCTTAAACCTACCACAAAAACAAAGTTTCAAGTTTTCTGCCAACAAAGACAATGCGCCCCAGTTCCGCTAAAAGTCAAAGTGTTAGTTGCCAGTAACCCAAATCCAAAGCAAAGGGGTTAAAATGTTGCAATCATTGGCTCCGCAACTCTTCTCGGTAGCACTTTGGGCACATGCACACTTTCCTTCCATAACTCCATCGTGCAAATGAGTAGTTTATATTAACTGGACCAATGCAAAACTGCATGTGAGATTCCTCTTAATTGTAATTTTTTTCCTGTGGCTTTGTTGCAGGTTGACTTACAGAGCAGGCTGCACTCCCCATACTTAGTAGAGCTGCTTGGCTACTGTGCTGACCAGAACCACAGGCTCCTGGTCTTTGAGTACATCCCCCACGGTGGCTTGCAACACCATCTCCATTCTCCAAACACCCAGTGCAGGCCCTTGGACTGGGGGACTCGGCTCCGGATAGCCCTCGACTGTGCCATGGGGCTTGAGTTCTTGCATGAACACACCATCCCGTCGGTCATCCACCGTGACTTCAAGTGCAGCAATGTCCTGCTCGATCACAATTTCCGGGCCAAGGTCTCTGACTTTGGGCTGGCCAAGATGGGCTCGGACAAGATTAACGGACAGATCTCGACAAGAGTACTCGGGACCACGGGGTACCTGGCGCCCGAGTGAGTATCTCCAGTTATTTCTCATCCATGTCGTTTTCATCTGTAGTTAAAGAAGCCAACGAGAACAAAATCCTACTCAACTTGCACATAGGCACTGGAGCCCGGTCTGGTAAATCACTCATTTGTCTTCGATCTATGCTGCAGGTACGCATCGACCGGTAAGCTCACCACAAAGTCGGATGTATACAGCTATGGGGTAGTCCTGTTAGAACTCTTGACTGGTAGAGTTCCCGTGGATAGCAAGAGGCCTCCAGGAGAGCACGTCCTTGTTTCATGGGTAGGCAAAACAGCAGTACCATTCCCTTGTAATTCTTGGCTAATTATATTGAACAACGATCAACACAGAGAAATAAGAGTTAAATTTTGTTATGCCTCAGGCGCTTCCAAGGTTGACAAACCGAGATAAGGTCGTCGAAATGGTGGATCCTGCACTCAAAGGCAATTACCCAAAGAAAGAGCTGATCCAGGTGAGTTTATCAAACTGTTTTCTTCCGTATGGAGCTTAGTGAATGGAAACTTAACATACTTACGCGAATCTCTACAGGTGGCTGCTATTGCAGCTGTTTGCGTGCAGCCAGAAGCGGACTATCGGCCTTTAATGGTGGACATTGTTCAATCGCTGATTCCTCTCGTTAGGAACTACATCTCTATCAGTTCCTCCCCGTCCTTGAGAATTCAGAGCAGTGCAGTTAGCCCTGGATATTAGACGCTCTGGCATGAAACCCCACCATGAAGGGATAAAATGAAACATCCAAGGCATCCAGAACAGCCAAAGAAAGAACAAACCATCCAATTCATAATCACTGGAAGGTACACAAGATCAGCCTCTTTCATAACAAGGGCCCTCAACAGGCAGTTTCCATTTGGATCTTCTAGCTTCGACACTCAATAATAAATAAGATAATAGTTCACCATGCAATGCTCTGTCTCGGGTGGTTCACCACTGCATGATATTTTCATTTGTTCCACAGGATAATTAGGGACACTCTTGTACATTTTTTGCCAGTACAGGCTCTCTACATTCGACCATCAATTATCAGAGGAACCCTATAATGGACGTTCCTGGCCGTGCACCTCAATCCATTCCTAAAAACTGAAGAATGAATAAATAAATCACGTTCCCTCAGAATCTGTCTGTTTACTCGAACTACTTTCACCTCCGTCTACTTCTCCTGCTTTTCTTTTGTTCTTGCCAACTTTGTCGGCATATTTAGCAAAAGCAGCAGAAAGAGCAGATCTCACGGTCAAGTCTGGTTCCTTCTTCTGCTTCCCAGCCTCTTCTGCCTTGTTTGCAACTTCATCTACCTGATTTGATGAGTAAGGTTCATTGTCCTTCAGCACGGCAGCTTCAGGGGCGAGAGGGATATTGGGAACCGTTCGTCTAAAGGGCTCATGAAATGTATCATACAAGCGCCTCACCTATTTGAAAGCAAAACCATCATCCTAGGGATGAAAAATTAACCCATTCGCAAAGTATACCAAGATACCAGAAATGAACTGCAAGAAACTGACCTTGCGTTCCCCTATGCCTGGGCATCTGGCCAAATCCTCCATGGATGCATCCATAATGTGGGATAGGGACTGGACCCATTAGCACAAACGACTCGGAATCAGAATCTTAATAGGGAAATGAAATATGAAGTTTTGAATATGCCGATGCATACCCCGAATGTAGAACCAAGGGTAACCACATCTGTCTTGTTGACATGCCGAACACTTGTCAGGTCATGATTAAGCTGGGATGCAGCAAAAGGTAAAAATCTGTATAAGCCACTTCGGTTGAGAAAGTCCCCATGTCTTTGTTATTTTCTATCTTCTTGATATTCAAAGTAAACAGATCAAATGACGTGTAACGAGCTTAATGACAAGTAAACATAATGCTCCAAGTGAAGAAACTAATTTGAAGGAAAAGATGCATACCCTTGAAAGATAATCTGTATCCATCGGTCCCTGAATGATGTCAGCAGGCTTATTTTCATAGACTTTTATAGTCTCCAAATAACGGCCACACTCTTCCAAGCTGAAAAAGCATAAAACCACTTTGACGCTGATAAGAAGACGATGTTATGGTGAGTGGTGGAAATTCCGAAACATCATTGAAGCGCATATACCTCCATCCACACAACAGGGTACAATCATGAAGCAGAGCTGTTTTTGTAACTTCAAGTAGAGGCTTAACTACGTCTTCCTGAAACCCACATAGCAATGACATGATCAGCCACTGCCTTTATTTCATAACTGGCTTCTCAGGTCCTCCAAATAGATAGAAGAAGCTAACCACATCAACATGGCACAAGACAACACGAAGCCTGAAGTTCTTCTGCAGCTCCCTTATCCGATAATACAAGTAATCTGGATGCAAGAGATGATAGCGTAGACTGCAACGACACAAACAACATGCTCACCGAGCTTCCCAATTATTGCTTAACAAGATATGAAATTATCGCGGTGCCTAATAAGCTACAAAGGGACTACACTCGGGAAATTAAGCAATCATTCCAACCCAGATACCGCTAATTAACAGGTGCAACATATAGCCAGGTTCTTAACCAAAAAAAAAAACATATAGCCAGGTTGAATAATCACTACCATGAGATCAAAAAAATAGTCAAACTCAACAGTGCAGTGGATGTCTAAACGGTACCCCAACAGGGGAAAAACCAATCTTATAGAATGACAGGTGCTTCAAAGCAAGAAATCCGACCTCAGATAAAGAGCACAGGAATTTTTCCCCAGCAAGTAGTCACAGATAATGTCTGAAAATTCCCATTTAACATTTCTGATGTGCTTAAGAAGTGGATTTCCCTTCTGCAGAGATCGAAAATCAAAACATTCCAACTTCATATATTCAGAATGCTGGAATTTGACAAGTATCAAAATCACATTCCTTTCAGGAAACCATTTATATACCTGCCTATGGCTAACCAGAATAGCATTACGACTCTGCCCGCCGGACTTGGTCTGTGATGTCGAACCAACGGCAGCATTTCCACCTAAGCTAGAGACAAGGCAAACATCAATACAACCCAAAAGTGGCAGTCGTCCTAAACATAGCTTGAGGGTAAACTAGTGCACAATCGAACACCGGCACAATAATAAAGAAACGATCTTTATCCACCGCCACAACAAATCATTACATCCGGGTAGCATTCCTATATGAAAAAAAAAAATAAACTAAAGGCAGAAATTTTCCCAACCCGGAAGGCGAAGGAAGCGGAGGGGCAGACGATGGCGACGCTTCCGGGGGAGGAGAGTAGAAGTCGGAGGACTTGACGAAAGAGAAAGCTTGGGAAAACGAGGAGGAAGGGGTGAAGAGGGAGGGAGGGGGGTTGTCCGTCAGCCTGGAGCTCTCCATCACCTGTCGGTAATATGGGATCTCGATCACTGTATTGCCCGTCTGCCTCGGCAGCTGGTCCTCGTGGGGTCGATCTCCGGCGTCCATCCCTGTCGTTTCCGGTCGTCCGAATCAGGAAAAGGTTGAAAGGAAGGAAGAGCAAGCAAGGGGAGAAATAGTCAATAGGGCCAGGCCTTAAAATGGAACGGGCTTACTATTGAATTGGGCTAAAGGAGCATCCAGTCGGCCCATTTATCTCAAAGCTCCCTGATAACTTCCTCCTTGGTTATCTTCCTTTATTTGTGTTTTTCCCTCTTACTGTTAATTAATATAGTCAAAATCAATTGGGGGTTGGGGGTGATTAATGATTATGGGGGTAGTAAAATTGTGATTAAATATGGGGATTATGGGAATCTAAGGGAAAATGGAAATTATATTACATTAAACAAACAATGAAAGAAAGAAAGAGAGAAAATGCGCCCCCCCCCCCCCNATTTACTTTTTAACTTTCCTCCGAAAACCAAAAAGAAAAGAAAAAGAAAATGGGCTGGTCATTTGGAATTTAGTCGAAGGGAATGGAAATAAATACCCATGATTGCAGGCTGCCTTCCCTTCCCTTACCTTTTGAATCATCGTCATCATCATCAGCATGATTATTAATCATCATCGGATTCAAGCGAGGGACACGGCTCCCAACCCAACTCACGAAACAGCCACATTCGCACGTGCCCCGTAAACACGGGTCGAATATAATTTGGTACGATACAAATATCCCACCCAGAAACGTAGGCGGTTTTGGACCATGCTTGTTTCTCGCCGGTTGTTTTTTTTTTTTTTCCTTACGTGTGATGTCGGAAGTCGCAGAAGATTATCGATCGACGTGACGTCCTTCCTTCAATTCGATCCCACAACATCAAATTAAATTAATAATAAAAAGAAAAGTGGAGGTACGTACAACTAACCTTGTTGACGATTTTTGGATCCCCCCCCCGCCCCACCCCAATTATTTATTTATTTTTTTACCCTAATTATTATCATGGCATCACCAAGGAGACTCGTTACAAGTTGATGGATACTACAAACTAATTCCCTGGCTTCCTTTTATAGCAGCATATCATGATCTAATCCTACTTAAGCCTACGCCCTACTTTATGTAGAAACTCCAAGTTTTTATTTATTTTGTTTCTAGATGATGATCATGAGTAAGTTGTGTGATCGATCCACGAATTAAATCCAGTTTTAACTCTTTAACCTGGATCGTCACTGTTGTTGTTAAAGTGGGTTTGCAATCATGTCCTTTAAAATGAATCTTAATTAGATTCGCCCTCGGTTGTGCAATGATTACACAGATGTCTCCCCTAAATTATTCAATGAATGTTTATATTATGTACCCATGGATATTATCATATGTTATATAAATTAAGGTTACTTTGGTTGTACTTAGAATATTTATTTAATTAAAAGGCAAAACCAACCTTTTTTTTTAAGGAAATCATATATTAAATTTTCAGAAAAGTACTAGGACTATATCAGTTTCCATCTAAACAATTAAAATTTAATTTTTCAAATGTCGAGATATGAAAAATTCGAATACATATCTTTATCTTTTCATAATTTTTCGCATCATAAATTTAATTACATTGATTTTCTGACAATGAACACATGCCATAAAACCCCAGCACGATACATATTTTCAACCTAATTACTATTAAATCGATGGAGGGTTGGACCAAACTCCAACGCGAAGTTTCCCTTGGCGACCGAACCGGGGGGGGGGGTCGGTTTTAGATTGTCCCAACGTTGGCGATACGACGTGACATCGTCTGAATTTTTCACCTGTTCATGATTGGGGGAAAAAAACAGGGATGGACCCCCTCCCCTCTTTCTCTCTTGGAATTGTGAAGACATGATTATAGTTTATTATTAGGAAAACAGAACCCGTGGCTTCTTCTTCTTATTATAGCCTTAGCTGGAGTCATTATTTCTTCTTTTTTAAGTCTAACCCTCAATCATCACAAGAACTCGTCCAGTTAGGGTTTCTCCTCTCCCCTGCTGGCCGTTCTTTTATTACCCCTTTAGTTTATTACAACAACATGGACGCCGTTGCCTGCCTGTCCATTTCAAAACTAAAACCCGTAACAAGACATGGATCTGTTTGTCTGTTGGTTGGCTGTTGTTGTACGTTGCGGAAACTTTCCTCCGGCCGGCCTTGGCTATATCTGTTCGGCTTTCCCGACCACCTCTTCTTTTGCACACAGGATTCTTTGTCGTCGTCAACTGGTTTTAGAACCCAGCAAACACTCCAACTCGGACTCGGTCGCGTGTTCTGTAAGAGAGATTCATAACCGGCGATTGTGATCTCGTTTCTATATGCATGTTGTAATAAGAAATTTTTAATGGCTTTGCCAGAGGTTATGCGTGGTCATCCCATGTACAATAAATATGCAAATTAGACGTGGTCAGTTTGTATGGTAACGCCAGAAAGACGAAAGACAGATGAAAAGAAGAGGGGATTCGGGACGTCCGTGACAAGGACGTGGACGTGTACTCAGTCTTGCATGGGACCGTTTCTTTCGAGGATATGTATCAATGCCCCCTATCACCCGAATCACTCGTAAATAAAAGCCTCC
Source organism: Melastoma sanguineum (assembly GCA_029817735.1). NCBI lineage: Eukaryota > Viridiplantae > Streptophyta > Magnoliopsida > Myrtales > Melastomataceae > Melastoma > Melastoma sanguineum. The sequence goes on from JARUPW010000034.1 coordinate 143,432, forward strand.
TCTTTTCTTTTCTTCTCTCATCAACGTCGGGATGTCCATGCATCAAAATCTCTATGTCCATGCATCAAAGTTTAATATGATAAACAATTTGTTGTATCTTTATATCCGTAAAATAAGAATCATGGAACAACCTCGTAGCTTTGTCTGGAAACCTCTCCGTCCGGCGTAAGCTTTTCTAGGTTTCATGAACGAGTTTATTTTTAATCTTAAGAGGAAGGACGGACGGACTAGGAGGAGGAGACTTCACGTGCAGAAGTTCCTGTAGACAAGACGAAACGACGTCGTTTCAATGCCTTCCTTTAAAAAGGCCCATCCACCCACCCACTTGGAGGTCGGTCTATTCAGACAACATATCTCTTCCTTACACTTTCTCCCCTCCTTAGCTCATGTAAAATCTGTTCCTTTTTTTTAATTAAAAAAAAAAAGTCGATAAATGGCATTAGAATCCGCCGTCTTTCCACCGGACTACTGCTACCCCTTCCGGTCTGAACTTCTCTGCACCGACTTGCCGGCCTTAGAGGACTCCGGAGGATTCCTCCCCTGCCCGTTTGATCCTTACCTCGACCCTGACTGGAGCGTGCAGTCGAGCAATTCCACGCTCGTGCTGCAGTTGAACGAGCTGTCCTCCATTGATAATGGCGAAGTTAGGCAGGGTGGGGGTGAGGGTGATGGTGGGGGGACGACGACGGGGGTGAGGGTGATGGTGGGGGGACGACGACGTCGTCGTACTCGTCGAGGCCGAAAAGGCGCCGGCCTAAGAGTAGCAAGAACAAGGAGGATGTTGAGAACCAGAGGATGACGCACATTGCGGTGGAGCGGAATCGGAGGAAGCAGATGAACGAGCACCTCGCTTCTCTCCGTTCCTTGATGCCCGAGTTTTACTGCCAAAGGGTAAAACATTTGCCCTACTCCAGCATAACGGCCGATTGAATTACATGTTTGTGGTTTCGAGTTGTTCAACCCTCTTCGATTGCAGGTCGACCAGGCATCGATCATCGGGAGCGCCATAAACTTCGTTAAGGAGCTCGAGTACAAGCTCCATCTGTTGGACGCTTGGAAGGACCGGCCAGTCTTAAAATCATCAAACAATTCCCCAGGAGATCTTCAAGGAAACGGCCTCGGACAGCATCAGTTCTTCCTTGTTGGAAAATCATCCACAGGCATTGCAGACATAGAAACAAGCATGGTAGAGAGCCACGCTAATCTCAAAATAAGGACGAGGAGGCGGCCAAAGCAGCTGCTGAGACTGATCACGGGATTGCAAGAGCTGCGGCTCACCGTACTTCACCTCAACGTCCACACCTTCGACCAAATCGTCCATTACACGATCAGCTTAAAGGTGAAGTTATCAGATTAGTCCCCCAAATCGAAACTAAACCACCAGTAACATCTGCCTCATTAACAATCATCAACTGGCATTGCAGGTTGAAGATAGTTGCGAGCTGAAATCAGCGGACGACATCTCATCGGCGGTGTATCGGATATTCCTCCACCTCCAAGAACAAGTCTTGGGGAAGACACAATTGGATTCCTCAACCTCTGTTTTCCCAAATGTGCCGTAAAAATAAGCGTTCGACTACTAATATTGTTAAAAATGTTGCCCACTAAAGTTTCATTTTACGTCCTGGGCCGGTCCGAATAATGACGATTTATTGTAATATTTGCAAGCCTGTGATTATTTTTGTTTGGACGAAGGGTTCGTGTCCTGTCCAAGAGGGAAGAAAAGGTTGGGGAGAAGGAATGGGTTTGAGAAGTTTTGTAACCCTCTGTTAGTCTGTCTGTCTGTCTGTTTATCTGTTGCGAGGGTGTTGTTGGGTTGCCCCAAACCCAGTTTTGAGAGTCTGACCCAAGCAAGACCCACCAATGAAACTAGTGGGGAGAGGATGAGAAATATTCTCATGGTAAACTATTTAACATCACTTTACATCGTGAAGATTGGTACAAACTAAAGTGGGGTCTATGAAAACATGGCAGATTTAAATTGCATGACAGTAACAGTGTGTGTGTGGTTGTGTAGAATCAAACTTAAACTGATGGATGAAAAGGTTTGCCTCTTTGTTGCATATTTTCCAGATGAAAATGATGAATGAAAAGAGGTGGATGTCTGTCTGGTGGTGGTGTTCAGATCAAGGGACATCAGGGAATAACGTGACCTTCGAAGATTCCATGCCCTTTAGTAGACCCCCTAACTTTTTTTCTTTACTGTCCTCTTCTTGTTTTGGTTTTATGTCTTTGTTGGGTTGTGTTGGAGGGAACATGGGGTTGATCTCGAATCAGATTCCCTTGTATGACAGACACTTCCTTTCTCTTCTCCACTTTATTACCATGCAACACCTTCTTTGTCTGTTGAATGAAACTACTTCAATTGAAGTTATCTCTTGTTCTCTTCTTCCACATTTTCATGATTCAAGATGATATTTTTATGTCATTCCCATGTGCCCACTTTTTGGGGATCTGTCCATTGACCGTATTTCATAATTTAAAAAAAAAAACCAACGGTATAACTGTATAAAATCACCCCTTATGTTATGTTACTTTAATAAAAATTATCAAACCCATCCACAAGAAGCGCATCTAGTGTAGTGGTATCATAGTACCCTCCCACGGTACTGACCGGGGTTCGATTCCCCGGATGCGCATTATTTTTCAAGTATTTCCCTTTTCATTCTAGATTAAAAAGCATCCTGATCTTTGCATTCCCTCTACTGTTCCTAAGCGACTTTTAAAATCCCGATATCATATTCCACTCGATTTTTCTTAAGCAAATACGACCCGACCGATCGGATGCAAATGCAAAAAACTGTTTCCTTATCCCATACAAAGACTTCAAAAGATCACTTTGGCGAGAGCTTAAACAGTCTGATGCTTGACCGATCATAGGACTGCAGGTAGGGAAGCAAATCCAAGGGCTGAAAAGTTTCTGTGATGTCCTGGATGGCTATATTGGCTTGATCTGCTAATAAAAGGAACTGGTTGAATGTTTCAGCATTTCGGATGACAGATGAAATGTATGCATCAGGACTTTTTGCTGGCGAACACGGTCCAGTACCGCGACTCATGTTGTTGCCACAGCTCATTCCAGTCTTGTGGCTCTTATGGTTTAATATGTGCCGGGGGTAAGATGGTTCCTTTGGATGCAACAGAATTGTGAGCAAACGCACAAGATGGGGCAGACATAGTGGGTCGTATATCACGTCGGCGCCTAAACTGTAGCAAAAGAAGACGACTTCACGGCATAAACTTTAATGAAAAGATTATCGAGAACGAGAACATATTGGGGTTTGCACTGCAATGCTGTTTTCTTTAGGTAAACAATGAAGGATTGTGCGTACATTATATCTGGTGAGAAGTCCTGAACCTCATGCTCCATTGCCAGTTCCCATGGAAGGTGCACGCATTTAACCTATGAGGAAAGGAAACTTAAGCATTATGCCTTAACATCCACTACATTGAACCAGGTCTGCGAAAGGTACACAGTTGGATACTCACGATAGTAGATTCCACAGAATCCAGCTCCTGGTTATGGGGAGTGATGCCATTCAATTTCAAATTTATCTCCAGGTTTGCCAAGGAAGATGGGTCACCATCTGTGAGGATCACCTGTTTTGGATCAAGACCATGTCATTAGCTTCGACCGAGCACTCTTACAGAAAGAAAAATGAAATAAAGTGGATGATTAGATAGATTACTCTTGAAGCTTTTATTTGGGCCAGACAGACACCAACCAAGCCAACTCCTGAGCCAACCTAAAACCATGTTGAGGTCATCATTACAAAATCAGCGAGATAGACAGAGTTCAAAATTATCCGACAGGCCATTTAAAAGAAAGACGGGCATCTCATGCAATTCACAGGTCGAGACAACAGTGGACATGCTTGACTCACTGCTCCTGTTGTAGGATGTAGATTACACAAAAGCTTCTTTCAGAAAGCGAAGTGAAAAACACACCTCAAAACATGATTTTCCGGAGAAATGTTCAGGATGAGAAAGGATGAGTTCCGATAAGTATAGACTGGAGGGCCATATGGAACACCTGCAGAAGAAGTTTTGACAATACCACATAATATAGCAACCACATGATACTCGACATTAATTAGAAAGAGAGGCACTTTTAAAATCCAAACAAGCACCACGGGTTCCAACAAACCATATCAGTCATTATGATTATGTTCAGCCGAGTGTAGGTTATTGCAATACTTAACAGGAGCATAGCTGCTTTGACACAGATTAGTACATCATCGAGACCAATCATACCCTGTATCTCCTTCCAGCATGTTCAAAGAACATTGGAGTGGAACAACCAATCTTGCAGATGCTGAAGAAGTTGGGAATCCAAGCAAACCAAAATAATCCGGTCAGTAAAAATATAAGCTCGATGGGTGGAGAGAAATGCAAAGGAAAACCCGGCGGTAATCCAGAACGATGAATCTCATACCATCAGGGAAAAGAAAAGATATGTGCTTCAAAGTCCAGGAATTTCCTTTGACAGAATCGTCCTCCTAATGGCCCCAACACAGAGCATGGAAGAAGCAAAATCAAAATTAATCACATTTCTCTCAATGCCAATAGAAAACCAAGTCCAAAAATATAATACCTTTATAGAAGTTACGTAGTCGGCATACAATTCATATAATTCATCAAGCGCCTCTCCATGATCTGATTCGATCTCTGACAAGAGCTTCTTTACAAAGTTCTTCACATAAGGAGCGTGAGACTGTTCATACTGCATCATTAAAGTACCAGAATCTCACTAATCTACAACGTGTCTGGTTCAAACTAGCCAAAACTAAGCGACTAAGGTGCGTCAAACACAGGAGGAGCTATAAATTCCCTGTTCTTACAATACCATGTCAAAAAAGCTTACATTTTTGCTTATGCAATGATCCCAGATGAATCTCTGGGAGCCCAAACTAACGGACCCACCTCCACAATTCCTGGTATTAGCACAAAACAATCCAAATGAGTACAACAAACCCAGAAAACAGGATGCGATGACAGAGCGAAGAGATGAAAATCAAGAAGAAACCCGGGAAGGAGAAACTCACCTGGCGTGAGATAGCAGGCATCGAGTCGGTTCCATTGCAAGAAACGCCGAAATCAGGTGGACACCAGCTACGCCATCAATCCCTCCCTCCTCCCCCACCGCTGCCGCCGACAATGACGACATTTTTCATTCGCCTGTCCTCTCCGCGTTTTGTCCTAAACCCCAGTAGCTTCCTTCCATTTAGTTTAGGATGTTTATGTCATATTATTACCAACATATCTTTTCTAATATACGAAGAGCATGTGATTTAAGGACCGACCCATTAACATGATCAATATAAATCCTTGGTTTGGATTTCAAAAAATACATCTTGTTCAATGATTTTGGATATGGAGGAGCACCGATGAATTACGACAGCAGGATTGCCTGTGGGCAAACGAAAGTTATCAACAGCACTTCCATCACGGCAACGGAATATGTCAATTGGGATGGAATCCATTCAAGCAGCAAACCAGTTTGTTGCCTCTCGAATTCACACGATAAGGTATTCCGATCCGCCTTTCTAAAGAACTGGTCTTCTGCAATAGACAGCAAAGATGAGGATTCAATGGCAATGTGCCCTTTATCAGCAAACATTTTACCCCTGCCACCAGTCGAATTCATAGTACAATCATGCAAATGATTATCACGGGAAAGACAAATTATTCGAGTTGAAGTTGCAAAGTGCATTAGAGACCAAATAGTTACTGCCATAGGCAAACAATATACACAAAAAGTACACCTTAGTGTACATAATGTTGGATCACCACGAGCTTTCAGTCCAGTATCATTTTTGAGACTGGCAGGCTTCATGTCGGGCTTCGGCTTCCGGGCTCGGTCTCGCGAAAACTCTGCTTTCATTTACGAAAGAAGACATCCAGCAGGAAATGCTTGTAAAACCCCAGGATAGGGACATAGATGGATACCATAATTTCTGATGCAGAGAGAAGAAGAGGGATAAGAGTGATGGATGGGCCCGACTAGTTTGTTAGGTCTGGGTTATGCTGCGTGGATAGGCCGGGGGTACTCCCGGACCGGTTCATACTTTATATCTGTTTCCGCGACTATTATATGCTTATACACTCATGCTGATCACCACAGAGTTGGTGTATAAGCTGCATTGTGTGGCTCGAGTATTAATTTCCCGAACAGATGCTAAAACAGCAAGTGTTTTCGATTTGTTCATGAAATCAACTCGCATATGATGTATGTTCCTGGAGGTAGGTGGGGTCTCTCATAAATTGTATTTCTTTACTGCTGTGTTGGTCCCCGTCTACCTATAAAGAACGAGGAAGGCATGCACAACTTTTTGAACGACAAAAGCGCATAAACCTTGTTGATTGTTTTTCTACCTGACAACTCTATGAAAGTAGAGTTATTTATGTCAATTTCATACATAGAATTTGTTAGATTTGTAAAATATCTCGCTTATTGCATACTATTTCTTGTTATCTCACATTACTCTCGAGAATACGGATACTGCCGAATTTTGGGTTTATTTCAGATTAAAAACGGAAGCAAGAAGATTTCGGCGTATCAACAATGATTTTGTGCAAGAGAAAAGACTTGAAGGTCACGCGTGAAGGAAGACTAATTGAAGAGAAAAAAAGATTTTATCCCGGATTTTCAGAGATTCTCTAGGGTTTATTTCTTTAGAACTATAAAAGGACTTTGTTCCTTAGGCTATAAAAAAAAACTTCGACGAGGAAGAAGAAGGGGGTTAAATTATTGTTTATGATGCTTTTCTTTTCTTTGAATTGTGTCTCGAAAACGATGCTTGGGTAAACTTTCTTGGCTAGGATTATGTTGAACCAAATTGTGTAGTTGAATTTTCTGAACTCGTTTTAGAACAAATTCGTACTTTGGATGTTTATTTATTTCGTTTGATCTTAATGCATGCAATTTGTCTGATCAACGAATTGTATTGATTTGTTATTCTAAAGTAAACTCGGGAGAGAAATTTTAGGAGAGAACATGAACGAAATAGCCTTGGTTAATATCACGGGAGCGAATTGGCTAGTAAGTAGTATCGGGAGATATACTTCTAGGTAACTAATAAAGGATTGAATCTTAATGTGTTCTGGCCTTCGTAATTCACTATAGGGATATAGGTTTATGGTGGTTTAGAATAATCCTTTGTAAACTCGGGAGAGGCACTTAGGGACATAAGAATTCGGTTAGTAAACAGAATTAGTATAAATTTGGGAGAAACGAGTGAAGGGGTTTAACGAAACATGGAGGGGATACTTGATCCTAGGCTTTTCCGTCTATTAAATTCCGATTCTTTGCTTTGTTTGACTACATAAAAATTGCAATTGTGTATGTTAAAGGATTTTAATTGCTATCCTCATGGGAATGATAACTCTGCTCATTTCTATATTACTTGTTACGATCCGTATACTTGCGGTGTGCGAATTTAGCGTTCACTACCGTAGTTGTTTGCTTGTATAAGATATTTTGATAGACTCGACTCTTGAGAAGGGCCTGCCACGTCTTTATCATTTGAATCGAAGTCACGGACAGACATGATGCATCCAAGACAATCCAATTCCATAACATCCAGAACCTGGACCAATACGCCATTCAATGGTCCCATCAAGGTGGGGATTGGCTTGATGCTTATGGTTCCGTTTGTTGAAAGATCCAATAAGAAAAGAGTCATGTTCCTGGCCCCGATTGATCTAACACTCCCTTCGATGTCTGGCTACCTAATAAAATGATTCCACTTCATGCCGTTGCTAGACCGTAAAATGACGCATTTCTGGTTATTTTCACAGCGGGGCACTGTGTCGGCGGATGCCTTCGACTGTTTCCTCAAAGCTTTTTTCGCATACTCAGATCCAAGACTGCGTTTGCTTTCTTGGGTTTTAGTCATAGAGAAACACCAGCCAGGGTAGAGGTAGATAGTTTTTACGGTTTCTCTTTCGTTCCGAGAGAATTCTCGGAGTCTTCCCGAAATGTATTCTGATTGGAATGCTTATCTCTTGATTAAATGCTGGGGTCGGATTCATTTCTTCATGATGGCAGATTTTGTATCTGTTTTCGTCATTTCCTCGCCTAACTTCCTTGCCCGAAGTGATCTCTCGTTTGTCCTATCAAAAAAGAAGAGCCTCGGCAGCCATAGCCAATCATATCACCATCACCCACCTTATCACTTTGGTTGCTTCTGGATTATTATCTATGTTTCCGTGCTTCTCAGCAACATCCCTACTTCATCAGGAACTCTACTTATTCACAAGAATTCGAAATAGTTTACCGGATTCGGACTTTGACAGCGAATCCCTTCCGTTTCCTTCTCTCTGCAATTAATATATTCTTTTTACTGCAAGAGCAAGCGCTAGCAGCTCCAATCAAGACTGCGTTTACTGGATGGTCATTCTTACACGGAACAACTCCATAGTCTATGAACAGAGCTCACTCCAGTTTTTTCTTTTTTAGTAAAAAAAAAAAGTTCCTTCCCTGGTGAAAGTGAGGGGACAATGATGTTGTCAGTACCATGTTCTGGGTTTACCTTGTCCGATTCATCACAAGCCATCCATCCAAAGGTCGCCGAGATTTCCGAGTTGATTTGTTTACTGTGTCGAGTACGAGCAGGAATACATGTGAATCATGAAATATTGAAATATCTTGGACTGCCAATTATTTCCCTGGGACCTGCCATTGATGTCTACTCTCCGGATCTACCGTCTTTCCCATGTTCCTGAATATTATAATGTCACAAACACGACGCACGTCCTGATGAGGACGATCAGATGACCTTCAGCACCTCAGTGAGATCTGGAAACACAAAATGAGAAGCCCCGCTTACAACAGATTTCCAAAATATATGATTTGATATTATTTTTTCGGATGCAATATTGGTGTATCTGTATTTCCTGGAGTTTACAATGCAATAAATTAAGAGGAGGAGAATTTTTCTTGGGGGTAGGATGATGTTCACCTAATAAAAGTATAGAATGGTCTTCCCTTGAGCAATCCCAGCTGAATATCCTCAACTACCAGTCTTCCCTCCAAATTTTCAAAATCATTTAAGAAAGGTGAAGCCTGGTGTTGCTTTGACCCTGATGTCTGCGCAGATCTCGTAGTCAGTCGACTATTCTAACATAATTAACATGCTTACAACACACAGAAGAGTCGCTCAAAGGAACTTCTGGTGCTGTTGGTAAATGAGGAAAATATGGGAGCCCTGGAGACCTTGTTATCACAGTTTCAGGCTAGATTTGAAGGATCTTCGTCTTACCTCGACCTGACCACGGTTATCGCCCTCTCGGTGTTCTTTGCTCTCTTGTGTGCGTGTATTATCATCGGTCATCTCCTTCATGAGAACCGCTGGGCTAATGAATCCATCACGGCCCTTCTGCTGGTGAGTTTCTCGCTGCAATTCCCACCAACGAGGGATCTGTTCCCTGACTTTATTGGGCATGTTTTGAGTAGACGATGTTTGACTGTGTTTATGTTGGCTGTGCAGGGATTGTTCTCCGGCGTGGTCGTGTTACTGGTCAGCAAAGGAAATAGTTCCAAATTGCTGGTGTTCAGTGAGGACTTGTTCTTCTTGTATCTGCTTCCCCCGATCATCTTCAACGCCGGGTATGTATGTGACTTCAATTGTGGCTAATCTGATTCTCGGCACTCTATAGACCATGGAATCCGAAAGCTTATCAGTGACTGAACCCGGAAGGAACAAATTCGCTCGAGATGGAGAAATTGTTGTTGCAGCTTGACGTGATTTTCATGTTTCCACTACAGGTTCCAGGTTAAGAAGAAGAAGTTCTTCAAGAACTTCACAATGATACTGCTGTTTGGCATAATGGGCACAGTCATATCCTTCTGCATAATCTCTCTTGGTAACTTCTTCAGTGATTTTTGGCCATCATGTGGATATTTCTTTCTGCAACTAGACAGTGATCTTAGCGTGTTCACTGATATATCTCCAGGGGCATATTTAATTTTCAATAAAATGGGCCTTACATCCCTGACTGTTCAAGATTACTTAGGTAAATCAGTGTCAACAGTATGCTATAAATTAATTCCTTGCTAGCCTTAATCCTCTGTAAATTGATACGAGTGTATGTGGTAAACAGCTATAGGCGCCATACTTTCGGCAACCGACTCTGTTTGTACGCTGCAGGTAAAGATTGCTGCATCCTACAGGCACCCTGTCTTGCACTCTGACTTGATCGAATCATTGACGCCAATTTGTCTGGGATTCCAGGTCTTGAATCAAGATGAAACTCCCTTTCTTTACAGTATTGTGTTTGGAGAAGGAGTTGTGAATGATGCAACCTCCATTGTGCTTTACAATGCTGTGCAATCCCTTGATCTCAGCAACATCAATGGTCTAACTGCTCTACAACTGCTGGGGACCTTCCTCTATCTTTTCTTCACCAGCACTGCTCTTGGAATTGCAGTAAGCTTGTAGTCATTTTGCTGATTGATTCATTGTGCGATGCTGCCAGTGGCACTTCCTTTTTCCAGACGCATCTTTGAATAAGCTTTTACGATCTTATAATTGAAGTGCCATCAGTTGTCATTAGTTATGACCACTTCTGTAGGCGGGCTTGCTAAGTGCTTTCATAATCAAGACGCTTTACTTCGGGAGGTAAAACTAAATCTGAGAATAAATTTCAATAACGAATTATCTTGTTTCAATTCAAATACCCTTCCACGGCAGGCATTCAACGGATCGTGAAGTTGCACTGATGATGCTCATGGCTTATTTGTCCTACATGTTGGCTGAGGTAAACTAATCTCCACAACTTTTTGATAAGTTACAAAGGCAGTGATCAAAACTCACGATGCATATGATGCCACCGACATATCCAGAAGTGTTGATTCCGGCATTTTATTTGCGCAGCTGATGAATCTCAGTGGCATCTTGACAGTTTTCTTCTGTGGAGTTGTCATGTCACATTACACATGGCACAACATAACAGAAAAATCACGTATAACCACCAAGTAAGCACGGAGGACTCCTCTTATGTTCGCAAACATAGAAGCACAGCTGCAATGTGATCATTTTCCAACATCAGTCTGGCTATATTCTGATAATCTATGAGGAAAACTGTTTGATTGATTGCATGGCAACTTCAGGCATGCATTTGCCACAATCTCGTTCATCTCAGAAACGTTCATATTCTTATACGTCGGAATGGACGCCTTTGACATTGACAAATGGAAGGGTACGGATGCGAGGTACCTCTTCACATGTAGAATTCTTGATTTATTGACAGCAGAATGATATTTGAATCTCTTGTCAATGATGCATACGAGATATGATTGGACTATAACTCCAGCTCTGTGCTTTTGAAACAGCCCATCAACATCAGTTGCTGTCAGCGCGACTTTCATCGCACTCGTTTTGATTGGAAGGGGTGCATTTGTGTTCCCGATTGCAAACATCAACAACTGTATCAAGAGATCAGACAGTTCAAAAATCGAATTCCGGCAACAGGTAACTTATGAATATATTCCAGGCAATTCTAAATTAGTTAAGTCAGCCATATTCGTTTTCCGAGACCTCCTAACTCTCAATTCATCAGTTTATAATTTGGTGGGCTGGTCTAATGAGGGGTGCAGTGACCATCGCACTGTCCTATAGCAAGGTACAAAACCAAACATGCTCTGAACCATTGTTGTTCGTTGACATGAAGAGTCGAATAGGTTGATTCATCTTTTTCTGTTCTCGCAGTTTGCGGAATCGACAGATTCTACTTCAACGGATTGCTTACTAATCACTTGTACCATTATAGTTGTCCTATTTAGTACAATGGTGAGAATAAGTGCATCAATGTTTGCTTTCGATGGAGGCTTAAATGGTACACAAGTTTAATGCAACATATCTGGAAACAGGTCTTTGGGTCGATAACCAAGCCTCTAATAGAGGCGGTGTTATTACGTCATGCGAAACCGATGGTCTCTGATGCGACAGAATTCCAAAGCCTCGAAGACCTGAGGTTCCTTTTCATTGAGAATGGCAGTCCGAGCGAGCCAGAGCAGAATCAACTTAGGCGTAGAAGCTTGCGGATGCTGATGACCAACCCTGCAATATCAGTTCACTACCTATGGAGGAAGTTTGACGACAGATTCATGAGACCAGTTTTCGGAGGACGAGGCTTTGTTCCCTTCGTCCCGGGATCACCAACGGCCGAGGAGGAGGAAGCTCATGAAAACTCCTAATTCTGGCCCCTTCTCATAGAGTTTTTTGTTTTGAAACTTTTCCTTCCCCTTACATTCAAAGAAAGTGTAAGAAAACCCCCAAAAAGCAAGGTGGAAAAAAGGCATTATCTTACGCTTCTCAATTTTGCAGATTGCTCTCGTGAAAAATAATAGATAGTTTCTGGGAATACATATAGATACATATGCATTAGTGAGATTGGGATTGTATTAGACAATATGTATATATGTATGGATCTAAAGGGTAAAAACCAGCATGACATCCTGTTTCACCCGGCGAGATTGCAACTGCGACGAAGTTTTGTCCCAAATTTACGCGAAGGAAGGCCTGCTTATCACAGTCTGACAGTCTGGAGGAAGAAAACTGGTTTGACCTGCAACAGAGATGCAGAACTAGTGAATTCATTGACAGAAATTCCATCTCCAGAAGGCATGAGGAGGTGATTGTGAGGATTCAAAAGAGAGAGACCGAAAGAGAAGTTCTCGGTGGGCTTTGGCCCCTTCAAATGCCCACAACAATCCAAAGCCTCGGACAACAGTCTTCATTCCTAGAATTACTGTTTCATTATAAGATAAAAATGTCATAAGCTTTGTGACTACCGTATACTCCATAGCAGTTTCTAGTCAAAGCATAGAAATTTCTCCTCCTCAAATTCACGAGGAGAAAGGGAATTAACCAATTAATGGATGGCCCGTGATTGGTTATACGACTTCGTTTTCTTTTTTAGGAAAATTGACTGGGAGTGAGGAGATGATGTATTGCATGACATGATCTTCCAAATATTTGTCGCTCGCTGGGCCCAACTCAAAAAGCATAAAAAATTCCCGACCAGGTACGATGAATCCAAGATCTACCGAACCAACTTCCTCGAAACCAGGGGATTTTTGCTTCTCACTCCTTCCTACCCACCAGAAGGCCAACTCCTAATTGCCTTTCTCTTTCCCCTTTTCGCCCGCATTGGGCGAATGCGATCTTGACGTTTTCACTATAAATTCCCCTGCCCTCTCTCCACTGGGGCGATGGGACCAATTCAAGCGATACCCACGACAGCTTTTTACGTCCCTGCCCGGAATCTTACCGATTCCCATCCTAAACCGCACTTGCCCAACTCGGGATTCCCATCAAGATTGGATTTTTCTGGTTGTTGGAGCCGCTCTGCTTGTAAAGTTGGAAGCTTTGGGAGTTGGGTCGTTGCCCCTGCGTTCAATCTTAGGAGGGTCGCTAGAGTGATGGAGATTAAGAACGAGGAAGCGGCGTCGTTGAATTTGCATGACACGAACGAGGTTTTGGTCGATAAGATTATGTACGACGCCCTCGTCTGGAGTTCCCTCCACGGGCTTGTTGTGGGCGACAGGAATCATCAGGTTTGGTGGTGAACTGTTTGGCGGTTGTTAAGATTGAGCATTTTGAATTTAGTCACGTGTTGTGTGATTTTGGGGATGTTTATTTGTTTGCCTGTGTCTGCAGAGATCGGGAGCAGTACCTGGAGTTGGGATGGTGCATGCCCCGTTTGCTTTGTTGCCGGTGTCGTTCCCTGAAAGTCAGTGGAAGCATGCGTGTGAAGTTGCTCCAATCTTCAATGAGCTCATCGATCGTGTTAGCTTGGATGGCAAGTTTCTTCAGGACGCATTGTCAAGGTAGAACATGGCTTGATCCTGTTAGTTCTCCTGGAATACAAAGGAAATTAGTGGATAAAACTGGCAGATGGAGAATACCTTTTTCTCTTGTCATGATTTCTTGATGGGGACTTTATGAGCCGCAGGTCTTGTCAAGCCAAATCATCAGAATGACTTCTGTTCTTTTGTTTTTGAGGCGTTGATTTATGAGAAACTTTCATCTTGATTTGGGGAAATCTGGATATTATTCATGCCTACGAACTGTCCTGGGACCTTCGCCCATGAACTTTCATCCCCGATTTCTTATGTCAATGGTTCCCTTTGAGGGGAGAGGGTAACTTCTGCTGATCCGGTCATCATCCTTGTTAATGCAGGACAAAGAAGGTGGATGCTTTCACGTCTAGACTCTTGGATATTCATGCCAAGATGATGGAACTCAATAAGAAAGAGGTGAGAGTTGAAGTTTTCTTTCCATAACTTTTTTAGACTAGATTCTGTTTTTTGCTCTGGAATCAATATATTTGTTCACTTTGTGCTGGGAAATGAAAACATTCAGTTTGATTGACACCATTTGAATTGAACAAAGAACTTCAGAATGCCAGCCTACTTCTTTCTAAACATTTGTCCTTCAGGCTTCTCGATCTTGGGATCCGGTTGTATTGTTTGCGTACACTGAATTTCAACATCCACAGGATATAAGGTTGGGTCTGCATCGATCGGATTATATGCTTGATGAGCAAACCAAGTTACTCCTCCAGATAGAATTCAACACCATATCATCCTCATTTCCTGGCCTTAGCTGTCTTGTCACCAGGCTTCACAGGTTGGATTTATTCTTACATGTCACTGAACTTATTTGCCTTCTTCGTTTTGCTTATCGTGACTACATGTTTAACTATCTGCTCATTATGTTATCTTAGTTAAATTGGGTTAAACACCTTAGGGATATTGTATGCATCTGAGATTCTCCAAATGCTAGAAATTATCCTCTGCTTGGCGTATATAATTCATTCATATGAAATGTCTTACTGTGGTGGTTTGATGGTGCTCCAAAGCATGTGTGAGGATTTTGATACTTACATCGTATTTGTAGGTACTTAATCCAAGTTTATGGAGAAAATCTTGGTTTAGATGCCCAGAGGATCCCTGAAAATTCTGCCACCACCAAGTTTGCAGAAGCCCTAGCTAAAGCATGGAAACAATATAATAACCCCAAGTAAGAAATGAATCATTAATTCCGCTTTTTCTAATCTTTTTCCATAATTGAAACTGCTATTTTACTGTTGGTAGGGCCGTGGTCCTGATTGTGGTCCAGCCAGGTGAACGCAATATGTATGACCAGCACTGGCTCTTTTCGGTCTTGAGAGAAAGATATCCTTTACTGAATGCTTAATGCCCTGTAATTTTACTGATGCTATCTTGTATTCCCCCAATTGAAATGGCTAATTGTTCCAGTAAATTGTGAGGTATTTTATTAATCTCCTTGAAAGCATATGCATTTCCTGAACTTCACAACACACATAATGTAACAGCTATCAGGAAGACATTGTCTGAAATTCATGCAGATGGACAGCTTTTGCCGGATGGAACGTTGTTAATGTAAGAGTGTTGCTTTGGTACATGTTCATTACACCTGATATTTCAGATAAAAGAGAGAATTACAAATTCCCCTGTTGTTTGTGCAGCCAGGGTGCTGTTGTGGCTGTAATTTATTTTAGAGCAGGCTACACACCTACAGATTATCCCTCGGAATCGGTAAGTTACTGTACTGTCCTCCTGTTGAGAGGAACAATCATGGTTTCTTCAGACACGAGTTTGCATTTTACATATGCATTCGACTTGATTCTGTTCTGTTTGTTGTATTTGTGTGTTGCTCCTTTGGTAAAATGGGTAAATTATTAATTTTCTTTGTAACTTGTCTTACTTGTCTGGACTTCAAGTTGTTTGAGATGGATGTGGAGTCCTCTGAGTGTTATCTCTGATTTTGACACTTAACAATACCTTATGGGAGGACTCTGCAGCATTTTTTTTTATCCCTGTACCCAGTTGCCTTTCAAGTTGCTTCTTGATGGTTAAGTGTTGTTCATTACATGAATTTGGCCCTCTGTTTCTGTGATAGGAATGGCAAGCAAGGTCACTGATGGAAGAGTCTTCTGCGGTCAAATGCCCATCTATTTCGTACCATTTAGCAGGCACAAAAAAGATCCAACAAGAACTGGCAAAACCTCACGTGCTTGAAAGGTACTTAAATCACTAAAAAGTTGACAATAAGTAGATTGACAAGAGTAAATTTACTTCATTTCTACTTGAATTTGTGTCAATTGAGGGTAGTGATTGAGCTGTCTATTTATGTAATCTCAGATTCCTTGAGGACAAAGAAGATGTTGAGAAAATCCGTAAATGTTTTGCTGGATTATGGAGTTTAGAAGATGCCGACATCGTTGAGAAAACGATCAAGAACCCTGAGTTCTTCGTCATGAAGCCGCAGAGGGAAGGAGGAGGTTGGGCTTCTTCTTTGTCTATCTTGGCATTCTTCAATAGGATTGTTCTTTTCCTGGCCAGTAACTCTGCCATCCTTCTCCCTAGGTAATAACATATATGGTGAAGACATGAGAGAGTCGCTGTTAAGACTGTGCAAAGAAAAATCAGAGGAAGATGCCGCGTACATCCTTATGCAGAGGATTTTCCCCTCTGTTGTTCCAACCTTCTTGATCCGCGATGGCATTTGTCACAAGGAGCATGCGGTATCGGAGCTCGGAATTTACGGTGCTTACCTGAGGTAATACTTGGTTCAGGAATTTAGTCTTGTGTACCTTTGATAAATTCAAATAGGATCTCAATCCCTAATCGAGCATTGGTTTTCCTTAATTATAATTGCAAACAAAATGATACTGCAGGAGCAAAGAGACTGTCATTATGAATGAAAAATGTGGCTACTTGATGAGAACAAAAGTATCTTCTTCAAATGAAGGGGGAGTTGCCGCGGGTTTTGCAGTTTTGGATAGCATATACTTGAGCTGACATCCTGAGATTTTCGCTGCCTTTCGCTACAACCTTAGGAAGCATTATTTCTGTATCTCGACTAGGATTGACTTTTATGGAGAGATTGTCTTGAACTTAGTAACGATTCAGATGGCAATGCCAATTATCTCAATTCCTGGTTGTTAAAGCAGAACTGGATTTCATCCAGAATGATGAACAATAAGGATGAATACTTTTTTAAGATATGTTGCTGTATTTGAACACTGTCTTCATCGTCGGACTGGTCAGATTCAGCGCATTCTACACTTCAGTCATTACATGGGTCACTAGTGTGTTCTTCACTGCACTGTGTTTGCTCCAAACATTGCCGTGTCCCCTCGTTTATGGAAACGTGATAACATTTACTGCAAAATAAGTCCTCCTGTAAAAGCGTTCTTGGTCGTGTCTTTTCCGTAGTATCTTGGCGATTCTATCAACCCGTGTCAGATGTATATTCTGCCGGGATCCACTGCTCGTCTGAGCTCTCAAACCCGAGACTCTCCGTACAGGATATCAACCTGTAAACGACCTCTCCCACGTCCTCGAAGAACCCAGCAGCCAGAGCCTCTCCCGGTGGCAGAGGGGCGGGAGTGGTGGAGGTGGCCACTGCCTGACAGAAGCAGACTCCAAAACATTGGTGGGATGGAGGGTATCACGGGTGGCAGTTTTGAGGCTGATCCCAGAGGCTACCGGGAAGAGGCATTTTCAAGGCCGGGGGAGGCGAGGGATTGGAGGAGAGATTGGTGAAGGGAAGGAGACGATGAATCATCTTTGTGAATTGTAGTCATCACCTCTCCTTTTGAAAGACATTTCCCTCATCGTTAGAGTCGTAGTAATCCCTCCTCATTCGCCCCAGTCTCCCAGTGGTTTCATCTCCAATGAAGAAGAAAATAGAAGGTTAATCAAGCCCAATAATCATGGCGTCTAGTCCACGCCTCAAAATTCAATGCAAGTGTACGAGTAAGGAGACGTGAATCATCTTGGTCGATTTCTCTAGCTCTTAGTCGATCCATGTAGTCTTCAGTTTAGTAAGGGATCAGCATGGTCCCACGATGTTTATGTATGCCGCGAAATCGACCAGACGCTGAGGTTTGTGGAGGTGGGGCGCTCCATCTGATATAAAAACAATGCCCATCTGATTCGATTTCACCACACTTCGTTCTGAGACATTGCCTTGCCTCGCCTCGACATTAATTGAGCCGCATCACAGGCCAGATATCGAATACATATAACTGTGCTCTTTTTTACATGTCTGAAAATGTGACAACTCAACATTCATACACGCTGCGCGTCCCAGTAACATGCCGATCGCGTCCCCTTTCACGTTTGATCCGGGTCGCGAATGTTCCATCTTTCCGATCCTATCGAACCAATCAATGTCCGAATTATTTGGAAGTCAGTAGACAAATGCGTGATCGGAAATCCTACCGAAAGAAACCTGTATGTCCACATTAAAGTCTAGGAGTAAGGATATAATTTGAATTTAATTCTCCCTGCGGGGAAAACAGAGAAAGAAAAGCTCCGACCAAAACATTAATGAGAGAGATGTCATTATTGTGTCCGAACCAGGACAGTCTGCAATTTATCCATCAAACCCATAACTGCAACTTTGGACATCATTTTCATTCCTCCTTGACACGTTCGAGTAAGAAGGCTGGTTAATATAAATGGAGAGAAATTCCCCTGGAGAAAGTGGGGACGGTGATGTTTTCCTAAGGAAGTCGGTAAATTTATGCATGATTTGGTCATTCTTGGCCGAAAGATCCTTCAATGAGACGAGGAGGGGAGGGGGGTAAGAAATTCAGTTGATGGAACGGAAAAGGACAAACGAAGAGATGCAGTTCAATTAAATGCAACGTGTTTTTTGTGGCAAGAACAAATTAAGTTAAGAGGGAGATGGGATGGGAAAGGAGTGATTTCCTGCCCAGTTTTTCTTTATTTTTTTTTTACCGGTGAAGTGATTTGGGATATTAGCGGGAGTGTTGCTTTTGAAGGTACACAAAAAAAGGAAGGCCGGTGATAGGATTTGGGATGTTTCTACTAAAGATAGTAATGGTTTAGTTTCTGAGATTTTTTTAGGACACCGGGTTTGTAGCAGGCTGGAGGAAAATGCTTGGTTTGAAAGAGGAGAAGGACAAAGGGGCAGGTCCACTAGATTTTTTAGCTTGCCTTAGCCTGTTATTTGGGTGATTCATTTCCTTCTTCCCTTTTTCTGGGATTCCTGTTAATGTATTATTCTTTTGGTTTTAGTTCTAGGTTTTAGAGGATAGACGGAAAACAATGGCTTCTTCTTCTCTGGGTTTATGGTACGCCTATGCTTTTTGTGTTTTCTCTTCCTTTCTTGTTCTGGGTTTGTCCTTGTCTGCCTGTTTGAAGTTACCCAAACCACAGGTTGTTTTGTTTGTCCTCGGATTCCTGGATTCCGTATTTGGTAATTTCTAATGGGAGGTTGTTTTTCATAGTAAATGATTGCATATTTTGGGATTCTTATGGAATGAAGGATTGGCATGCTATAACTGGTATTTGACGAGTACAATATTGAAGTCGTGTTCGACTTCTGCAGCCCACACCAGAGGGGCTTTGAAAGGAGGCCTGCGGATTTCAGTTCGTACTGTGGCCCCAGAAAGCTTGGAAGACGATTCGCCGTCCTAACTACTTCAGCTTCTGCACGAGGTAGATGCCTCGAATTTTTTATCCTGAGTGGCACCACTTTTGGTTCTGTATCTGTTAATTTGATGCCCACTTTCATTCTCTGGTTAGATTTTAGGTTCTTTGACATGGAAAGAGAGGAAAAATGCTCTTCAACCGCCCGAGGAGCGATAGGTGACGGCAGTGGAAACTCGGAAGCAGACCCTCCGGAGAGGCACGACGAGGAACCGACGGTTCAATGCACAAACACGCGGGCAGTCTCTCAATGGAAAAAGTTTTTCACTCTGTGGAAGAGAAAATCAGTTAGGAGATTGCCGTCTTTTCCTCCCCTGGGGGTTCCGAGGCTCAGCAAGAAGAAGACCAGGAATTCTGGAGATGGCATAAACCCCTCATTGAGTCAAATCTACAATCTCAATTCACAGTTGGTGCATTTTACGTTATCTGAGCTGGAACTGGCGACCGAAAACTTTAGCAAAGGTAAGAATGAGAAACTGGAAATGCCTGGCTGCGCTTAAGCTGCTTTATGCAAGTTGATATTCATACTGGGCTTTTTATCGCAGAAAACCTGATTGGTCATGGTGGATTTGCACAAGTGTTTAAAGGCCGTCTTAAGAGTGGGCAGTTTGTTGCAGTTAAGCGGCTGACAAAGGGAACTGCTGATGAGAAAACAGCCAGCTTTCTTTCCGAGCTGGGAGTGATAGCTCATTTGAATCACCCTAACATTGCTAAGTTGGTCGGCTGTTGTGTTGAAGGGGGTTTGCACCTTGTTCTTCAGCTATCTCCCCTAGGAAGTTTAGGAAACATTCTTCATGGTCTGTATTTTGGAGATACAAATCAGTCCATTGCTTTGAAGTTCTTGGTTTACATTTGGACTGTGATTTCACAGGGTCGAATTGCCATCTAGATTGGGACGCGAGGTACAAAATCGCATTGGGGACTGCAAATGGTCTTCAGTATCTACACGAGAGTTGCCAGAGGCGAATTATCCACAGAGACATTAAAGCCGATAACATCCTCCTTGCTGAGGATTTCGAACCTCAGGTATCCAATTGTAGACAGGCTCAACATGGAAGAATTTCGATGCCGTTTCATGTGAAGTGTCAGAGTTGACATATCTAGTTTCTTCTTCCATATCATGTCAAACAGCGCTGTTTATTACAGGAAACGATAAAAAAAAAGTATTAATTACTGTTGTTGAGCTTCATTTTTTCTGACAGCTGAATGTAAGATAGCTTCACATCAGGTTTCGGATTCTAGTTTATCGAATATCCAGCTTTTCAAGTTGGAAAACCGAATTTGATGATGGTAATTTCTCAGATTTGTGATTTTGGACTGGCCAAATGGTTGCCGACGCAGTGGACTCACCGCAATGCAACGAAATTTGAAGGAACATTTGGGTCTGTTCCAACAAAAACATTTACTTTCCATAGGTTAGAAAATTTAGTCATTGTCTAACCATTTGGCTATCTCTTGAAGGTACTTTGCGCCCGAATACTTCATGCATGGCATATTCGATGAGAAAACCGACGTCTATGCTTTTGGAGTCCTGCTGTTGGAACTAATCACGGGACGTAAGGCGGTGGATAGCGAGAGCAAAAGTTTAGTTCTCTGGGTAAACACTCGAAACAACACCGTAAATGATAGACTCTTATCGTAATACAACCCCATGTGTCCTCTAACGTTATTTCTCCATGCAGGCAAAGCCTTTGCTAGATAATGATGGCATTGCCAAACTCGTAGACCCCTCTCTTTCCAGTGACTACAATTCTGAAGAAATGGACCGTGTCATAATGACTGCATCCTTTTGCATCGAGCAGTCTCCGGTTTTACGGCCTCGGATGAATCAGGCAAAGACTACATTTTAGAGACTTCACTTGTTTCATCGATGGACGGTTGAGAAATAGTGTGCACTGTAACCATTGATTTTGATGAATTCGCATCTCCGCAGGTTGCTGTTTTAATCAGAGGGGAGAAGTTTGTTAACGAGTTCACTAAAGATGGCCCGAGGCGAACCTTTAGGAGGACATATTCTGAAGAGCTCTCGGATGCTTTAGAGTACAACTCGACAAGGTACTTGAGTGATCTCAGACGACATAAGGAGGTAGCCCTGGGTTCTTGATGCCTGCACGAAATCTTACCATTTAGTGTATGGTAAATGCATCCCTGTATAAAAATCATCTTGGCCGCATGTTTTCTACGACACTTGGGATTAGATAGCTTGGTCTGTGAAATACATTGAAGGGACGAGATATTATTTATTCTCATCCTCTTGACAGAATGATCTCGTCGGGATGAGTATTCTATCTCCAGTATAGTTAAAACATGAATGGAAGGATATCGTTCGTTTCCCAGCTAAATGCATTCCGTGTAATACAACAACATTTTATGCGGGAAAGAAGAAGGGATTAGTCTCAGTAGGCCGACTATCTATCTATTTGCAGCATTTAGCAGATTTCATCTTCAATCTCTTGGTAAGATGATGGAAGCATCTTTCGAAGCTGCATTCCACAAAGTCTTGTTGAAACGTGATCTGAAGCGCCAGTATAGAACTTGATGACTCCACATGCCTGCCGCATTTTCAGCCGTTGAACTCTGAATATTCTTCCTTTGTCCGACCTGCTGCAAGTATTCGGCCCGTTTGATTTCCTGGCCGAATCGAACCCTTCAGTGGCGCATATAATGGACTACTTCTTTTCTTCTAGTGGGGCTGAAAGTGATGTAAAGCCTGTGCAAGGGCCGAATTATATATCCCACATACAAGTCTTCCTGGACACCCAAATCCAGCCCCCACCCCCTTTTAAGACAACCTTTTACAACAGTATCATTTGTTGACTGATAACGTCTAATGGGAGGTTGCTTACATAAACGATTTGGATATACTCAAAGAGGATTTGAGGGCCTTAGTTGACATCGGCATTGGATTGGATGATTATAAAGGGACCGAAAAGCAGAGTCCTGAAAAACATAGGAGATCAGGGTAAAAAGAGACAAGTGGTTTGTTTGAACATCTGCAACATCTCTACAGAGAGGAACACGGGCTTACTACACCTGTCTTTCATGGTTGTTCAACTCAATGATTCTTTTCCTTGAAGGAGTGGCCACCCATTTTTCATATTTGGCCAGAAAGTTGATCACTTTTTGAGGTCCCAGCAGACATGAGCAAAAATCACAGCAGCGAAGACAGCAAACACTGAAGTTCATCTTAAAAGTGGAGTCACTTTTAGTATTCCCAGAGGGCTCTATAGGCCACCTTCTTAGGTGTAGGTGTCTCCACAAATGAATGAAAAACTTACGGGCTATTAATTAACCCCTGATGTGGCTGACTCATTGCCAGCAAGACTTTCCTTAAGAAGTCTGGAACCAGGACTCCTGAAAAACTACACCCAGGACTGGTCATGTAGGTTGATAATTTGTTACTGAGTGAGTGGGAAATTGAACAAAGAAAAGAAGAAAAAAAAGGAAAAGGGGTAAGGGGGAGAGATAATGAAGTGGGAAAGTACTGATATGACATCCAACTGCAATCCAGTTGATTGTTTTAGGGATGCTGACAGTTCTCAACTAGCTGGTGTGAAGGATACAGACAAGAGGTACCAAACAGTTGAGTTTGTGACAAGTAACCACGCCCCCCCCATGGCCTACTGTTTTGTTGCTACGTGCAGTTTCAGACAGTATATATAAACCCCTTCCCCACAACCCTTTCCTGGGTTTCTTGTGCTTTAGCCTGAGACATGTAAGAAGGGAATTCATCTTCATAACGATGGATGCACTTCAGCTCAGGAGACAGTTGATTGAGTACACTGCTGAGCTGTTCAGCGAGGTTAGTGCAACATTTAGTTTGCTAATCAAGCACGGAACAAGGAAAGTTCTTAGGTTTTTCATTTGATTGTGCTTTTGTTGTTCGTTCGTGAGAAGGGATTCCTGGATGAGCAGTTTACCCAACTTCAGCAACTTCAGGATGAGAACAACCCAGACTTCGTGGTGGAGGTTGTGTCACTCTTTTTCCAGGACTCGGAGAGGCTTCTCAATGAACTCGCCAAATCCCTGTGAGAATTTCACTCCCTCGCACATCTCTGCTCCATGTGTTGAGTCCATATCATCACTGAAGGAACTGAATTGTTGTATTTACCGGTCCGAAGCTCGCAGCAAGAGATTGACTTCAAGAAGATGGATGCCCACGTGCATCAGCTAAAGGGAAGCAGCTCCAGGTTTGAGATTCTTTCTATTTATTTTGTCTACTGTGATGCATCATAAAGTCTGATAAGAACAATATGCACACCCAATATGGGAATATAGGAGGCACGACGGCCAATGAGAATGAATGTCTAATTTTCTTATGGCAGTGTTGGAGCTCACAGGGTTCAGAGAAGCTGCATCTCGTTCCGTGACTTCTGTAATGCTAAGAATGTCGAAGGGTAAGTCCTATTCTATCTCACTCTGGTCTAAAAGAAGCATTCGTTTTCCAAAGAAGTTCCGTGCGTGTCTTGATTCGGTATAGGCCGGTGGTATGTGGAACAGGTGCCTCGAGTGTCTGCAAAAAGTGAAGCACGAGTATTCCCTGGTCAAAGACAAGCTCGAGACATTCTTCGATGTAAGAGACGAATGAACATTATAAGCCTAACTGATTCACTTCATTATCAATCTCGGAGTTCATAATTTCCCTCAACTCATCCCCTGTGCTCGGTTGTTCAGCTGGAGCAGCAGCTTTCCACAACAGGTGGGTCGCCTCCTCCTCCGTGACCCGATCATGAAGTCGAACGACAACCTTCATCAAATCAAAACATAACGAAGACGAATGCACTAGTTGCACATTTCATTCTTGTCTGCAACTTTATTTTCCTTCCCCCAAGCTTGGGACAATTTGTAGCAAAATAAACGGAACCTTATTCCAACCTCACGTTATCAGCCGAACATGTCATCTGATGCCTTCCTCAGTTCTTTTCAAGCAACAGCTGAATTTCATATTCAAGCCCACGGGTCGACTTCCAAATTCCAGGGGCTTATGGGCCTATCTAAACAGCTGGCCCATCAGGCCCATTACCAAAACGTCGCCTTCAGGAACCGGCGCGAAAGCAGAGGCAAGGGATCCCAAAAGAATAAAACATAGGGCAACAGAAGTTTTCAAAGGCCCTTCCCCATATCCTCACCTTACGTTTCCCCGCGAGAATCTAATCGGACGGTTGAAACACGCCACGCTGGCTATCCGTCTGCCCAATCATAGCCAATGGTATCGTTCAGTCCGCTTGAGTAAATACCTACCGCTTCCTTCTGCTCCACTTCTGCTCTTACCCGACTCAGAATCTGCGATCAAAAAACCGCTGCGGAGAAGATGACTTCGAAGGAAGGAGGAGGGATGGGCGGTCGAGGAAAATCGAAGGCTTCCAAGTCTGTCTCCCGGTCACAGAAGGCTGGCCTGCAGTTCCCCGTCGGAAGGATCGCTCGGTTCCTAAAGGCCGGAAAGTACTCCGAACGCGTTGGTGCAGGCGCTCCCGTCTACCTCTCTGCAGTACTCGAGTACTTGGCTGCTGAGGTCGCTGATAACGCAACTCTGTGTGTGTGTGTGTGGCCGTGTGCGTGCGCATTTGTCTCTCAGTGTTGTTTGTTTACGTTAGTCCGGGGTCGCTTGATTTAGGTTTCTGGTGATTGAATTGGCGAGGATGATCGGCGTCTCAGGTTCTGGAACTGGCTGGGAATGCAGCGAGGGACAACAAGAAGAACAGGATCGTGCCGAGGCACATACAGCTCGCGGTGAGGAATGATGAGGAGCTGAGCAAGCTGTTGGGGTCTGTCACCATCGCAAATGGGGGTGTACTGCCGAACATTCACCAGACCCTCCTGCCGAAGAAGATGGGGAAAGGCAAGGGAGAGATCGGTTCAGCCTCTCAGGAGTTTTAGGGTTTTAACGCTTGGTTCTTAGGTCTGGTTGTTTTTGATGGAATGGCCGGGCCAATGGAATGTTAAGCAACGAATAGTGTTGTTATATACGGTCGTGCTTTTTGGGACAGACAAAGCCAAATACTTGTCTAAGTACAAATCAAAGATAAACAGCATTTGAAAGTTCCGTGTGGTTTCTTCTTGGTAGTGTGTTAAGCGGAGCTCCTCCTGCCGACTCGCTGTTGTGGAAGAAAGCTTCATGATCTGCAGCCAAGTAACAGTGCCCGTGCCCGGCAAAGACATTCTCCAACTACCCAGAATTTGTGTCCCTTTATCCTGGCCTCACTATCTGCTGTTCTTAAATGACTAATCCCGGGTGATGTCAAAGTAAAGGTTCGAGAGATTGAACGGATGGTTTTCTGTTTTCTCTTGTAAAACTCATTCCAATCCCAGGATGGTCGGCCGAATTACAGTCATCTTATCAGTACATTTACTTCTGTTAGTAAATTCGGTTACTAGATCCTAATTTCGCCATGGGCGAACGAGGTTCGTCAAATTTCCTATGGAACAACTAAGTGGAACATGTGCATAGCAGCACGGCAGGGTTATTGGCTATGTCCTGAGGCGAATCTCTCGAGCGCTTGCTTGATTGTTGCTGCAGACACAGCCGTTGGTCCTTTGAACTGCGATTTTAGCCAAATAGAAAGAGTTAGGAATTTCGTGATTGTTCCGCGAGACCATGAGCTTCCCCGTATTACCCTGAACAGCTCAGGTAGAAGAACAGATATCCAGGCCTCTCACCTTTGATGCGATAGTTAAAGGAAAGGATGCCATGTACTGTGGATGACTGGACCGAATGAGTCTCCAGTGGAAGATTGTTCACTTCTGATATTATTTCGAGCAGTAACCCCTCCCTCCTCGCTTCCCATTTCGATGAGAACATTCCTTTCTTTTATTATTACAGTAAAATCAGTCGTGTCCAAATCATCAGCGCTGTGCACCTTCCTTTCATGCGGTTGCAGCTTCTTACTGCGGCCACAGATATTGGTAGTTCTTTCTGTGGCATCTGGGGATTTCCTTTTCGCTCTTATTTCACCTTCGCCGGCCCTCAAGCCAGATTCTAACTCGTCGACTCTACTCTCGAGCTCTTGGAGGTACTCGATGGTTTCATCCAATAACGAGACCCCATCGACCTGCAAAACACAGATAAAATATCAGGACAATCTCTTTCCGGCAACTGTCATCTTCAGCATTTCTTTCCGTGTAAAATCATGGCAAGGTCTGTACCTTGTCTGCTAAAGGAATCATTGACTTCAGGATGGCCAGCCGTTGGTTTATCTTTTTCCTGCGCCTTCTTTCCAACAGCGTATGGTTCACCACAATGTCGTCGGTCTCTGGTTTTAGTGCAGATTTCTTATGGACGCTGCCTTCCGATGAGGTTGTCCCCTTATTGTGCATCTGTGGCACCTTGGACAGTATCTTCTTTAGTAACTTTTGGGTATTTCCTCCATGTATTCTTTTGGAACACGAGAGTTCTTTTTTCCAATGACTGAAGCTCGACACCCTGCCACCATTTTGAAACGGCTGCCTGGGGATCAACGGACCGGATGTTTTAAGGACAGCAGCGAGAATGTTCTGGTAATGATCACTGCATTGATCATCGGCCACTGCTAATTTTGAGAAACTGAGACTTTTGTCATCTTCTAAAACAAGAGAAGGATCCACTAGGGCTTCTGATATGCTATCACTTGCATTGATGCAGTTGCCAAAGTGATTATCAATATGCTGCCAGCTTCGCACAGGGGAAGCTATCGTGTTTGCTCCTTCAACCAGAAACGAGCTTTCGGGGAAATAAGTAGGCTTAAATCTGCAAGAACTTGACCACAGAGAAATCTCAGGGAGATCCCTTACAACAGGAACTGACTGGGGTTCCTCAAAGTCACGACTGCCAGCGTAATTGCCAAGATCTTTTGAACTCATGTGTGTGACATTGTTCACAAATCTCTTGGAAGCTTTTGGGTTTGGGATCTCTAGGAAGGAAGTCTTTACGTAGTGGATGAGGCTCAGGTCCTCCGGAACCTATATCATCCACCGACAAATTATTTGTATCTGCATTTTCCCGTGCTAAGCGACAATTAGCGAGTTTCCCAAGTTTCAATTTTGAAATCTTACCTGCTCAGTTGCACCCAGCTCGATAACACCGCCCAGGAATTGGAAACAAACGACAGTCTGCAGTGTTATTTTCCACAAACATGGTCAGTAACCTACTGGAAAGAGACTTTTGCCTGCAACTATCCTAGTAAATGACTAACAGCGCAAAAGGGATTTGTATGTGTAACATAACTACTGTTCAAATTGCACACGTATGGCTAATCCACAAACTCAAAGGAACAATCACGTACCTGAATGGATGCACTCTGTAGTCCGAATCGTTGCAGGAAAATTCAGGAGGATGGCACAAGCAGAAAACTGTATCAGTTATCTTATATCATATTCATTAAAAAGACGCAGGGACAAGATTACTAGAAGTGAAACAGCGTAACTGGGCTAACCTTTGCCAGGAGTGACCGAGTAAAGATTTTGCTATCTGCAAATGGAGCATTGCAGATCCACATTGTCCGATTTGATGCCAGAGTTCTTCCAGGCAATCTATTATGAAAAGGGTCAGTGCTATTTGTGGATCAATACGAAACACTTTGATGGATGATCACATCAGAAGTAAATAGAAGCAAGCAAAGAACACTAGGCAGACGGTTCAAACAAAGAAGAAAGAATCAGAAAGTCACCCTTGACCGATGTCGAAGACGAACGACATGCAAACCAGGTAGTACCACTCGGTATCTGTAAGATCCTCAGGGGACAATGCAGCCGAGGGCCTTTTGACCTGAGGGTTAGGTTCTCCGGTCAGCAGAGACTCGTAAAGCTCTCTGAGCTGCTCGCTTCTCTGCAAACCTAATTGGTCCATAATAGAATCCATGGATTGAACCATCTTGCGTGTCTTGATATCACCATTGTAGTACCCATCGCCCCATTCCAAGACCCTGCAATCCACACAAACTGCATCTATCACACCCTCTGCATAAAATGCAACACAACCGAGGGCGCCATTTCAATGGATTAAGTAAACTGACACTCCCACAAGTCAATCACATTCTACGGACTCAACACAAAGCAAATTGAGCGGTCTTCAGTGAGAAGTAAACCCATCAATGCAGGCTTTGAGCAGAGTAGCAGGGAGAGCAACAAGTCATCAGCGCCCCCAGAATCATAACGGTGGACAGGGCCAGGGTAGTAAAGGGAACACACGTTCTGCTTAGTTTGCATCCCTGAAACTCCCACGAGGTACTTCCAGCTGAAAGAAGAAAAAGAATGGACAATATATTGTTTTTGCAGGAGGAGTTTACCCGGGCTGGCTGGTGGAAACTGACCAAAATATCCCATAACACCATTGGATGCTCCTCACGGCAAGAGCAAGCTGCTGTTTCTTCAGAATACCAGGGCCAGTCCCCTCCTCGTTTTCCATTACAAACAAAAAATATATATATATAAAAGAAAAAGAACCCTCGAGCCACAATTAAAACTGCCTCATGTATCCCCAGCAACTAACTCCCAAAAAGGCCTCAAACTCTTCTCCTAGGGGGGGATTGTTCCGTAAGGAAGGAAGACCCACCTTCTGCCCAACAACAACTATTACCTCAAGAAACCTCTTGTTTTCTACTTTCCCAGAACTCTCCTAACCCACCCCCACAAACTCAAAGGAAACCATTCATTCAAGAAAGAGAAAGAAGGAAGAGGGGTTTCGGACATTGATGATGACTACTTGGGGAGGGAGGGGGGGGGGGGCGGTGGTGGGATTTGGTGAGGAAATCATAACCCAAAAGACAAAAAGAATTACTTTTTTTTTGGGTTGTGTTCATATTTTATCACATGCATGCATGTAATAATCAAACTAACACATCCCTACTCTCCTGTTAGTGTTAGTGATTTGTATGCATATAGGACAAATATATATATATTAAAAAGGGATCCCCTGATTGATTGCTGCATGAAACACGCCCAAATCAATCCTCGCCGCCATCGCCATCTTCCCTTTTTCTTTTTCTTTTTTCTTTTTTTTTTCTCCCCTTTTGTCCTTGACACACCCCACCCCGGAGGCCTATTTCTTAATCTTAATAATATCTGGATGTTGGCTAATAATAATAACACGCCACCCCCTCTGCTTAAATCATGATCTCTCTCTCGCACTATTCAGTCTCCACGCGACCACATATCATATGCCTCCTCACTGTGTGTGTCTGTGTAGTCGTTTTCTGCTGCAATAACGTCGAAGATGACAGAGCGAGAGAGAGAGAGAGAGAGAGGGGGGGACATTCAATTCAATGACAAGTAAAAATGTCCCGAAAATCCAAACAAGAGACCCATTCATTGTCTCATTATCTCTATCACACTCCCCAATGATTGATTACAAGAGTAATTAATTATACAACCCCCCTGATGTGGATCTGACGACTTGTCATTCATTAGTCAAGAGTTAGGGACAACGATAAAAGTTCAATTAATGATCGCTGTTTACATGGAGGTATTGAATATATAAAGAGGACGAAATTGTAATGTTTTCAAAGGTTGGGACCGAGTGAGGGAATTTTCTAAAATTGGGTTTGGGGGCGGTGAGAGGGAAAGCGTCGCCGACTGGTTGCATTGCGATTGCAAGGGCCTGGCATCCCAATCCCATACTCCGGACTCGATCGCGGATGGCCAGATGGGATGAAATCTTGTCTCTTCCGGTGCAAAATCCCCCTCAATTGGAGTTCTCCGCCGCAGAGCTGGTATGGTCGAAGGTCGAAGGCTGGCGTGACAATATCGATCGGGTTGCTCTCATCCCTTTCGCCAGGGTCGACGACTTCGTCAGGGGCGTGTCCTCCAGTAAAGACTGTCCGACTCGATTTCACGTTGAGGCGAGGAGGAAAAGGCCCCCTGAATCGGCTTACTAGCCCAAAGTCGATGGCATTCTCGAATACATACTGTATGCCTTCTTTCTCTTGCTTTGGTTTCTTTCATTGTCTTGGCGCTACATTTCCTGGGATGTGCCGGATTCAGTTTAAGCATGGCAGTTGTGGTGTGCAGATATTGGTGCTCCTTCGGTCCCGATGACCATAGGAAAGGAGGCGTGGTACGGCCTAGTCGGACCACTTATGCTCCTAAGAAAAACAATGCCGGCCGGCCGAATTCCAAGAGAGGTTGCACCTGCCACTTCATCGTGAAACGCCTCATCGCTAAGCCTTCCGTCGCGCTCATCACTTACAACCAGGATAAACACGTGGACAAGAAAGGCATGCCTTGCCATGGCCTTTAGGATAAGAAGGCTGCCGGTACTCATGCTATGTTTGCCCCTACCATATCGGAGGAACTTCGTCTGCGAGTTTTGTCTCTTCTCTATGTTGGGGTCTCTGTAGAGACAATAATGCAGAGACACAATGAGTCGGTGGAGAGAAGGTGGTCCATTTAACAGCGATGATCTTCTCACCCACAGATATGTCCGTAGACAGGAAAGAAGTATTCGTCATGCCTCGTTTGAGTTGGATGCGGATGATTTTGTCAGTGTTGGGATGTGGGTGGAGAGTCATCAAAACAGTGTGTTTTTCTATAAACAGTTCTCTGATGCTCCATTCATACTGGGTATTCAGACGGAATGGCAACTGCAGCAACTGATTCGTTATGGTAATCGTGGCCTGTTGGCTTTGAACTCCAAATTTGGAACACACAAACTGAAGGTTTGATTTGAACAGTTCTTTTGGTCATCATAATTGTTGTTCATAATCGTATGGTCTTCAGCCATAATGTGTATTGAACTTTTCTTCCTTTGATTTAATTGCAGTATCCTATCCGGAGTCTTCTAGCCTTTAACAAAGAGAACAAGGCCATCCCTGTAGCTTGGGTATTAGCTCCCACTTGTTCAAGCCATGATACTGATAGATGGATGAGGGCTCTGTATAACCGTGTTCGTGCAAAAGACCCTTCCTGGAAGTTGGCCGGTTTTATTGTGGATGATCCCTCTGGCGATTTTCTCAGCACAGGCAGGCTGCAAAAGATTTCTTTTAAGAGTCTAATACATTTTATGGTAGTTTACTTCTCAATATCTTCTGTACATCATAATATGAGAATGCTTTGGTTCTGGATGCTCAGTGAATTCTGTGGACTGTATTACCTTACTATATATATATATTTTGTGGTGAAATTTGAATTGTAGGCCAGCGATTCTGTAGTGGAACTTCTGCACGGTCATATTTATCTGTTTGTTTTGTGAAGGATTTTGTCATGATGAGCTACATGTCAAACCTTTTGTGCCTTCAGGGATGTTTTCCAATGCTATCTGTTGCTAAGCTTCTGGAGGGTTCGTCACGCTTGGCACAAGAACTTAGTAAAGCGATGCCCCGAGGTAGAGATGTGTTCTGAGCTGTCAAGATGGCTAGGAAATGCAGTTGAAGACATCCGGAGAGGAAATGCTGCGGCTAACCTGTTTGATGGTTTTATGCATCATTTCGTGGAAGCAAGGGACTTCATGGACTATTTTAAGGCAGTATGGATTCCGAGATTAGGTATTTAATTCAATTTGATTATCTGAATCTTTTGACATGGCTAGAAGTGATGGGGATGAATGATATTCATTCAGTTGTTTGAGGAACTCTTTATATTCTTAATAGCCACTGTTGCCTACTATGGACAATAATTTAGTGCATGATAGTTTCTGGAAACATGTTTGCTCTTCAATATAGTGCAATTCCTAAATTATCAGAAGAGGACCTTCAAATTTGTAAAAAGGTTTACCTTTCTTCCAAGGGATAACTTGGTGTGTTTTGAACGTTCATTTAGTTTCCACTCTCTGATTCTAATTAGTTGTGAAGACTTTTATGAACAAGTTTGAGGCAGACATAGAAAACAGAGTGCATGCTTTATCGGCTTCATAGAACCTTTACAGTTCTCTTCATCAGGAAGTGGGCATTTATATATGAAGTGTTTTGCAGGGGCTTGGACAGCTGCTCTAAAGAATTTTCCACTTGCAAGCTTGGAGACAGCTGCAGCTATGGAGTTCTATCAAAAGCAACTGAAGCTCAGATTGTTGAACGAGTCTAATACCAGTGTCTACAAGCGTGCTGATTGGATGGTGGACAAGTTGGGTACTGAGGTGCATTCTTACTTATGGCTTGATGAGTACTCTGAGAAAGGGGATTTTGCACGCTATCAGAAAGATGAATGGGCTAGTGGCTTGACAGCATGGCGTAGGGCTCTGACTATTCCCGACTCTGATATTAAGGTAGGTGCTAAATGTGCTAAAGTTTCTAGCCACATGAATCGGGACAGGATCCATGTTGTTTGGAACCCAGGTTCAGAGTTTGCCATATGTGATTGTGATTGGGCAGAAATGGGTTATCTTTGTGAACTTGTTCTAAAGGTATTGAAATCCTATCAGGGGAAAGGGCATGCTTCACCTTCATTTGGCCTTAATCAATTCAGAGAGGCACTAAATGGGGTTTTGTGTTGTCACCCCCATGATTCGCTCATATGTGATCAAGCCACTTCTCTTGCTGCCTCACTGAAAGAACAATTAGCTCAGCTAATAAGTGTAGACAGCAATCGGTTGGCCCGCAGAATGCTGAAGATACAAGTATTATATCCTTGAAGATGAGCAGTTCTTTGAAGGACTTGGCATCTTCTGACGATCATGGTTGCAGGATTCTTCAGTGGAGGGAGAAGTAGACATAGGAAATTGTGACAAAATCAACGAGCCACGACACAATAAAATGGACACTAGCTCTCCATCAATGGGCATATCTAAGTCATTGCTCGACAATGGAGTGCCAGCAGAGGATATGAACTGCAAGAATGGCCAGTCGGCTGTTGACTCTGCACACGTTTGTGCTTCAGCATGTGGGGAAATGGATGCCAAATATACAGCCACTGAGGACATTGCCTTCCAGAATGCTAATAGAAATCTTGATAACTACATGACTGACTTAGGCAATGGACCTCCTTTGCCCGGAGATGCTGTTGTAGCATAAGGAATTGCCTTACCATCTCCTTGAACAACATGGCAAATGAGGGGAGCCTGGTGGACAGGTTGTCACCTCACTCTCATGTTACTTCTCTGTTTATGTTTTGTTAGGTTAGTGTACCATATATTTTTCATCAATATATATATTATTTTTAGTTACTCATGTCAACTTTGTTCTCCTTGCTAATATTGCATATACCTGCAAATAAAAGGCACAGTGCTAGTAAACTTAGTCATTCAATTATGGCGTATTTAATCTAAAATATGTTGTTTCTCTTTGGAGGTCTGTGTGTTCCTCAAACTGTTACATTAAAGTGTTGCTGTTCTCTGAAATATTCTTTTTTGAAAAACTGGAGGAAGGATCCCTATAAATGAACATGATCTGCTCTCTTATTCGGGGCTACCATAGCTAGCATTGAGGTTTGTTTGGGATCAATCTAGTTACAGATCCTTAAGTAGATTGAAGACACGATATTCACCAATGTTCCCGGTAATATGCTGGAATTCAGGCAACTGCCTGGTCATGTAAGTTTGAGGGCTGACTCCAACAGTCTCCGGGAATCCTGTTTTGCAATTATGTTGCTTAGATTGAAAGCGCCGAAAGCTAGAAGAAAGATTGTTTACTGGGTTTATAAAGGATAATGTGTTTGCCCCTCCTTAAACAGCTCCAATTTGTTCAGCCTCCTCACCTTTTTACGAATTTCCCCTTTTAAAGCACTTACAGAATGTTGCTGAATTAGAGCTGCTCTGAAGCCCAAGCACAGCGTCGAACTCTGGGTATTGAATTAAGTGGATGCTCATATGCTTGAACATGGTCGGCTTATCAGCCATTTAGGGAGGCATTCTATGAGAAGTAATCGCCTCTTTTGCCGTCAAATGGAGATGCAACATGCATTCCAAGGAGCATCCCGTGCCTGGTTCGTGGAGGTGAAGATACCAACTCTGTAATTGCTAGTTGATTGAGGCAATTTTAGATTCCTCTTGGTAGAATAATACCATGTCATGGTTTGGTTCTTTTAAGCTGTACCTTAGGATGCCTAAGTACTGTCGGTGTTCCAAGTCCTTGCCGTGTATCCAATGTCCAGATTCGTTCAAACTACTTCTGTACTTCACTTTTTTCCCTTGTAAGAGACACTAGCTTGAGTTCAAGATCAAGCTCATACTTTGCAATGGTTCTTTACATGAGTGATAGTGAATCTAGGCCTTATTCCAGATCTCAAGTATGTAACAGAGGAGCAGCGTTTGTGAAATCTAGCTGTAGCTACAATCTTGGCAATGGAGTTTGACTTCGTGCTGACTAAACCCTAAACGCTACAACATTATAACAGTTGAGCTGCTTAGCATTTTTGCAGAACCAAGGGCGTGAACAGAGATCTGTAACATAAGTATTCAAACAACCATGCCAACATCATTGGAGATGACTATTAATCTGTGGTAAGTCTTCCAATAATGAAACATTCCGCGCATCAAATCAGAAATGGTATTTTCAAGTCAGAGATGCTTTTACCCATGCCACTCTCACTTCTCTCAGCAATTTCTCTGAGAGTAGTCCAAGACCTTTTCCTCCTCTTCTTAGAGGTGCCAACAGATGCCTCTGCACTTGCAGGGCCTCCTTCAGGTTCAGCAGACTTCTTGGCCGAGGATCTATTTCGTTTCCTTCGCCTGGATTCCGATAATAATTCCAGGGAATGCTTGGCCACTGGTGTCCCGAGTTTATTGTCAGAAGGCCCTGCTTCTGATACCGGAAAACCTGGTTCACAGATTTGACTATTTTCATATATGTTGGCGCCATTGTCCAGAATACCGGATGTATGAAGCAGTGGTTCCGCTGCTGAAAAACCCAGCGTACTGATTTTACTCCTCTCATCTATACTTGCATTTTTTATCTCTAGATTGCTAGATATCAGAGAGACATCCGTTTTGGACTTCTTTTGGGAGATGGGTCTTGCTTTTGCAGGATGCAACACTTTCATATGCCCTTTTGGAGTGCCTCTCTTCACGTTTCTATGCAAACAAAACTGACATGAGTAAACCACATTGTTCTGGGTAGGAGTTCGGGGTTTCTTGCTACGCTGCCGCTTCTTTGCTCGACTCTTCTTGACACGAATGGTGCAGTTGTAGCCCGGCTGAAGAATTGCCTCACACCTTCAGAAGGAGTGTAAAGAGGGAACAGTCAACTGACGGAATTGTAGCAATGTCTAATACTTCAGGTCCCGATAACTTCAATAATGAAATCACTCAAACTCAATACAGCAGCCAAAGGTTTACAACAATTGAAAATGGTTTCCAGCTTACCCCCTGACGCAATACTCAAATAATAGAAATTCCATTCTTAATGAAACAGCGAGAATAACACAAGCCAGAGAAAAAATGGATGATAAAATTGTATGCCGTTTTCTCCCAAACAATTGAACATTGCGATTGGAGTACAGAGGTAACTAGATGATTCAAGATGCCAACAAGAGGCGCTTCTTCCCAATGAGTCCCGCTTGTCATTCCGAAACGGAGCTCGATTACCACTCGTGAACCCCAAAGTTCCGGGAACAAGGGCAGCAAACAACTCTCGGAGAAGTAATCAGAAACGGAATTGATCACATCCATTACCAACAACAACAGCAACGCGCCTCTTAATCAAATCTAGGAGGAAGCAGGAGTGAAAAATAAGAGCTTCTGTCCCATAGAATCAATGGCGCTGCCATACTCAATGTTTTGTTCAGTTCTTTCCCCTCAGTCAGGACGAAGCACTCAATGCTGCCACAATCAAGCCATGCCATGCCATTGCCAGCAGCAAGCAGATTTGCCAGACAATATGCGAAAGAAAAAGAAAGGCCCTTACCTTTGGCAGGTAACGAGGGAAGGATCGGGAAGAACCGCAAGAGCTTCACGGCCGGCAGCCAATCTCCGGCCGAAGAGAGCAGCCAAAGAAGGAGCAGAACCTGCACCACTCGCCCACGTAGACAATCTTTGGAGGTGGTCCAACTTGAGCATGGACCTGGGATCACGAGGGACTCCGGCGCCGTCCTCGAGGGAGGTTGGCTTGAGACCAGCAGCTTCTTGTCTTAAGGTGATTGGAGGATGGCCCCGCCCATCAAACTTCTTCCCTCCCTTCTTGGACATTACTCCCTCCCCTCGTCTTCTCCGACGGAGGATTAAACCCTAAAAACAAAACCCCGATTCAGTCAGAAGAGAAAGCGTGTAATAAAAAAATTATTTATTAATAGGCCAGCGTAAATATCTCAAATTTCGTTAAAGTCTTTTTTTTAATGTATTTTTTTGGGCTAACATGTATTTATAATTTACCATTAATCCGAAAAATATTTTTACGGCAAGATCCATGTTTTATGCCGGTGGTATCAGGTAGAGAGCTACCAATTCCTCTGTATACATTCATTCATTCGGAACCAAATTTTTATCACAACAGATCATTGATATCCTTTATTTGCAGGACTAGCAAAAACATTCGCGATCACGAAAACACCACAAGATACTAAAAACATCCCAATGGCTTTTGACAAAGGATTAACCGTTGGCTTATTTAAGTGCAATCTATCTAAGACGGAAGAAAACACTAATCAATCGACCAAAGCAGAGGTTACAAGCCAAACCATCCCCCTCAATTGAGTGACTGGCGAAAAGAGTGCTACGACGGGATCCCTCTAGTACAACAGCTCCTGAAATACGGGATCAACTGATTGATTCCACTTCCCATTGTATAGGGCCAACAGATTCTCCGCCGGTGTCATTCCTGCCGCAGGAAAGTCAAATCCCAATTGAGCTACCATACCGATATATCGATCCAAAGCCCTCCCAATGAGAGAAATGGGCTACATTGTAGTTATCCGTGGTTCTTAAGTTGCCATGCCTATGATTAAAGATACCTGCTTCGACTACTTTAGCCACTTCGTTCAAGAAACCTGACTCCTTGTAGCCTCGTCTCTCCAGCCCATCCTGCAAAAGAGCAATAAATGAGCATGCAAGCAGACACGAGCAGTACAACATCACTTGAAACAAAAACTGAACCAACATACCCTTGCCAATTGAACGACGTATTCCGCAATATGCCTCACATAACCATCCCGGAATGGTGTTTTCAAACCACTTTCCGGAACCTGCAACTCCAGATTCGCTGAATTAGTCACAACACTATCATCAGGAAAAACAAACAATGTCAATACAGGAATTGGGGACAAATGAGCATGTCCAATAAAGCCTTTAATTTATCGCACTGCACACCTTATTCCTCAACATCAGTCTTTCCTCTGGCGTCCAATCGGCGATCAAGTCCAAAACATTCTGCAGGGAAACTTCATCATACAGCAGGCCAACCTGTAGAGAAGTCAGAAGCCCTTTACTCAGAGGGACAGACACGCATGTATTCAGGTTAAAAATTAACAGGTACCAACATAAAGCACTGAGTACTTAAAGATCACAGCCCGCCCCACAAAGAAATCATAGAGAATCCCTGACATAGTTCAAGTGCAGAGGATTAGGAAATTTAGAAGGATGTCGTGCATCATTGCAAAGTAATAGAGTGGAACTTTGGCTGTACTTGTAGGACATGAATTGTTTCATGTTAGTCATATGAATGTAAACATTAATCACCTGTTTTTCACTCCGCAAAGTAAATGGAATTACAACCCCTTTACACTCTATTGTACAGGAGCATATGACTAGAAGGGTGTTTAGAAGTAAAAGATTTGAGTTGCCCACCCAAAAAGCAGGCAAAGCACATAACCTCCTCCATGGCCCACCGTCAGCACCTCTCATCTCTAAATATCTCTTTAATCTGACCTAAAAATATGAAGAAGAAAATTGATCACCACCATAAACTGGAAAGAACTGAATTGAAGCCTCTAGAATCTCATGTGAACCTCAGGAAATATTGTTGTTAAATGGTTTTCCCAATCATTGAGGTTTGGTAGTTCTCCGGGAATACAAGGAAGTCTCCCAGCCAAAAAATCCTGCAGATTTATGTCGTTTATAAGATTATCCAAGAAGAAATTTAATTCAGTCTGAAGGGTAAATTTAGCAAATTTAGAAAGGAAAAAAGTCCTCCAACTGAAATGAAGTATAGGAGAGATGATAACCCGGAATGACATTCCTGCACAGTCAATATACTTTTTCTTCCGATAGACAAAATACATTGGAACATCAAGTGCGTATTCCACATACTGCTCAAACCTGGCATGAATTCCAAAAGTAGAAAATATTATATATAAGGACAGTGTTATTAAAGATAAAAAACACCAAAATGAACATACTAGCTTCAACCATATGTTGGCAACCCAAAGTCAGGCTTTATATTAGAGATATGGTGCCTAATGGGGAAAAGAAAATTGACACGATTTATATTACCTGCCTGTTATACTATTCTTTTAAAGAATCTAGTCTAATATCCCTCTTTGTTTGCTTTAGAAGCGAAGATAGTAGGATTTGTCAATTATCCATAAATTTGTGAATCTGAGTATATAACATCTACATTCACTGCAAACTATAACAAGAGACAATGCTTACCCGAAGGAATTATCAAATACAAAGGGAAGCATGCCCGCACGATTGTTGTCTGTATCAGTCCAGATTTGACTGCCCAAACAAAACCAAACAAATAGCCATTTTAACCCTTCCATTCCATGAATGAAGGACAAAAAAGAATGTATCAGAAAGTCAGAATCACCTTCTCATGCTGAGAAAACCATTTGGTTTTCCTTCAGTAAATGGTGAATTTGCAAACAGTGCAGTTGCTATCTGTAATCACAAACCACTGGTAAGCATCTTGTTAAAGCACATTCTAGAAAGTTATTAGAGATCAAAATTCCTACAGGCTGAAGCGCAAGACCAACTTGAAATTTCCGGATCATATCAGCTTCTGAACTGAAGTCCAGATTTACCTGCAAGGAATCCACAATGAAAAGCACAACAGTCCATGACATGTTTCCCTTTCCAAACATATATATAAATGTTGACAAGTGTTGCGCTTTTTAGGTGGCTGAAAAACTCTACTCACCTGAACTGTACAAGTCCTAAACATCATATCCAAACCAAGCGTACCAACTTTAGGCATGTAGTTCCTCATAATGTCATATCTTCCCTGAGAGAAAAGTTCTTTCAGTATGAAAATATCTGAGGAAATTGCATCACTCCAGCACAAGCTACGTCATAATGGTTAATAAGTACTTGGAAACAAGACGAGAACACCAATGAAGCAGAAACAGGGAACGATCTCTGCCTGAATTAGATTCTTCGAATATTTAAATTTGACAAATGAAGTCAGGCTTGCAGATTTCTCGTTTATAAAAAGATAGAAAATTAGTTCATCTGCAAATTGTCATCAAACATACTGGAAAGTAACAAAAGAGTTAACAACTCAGTAGTAGGTCAGTTTTCACTGGAGAAAACTCGCCAAGTACCTTAGGCATGACAGGTATATCTTTGAGTCCCCATTTAGGCTGAAATCCAATGCCCAAGAAGCCAATTCCCATTTCTTCTGCGACCGCTTTCACCTAGAAGGGATGTTTATTGACGTCAAAGAGTAGCTCTACTGCAGTGACAGCTTTTATCAATAAAATGCTTATCCATGATGCCGTTTGTATTTCTGCCAGTCTATAATGCAATTCTTTATCCAGCATTAGAGGGAATATTTAACTACAATGCGATTTTTTATCCAGCATCAGATGGAATATTTAATTGGGAAGAAAAATTTTCTCTAATAGTAAGATAGCCACAAGATATCTGATTAATCATCACTAGGAAACAGTTCAAGGTCCACTTCCAACCTGATAAAGGTGCG
This sequence comes from Melastoma sanguineum, assembly GCA_029817735.1. Taxonomy (NCBI): domain Eukaryota; kingdom Viridiplantae; phylum Streptophyta; class Magnoliopsida; order Myrtales; family Melastomataceae; genus Melastoma; species Melastoma sanguineum. The sequence continues at coordinate 183,623 of JARUPW010000034.1, forward strand.
AATTGACTTCTGCACATGTCTGGTGAAGAGTCTCAAGTGGTGCTCCACTGAGCTCAAACTGACCCCCCGGCTCCAGTGATATGCTTTGGTTTCCCTGTTGTATTCAACAAAATTCCTTCACAATATTTCTTAACATAACTCAAGTAGAACTCGTCCAAATTATATTTTTTGTACATACCTGCTTCAAGCCGATGATATATTCACCTTCCATTACTTTCTCCCAATCAAATCTTTCTGCAATACCGTTCAGTAACTCTGCAATTTGTTCATACTTCATAGGCCTTAGGGTTTGAATCTCAAACCCAAACTTCTCGTGCTCTGTCCCTATTCTGAAATTTTAATAAAGGAAGCCTCAGCTACAACAGGCGGGCTTTAAAATGAAGATGCTGGAAAAGGATGCATGTAGAGTCCAAGTGAAACTTGAAAGGTCTAAACAGATCCTGAACTATGGACACAAAACCATTTTTTGTGTCCTGTTGGAAGACAAACTTCAAACAAAATGCTGGTTCAAATTGCACAACTAAAGAAACAGAAGTTCAGTAGGTATTTAAATGGATGTGAACTAAACAGGGAACAAATGCTAGAGCCAGTAGAAGGGCCAAATAAGTCGAGAATTCCACACTACATAAACACTCAACGGATTTTGATCCGTAGAATCCAGACTGGACAGCTACATTTGGTCATGAATAGGAACTTCTAAACTGCTACACTAAAATATATCCGCAAATTTTCCATTAACGCTAAGAAATTAGGGAATAGAAACAAGAACGATTCAACAAAGACGTCAGCGTCCAAATGAATGCAAATATACCTCCATTTTTCCTTAGGCTTGCATCCAGATGCAAGATATCCAATGAGATCCTCCTTGGTCAATGGATCTGCTGAAACAACTACATCTTCGGTTGGGGGGCTAGCAGCAACGATAACCAGTTGTCCTCTTTCACATCCTCTCGCAACAGTGCCCGCACAAGATGACCGCACGATCCCGGTAGAACTCAATGAGGATGAGAAACTAAGTCCGGCCATTTTCAGTCTGTCACTGTCAACTTTATTGGCCACCGTGACAGCGTGAGAGAAAACTGATCTAGACTGGTTTATCTCATTTCTGATGCAGTAGGACGAGCTTGAATGGGAAACAAGCGCCATGTCGAGACTGACTCTGCAAAGATATAGAAGTTTTTTATAACAAAAAATAAGCACAAGCAACATGCCAGCGGATACAAACCCACGAGCCGCAACTTGGAACATAGGGAAGTAATGAAACAACCCTTGCCCCAAATGAAGCTAAAAGATCTTTACTGTATTAGATATCTTGGTGTGTGTGTGTGTGCGGTGAAATGTCATCCCATTTCATGTCATGACCATAAAATTCTCAATTATATTTAGGGACAGCCACATACTTTTTGTAGAGAGGGTGAGCCTCTGTGTTGCTCCTTAACTGACCCTATTGACCATGGGTTCAATGTGAAAGAAAGACATTATTTGCAAGAGCATGGTGGTATATACATTCAACTCAACAATCGTCAACCCATTTCTCCATTGCAGTCACAACAGTCTACACAAGTCAGCCGGCGGCCATTCCCTATCTGCCACCAGTTGCTTCGGGGTAGGGGCACTAATTAAACTCATTCAACACCAACCCAATTTCCAATCAAAACAAAAGGTCATGACTTCATCGCACTAATTAAATGCCCAGCTCAACAGATACGCAATCCCAAGAATAAGGCAGCGAAAGGCAACCGCCCAAAGAGTAATCAAGAACCCGGGAAACATCGAAGAGAAGGGATTGTCGCCCAAAAAGAAAAAAATCAAACAGAAACATCACAAATAAAGAAATTGAGGAAGAAAAAGAGAGGATTCCAATTCCAGCCACCACCACCACCACCACCACCCAGTCCGAGCCGGGAACACAAAGAGAAAAGAAAAAGAAGAGAACCTTATCTGATTAGGGGCTGTCCTCCCCCCGACAAGACGACAGAAAACCCCACAACCCCAACTCCCCTGGGGTTCCCTCGTTCAAGATAGCAAGATACACACACACGCACCAAGGGGGGGAAGGGGGAAAGTGGGAGAATTGTCTTTTCCTTTTTCTTCTTTCTTATGTTGGCTGCCAGATGATGATGATGATGATGATAGGGATGTAATAATGATAAATGATCTCCCCTCCCATTAATATAAAGGAAGAAAAGGAGAGCCCCGCGAGGGGGGTGGTGGGGTTGGTGCCTTGATGGGCGGCCCTGTCAATTACTTTCCCTTTTGTTCCAATAAAATTTCCAAATCGAAATTACTAAACCCATTTCCTTAAATTACAAATATAATATAATCTTACGTGTTCTTTTTTTATTTAAAAAATTAAAAAAATCGGCCCAGCCGACGGTAAAAGACAAAAAATCCTTTAATCGGACAATGGATTGATTAATATGTTTAAAAAACATTTTGTGGTCTGAATCTGAAGCATTAGTTGGACAAATCCATGTCATCATCATCATCAATTTAATGATGTCCAAAGCAAGGGGCGGCTGCATCTTATTAACAATTTACTACGAGGACGATGAGTTGGTATAAGCGAGCGGTAAGCAACTTGAATTAGAGTTCTCGGATCCGAACTAATCTGGTTGATTTAAGGACGGCCCATATTCTACACACTCCGGCGGAACTCGTTGATTGAACAACAACAGATCAGATCAGCAGTCAATTATCAGAAATGATCGTCGAGTTTCAAGACGCATCTCACATCGGGACAACCATTTTCTTTCTTTCTTTTCGGACAAGTGAAGTCGGGTCCAAATGTAGACCCCACAACCCCAAACCATCCAATCCAACGTATCTTTCTTTCGGACAGGAAAAGGGATGTGTTCTAAACTTAACAGCCCCACCCCCCCGCCCGCCCGCCCTATTAAGAATGAGATTACACCAAGACTAACATCATAAAAATACATATATATATTCAACTGTACATTCATGCGACTTGATCATGGGTGGTGGATGCTTTCATTACCAGAAGTTGTCGTCCACATCAGCCAGCGACGAGGAACCCCGGTATTCCTCTGCCTCTTCTTCCATCTCCAGCTCCAGTTCTGGGGTTGCGAATTCTGCCGACTCGATGTCCGCCAGGTTCTTCAGGTCCACCACCGAGAGCTCGTCCAAGTGCCTCACGACTAGATCCGCTGCCCCGAGTTCGTAAACCGGGTGCTTGCTGGCCACCGCCACGCACTTCATCCGCGCGTCGTGCGCTGCTTCCACCGTCAGGTTGGAGTTCCCGAATACGATGCAGCGTTCGGGGATGAGCTGGAGGAGCTGTGCAGCATAGATGAACATCTCCGGGTCTGGCTTCCCCCTGTGGACGTCCTCTGCCGCTACGACGGCGGCGAAGTACCCACCAATCCCAACAGATCCTATTGCATTCTTGACGGTTTCCCTCGGACAGGTAGAAACCAAGGCCATTGGCACCTTGTAACGCATCAACACGTTCACAAACTCTCTCGACCCATCTCGCAAAGCGTAAAACCCACCACGCAAGGCTTGGTATATTTCTTCCTTCCTAGAAGCCAATCTCTTTAGCGTAGACGGATCTCTAGACCAGCAGAGAACTTCTGATATAGCCTGTTCATTCTTCATTCCTTCAATCCTTCTCAGCAAGAAAGCGGGAGGAGGAGATTTGCCCTCTTCCTGCGAAAGCGCCAGCCAGGCCTGCTTCTCGAGGTTGGGATTGTCTTCGACCAGCACCCCCTCCCACTCAAATATTGCCCCCAACCAACCACAGCCCATACGCTCCCGCCGGAGTAAAGGGTTCTTCAAGGAAGGGTCGTCCACTCTATTTTCTGGTGGCCACAAACCGGGTTTTCTATCAACAGCCACATCGACTGGATATCCAAAGTCCCGTGGAATCCTCTCTTCTTCCCGATACGAGTATGCCTCTTTGGTCAGCTCCATGGCAAGAGCCCTGATCGGTGATCTACAGGTACCCACTCTAGCCTCCCTGCAAGGTGAGGCACAGATCCCTCCTCTAGAAGCGCCAACACTGATCCTCACCCCAAGAAACTCCAACGAGGGGAATCGAGACACTTGAACAGACACCCGTCTCCGAGAGTTTTCCTTGATGAGACATTGGCCATACAATGGCCGATGAATGACAACGGAACTCGTAGCAACCAAATCCACCATCTTCTCTCGCTATGATACAGCACAACCCAACCTGGCTACCTTCTTTCAACTTTTTTGCGGACTACTCAAAGCAGGTATCGCAACCTCTCTAGGAAATCAAATAAAAAAACCAATCCTACTAGAGAAAGCGTAGCCTGAACAGCCCCGCCCCCTCGCACAATTCGATGAAGGACGCCCAGATTCCACACCAAACCACACCCCGAATTCCCCAGAAGTAAACCCAGATTCTTACTTTCACCCTAAGAGGCTCCAATTAAGGGGAAACCCAACTTTAGAACCAAAGTACAAGACTTGCCCTCTACCCCCAAACCCAAAACTAAGCACCAAACGGGGTCAACCACAACAATCAGCCCCGCATCAGAAAATAAAAAGGAAAAATCCCAACTTTAAGCAGAATACACAGCATCCATAACCCCCAGATTCACAAAAATCAAATACCCATCCGCCCAAATTAACCAGAGACTGGTGGGGTGGGTGGGGGGCGCAAGAAGATGGAACTCTGGTTGTGTAGGAGATGGGGAAGGGGTTGGATTGCTTTCGAGGAAATGATTGACACGGTGTTGTGGGGTGGGGAGGAAGATATCGTGTGAAGTTAGTTTAGGGAAGCCGAAGAGAGGAAGGACAGGTCAGGGGTCAGGGTGGGGGGGGGGGGGTGGTTGGGTTCTGTGGCTCGTAATTTTTTACGGTGGAGATACGAGGTTGGCCGGGAAAGGACAAAAAGGTTTGGGGAGACGGAAGAAAGAAGGAAGCCGCCGGTGAGATGGACGGGCGGCGTGGATTGTAATAACAGCACATTTAGTTTCATTTCAGGCAGAGAGGGAGAGAGGGGGGCAACCGCGAGTGAGTCTCTACAGTGCCACGTGTGTCTCTTTCTACAACATTCTTGCCTTCCCCTCTGGTGTAAGTGAACGAACAGAAAATAGAGGGAAAGGAGGGGACCAGAAAACCAGAAGGGGCAGCCACGAGAGACGTGTCCCATTTGGGCATTGTCCAATGCTTCCTGCACACATCGCTTTCCATGAAGAAGCTAAGCTGGACAAATTTAAATGGGCCGATAATGGAGGCCCAATTAGAGCCCAGGCCTTTTCTGAAATGCAGTCGGCGCGTTTCGTAGCTTAGGGCTTCTTTTGGTGGACAGTCCTGAGATGTGATCTTTCTTTTTGACCTGAAGTTAAGCACTAGCAAAACCATCCATGGCATGTCATATATGAGGAACATCTCTCGCAACCTTCCGAGATTATTGAGTGCAAAAAACATCTAAGAGGGGAGATATGGAAAATGATGGATAAACCCGGTACAACGAAAAGTAAAAAAATCCTCTATGGGATTTCGGGGAATGCTTCATTTCACTGCGATGTGATTGCACAGCATTGATGGGTAAATCCTCCGAACCAACATCATCTCAGCGATGGAAGGAGTCCAGCGGCCACCATTGACAAAACTGGTAAGGATCCTGAAATTCATGGTATGCTAGTGGGGATGGACTTCCCAGCCTGATCATGTCATCGGTTATCCCTGCCCATGAGCCATGGTCTTCTAGCAATGGTACCTCCCCGCATTCATTCGTTCTTGCCGAATCGCCGATTTGGCCTCCTCTCCGATCGATTACATCCATGGTTATTCCATCCAAGTCGGTGGAATTCTCGTAACTAGGCAGTCCCGTGCATTTAGAGGCCTCTTCTTTCGAGTTATTGCCGTAACTAAGGTTTTCCAATGAATCATGTCGGGACATTGTGTTTATGCATTGGCCAAGAACTATCTTCTTCAGATGAGTGTTCCAGAAGTTCTTGATGTCATTATCGGTCCTCCCAGGCATCGCAGCCGCTATAGTTGCCCATCTGCCGACACGGGAAAGATCAGCTTAGGGTAAACACCAACCAACCCAGGGACTAAATAGTAGCTGTTTGTTACATTTACGCACCGATTTCCAATGTCTTTTTGCATCTTGATGATGGTCGCCACCTCCTCCTTGGTGAAACTCTCGTGCGTGATGCCGGGCCTCAGATAATTCATCCACCGAAGCCGGCAGCTCTTTGGCGTCCTCAACAGACCTGATCCCCCGAAATTCTCGTGTCAGACACCGAAGGTTTACAGTCACACACAACACACCAATATGGAAAAAGGATTTCCGTGAAACCGATCCAGTTACCGGCAGCTCTTGGCATATGAGTCCAATTCCCGGTCCCTCTCTTGTTGATATAGGATATCAGCTTGTGATCTTCCTCCTCGCTCCAGATCCCCCTTTTCAGGACAACACTAGTACTGGTGGTCTCTTGAACTGGAAAGGCCTTCCTCTTCATTTTTTTCAAGCCTTCTCGTATGACCAAATGTAAAATGCCTAACTTGTCTGAATTTAAGTGGTCTCCCCCCCCCCTAAAAAAAAAAAAATTCTCGCAAGGCTTTCAGCTTAATTTTTGTTCTTTCTTTAACCCAAAGAATAGGGTTTCGTAGATAATATTTTTTTAAGACCGAAGAAGTGGATATTGACCTGCAATCAATGGCTTCCCTCGCTTAATTCTCTCGGTGATCATAAATTTCGATTTCTTTTTGTTTTTTTTTTGCTGACCAAATTCATTCGGGAGAAATGGGAGGAACTTTGATGTTTCGTATCTTCCCATAATAAGTTTCGTCATCTTATTATGTTATTCACATCATATATCCAAAGGCTACAGCTGTCAGCACTCGTTTTCAACCATGCCCACTTTTTTTGAATCACGTGTTTTACTTTCTTAAATATGATTGTTGTTGTTAGTCTCAGTTAGCTTTAATCTACGTAACACAACCAGCAATAGTTTTTTTATCCTATAATTCATTTTCTTCGTTACTTACTCTCCCTCGGAGTGCTTTCTAGGGTCCCGTTCTTTTTACTCACGAGAACAAAGCGAGTAATCCTTTTTGACAATTTTCAGTTCACACAATATATAACAATAGTAGGACGGGGTCTAAATGGGATCCTTACACAAAGAGGGGATCGTTTACCACTTCTTTCTTTTTACTAGTTACATTCATTTTTTTCCCATGACCAAGACATTCCACGAGTTCAGAGCCGGGGGGCTGTCCTAAATGACCCCAACTTGTCCCCTGTCCTTTTTTTCTCATTTTTACTTGTCCTTGATAGGAAATATCGCGAGAAGACTGGCTCAGTCCAAGTTATTTGAGCATTTTCAATTATATATAATTGAAAATGCAATTCTTTTGATCAGATCCGGACTCATGGGGTAAGTATGTTTTTGTACCTCTTTGAATAATAATACTCTTCGTTGACTGCAATTAGAAGGGAGTTGAATCATTGTGGGTAAACTCCAATGGGCAACAAAAAGGAACAAGTTAAAGGAACGAATGACGTAAGCAGCCCCATCGTCGATGATCGGCCGCCCTAATAATATTGCCTTTGGCAGATATATTCCCTCGAAATCGTATGTCCCGCGTTCGGCCGTGGTCGTTCCAATCGAACTAGAAGATATAATATGCATTACCCAGATGCACATGTCTGAAATGGACTGAATGGAATTGACATTTTAGAGATTAAGAAACGTCGTGCCTGTTTCATCTATGGGTTTGGACGGTACACTTAGTCTATTGTTTTGATTATCCAAATATTCAAATGCTTATTATATTATTCACTCGAGCAAAAGATTCCCCCGCTGCCCACACAACACGGTAAAATAGAGAAAAGTTAGGGTTTTTTTCTTTCTTTTAAATTTCTCCTATTAAGCTCAAAAGATATCAAATTCCAAATATATTGTCACAAAATACGCTATTTTTCTTTTCAAAACGCAATATTCTTCTTCAATTATGAAATCCAGTTTAGAAAAAGTATTTACGCTTAAAATAAGGGAAAAAAAAAGAAAGAAGATTCAATGCTTGTCATGGGTCTTTTTTTATTCCACACAGTGGGGGCTGGAGATGTCATCTACTTAGTAGTGCATATCCCCTATTTGGTCGTTGTTTTTTTAGTAAATATTATATCTGAAATCAGTTTCAAACTCCTACTTCATCTTCCTTTGCATCATTTAGTACCCGGGTGGGTAAAACTAATTCTAATATAGTGATTTGAACATGTTTTTGTCAGGAACGCCTTTATAATTTTCGATTTATATAAGTCCAAACCTGTAAGAAAAATAAAATATGATGTACAACACAGTTTTGCCATAACAATGTTTTCACAGCGCCTTTACTCGTAACTAAGGCTTTCTAGTGACTCATGCGCACTAGTGTTTAGCGAGGGACGATAGGTTTTTGTTTTTTCATGCTTTCTATTTAATTGATTTGATTTAACGAAAAAAAATTAACTTACATCTCCCTTTATTTCAAGGCTTTTGATTCCTATATTCAAGTGAAAACTCTCTTATTACTAATCCGATTCTTGAATTCAATTTAAAATTTTGTGATGCTTTTCCTCTAATTTATTTAAACCATGCGAAGTTTCTCATATTTGCTTTTGTATATAATTCCTTCGATTTTGGGAAAAAAATTTATGGGGAGATATGAAGGGACCCAACACAGTTGAGGATACTAGCAGTTAAATAGGACCCCAAACAAAACCCTCTTTTTGATTTCGGGGATTAGCTTCCTCTCATGCGATATGATGCCACAGATCGATGGAAAAATCCTCTGAACCAACATCTTCGCAGCGACGGAAGGAGTCCAGCGGCCACCATTGACAAAACTGGTAAGGATCCTGAAATTCATGGTATGCTAGCGGGAATGGGCTTCCCAGCCTGATATTGTCATCGGTTATCCCTGCCCATGAGCCATGGTCTTCTAGCAATGGTACCTCCCCGCATTCATTCGTTCTTGCCGAATCACAGATTTGGCCTCCTTTCTGATCTATTACATCCACGGTTATTCCGTCCGAGTCGGTGGAATTCTCGTAACTAGGCAGCCCCGTGCTTTTAGAGGCCTCTTCTTTGGAGTCATCACCGGCAGTGTCATGACTAAGGCTTTCCAATGAATCATGTCGGGACATAGTGTTCATGCGTCGGCCAATAACTCTCTTTTTCAGGTGAGTGTTCCAGAAGTTCTTGATGTCATTATCGGTCCTCCCAGGCATCGCAGCCGCTATAGTTGCCCATCTGCCGACACGGGAAAGATAAGCTTAGGGTAAACACCAACAAACCCAGACTAAATAGTAGCTGTTTGTTACATTTACACACCGATTTCCAATGTCTTTTTGCATCTTGATGATGGTCGCCACCTCCTCCATGGAGAAACTCCCGTGTCTGAGGTGGGGCCTCAGATAGTTCATCCACCGAAGCCGGCAGCTCTTTGGCGTCCTCAACAGACCTGATCCCCGGAAATCCTCGTGTCAGACACTGAAGCTTTATGGTCACACTCAACACACCAATATGGCAAAAGGATTTCCGTGAAACCGATCCAGTTACCGGCAGCTCTTGGCATATGAGTCCAATTCCCGATCCCGCTATTGTTGATGTAGGATGTCAGCTTGAGATCTTCTTCCTCGCTCCAGCTCCCCCTGTTCAGGACAGCCCTAGTACTGGTGGTCTCGTGAACTCTAAAGTCCTTCCTCTTCATTATTTTCAAGCCTTCTCGTATGACCAAATGGAAAATGCCTAACTTGTCTGAATTTATAGTGGCCTCCCCCCCCCCAACCAATAATTCTCGCAAAGGCTTGCAACTTGATTTTGTTCTTTCTTTTACCCCAAGAATAGGGTTTTGCAGATAGTATTTTTTTTTTTTAAGACTGAAAGAGAGAATATTGACCCGGACGATGGATTCCAAAAACAAAACAAAAATGCTACAATGGATGGAGAAGGCGGACACGCCCCATTAGTCCTTTGTGAAGTCGTCAATGTTCGTTAGGGTATGTGTGTTACAGGTGTGGTCTATGGTCGTGTTTTCCTCTTGGGGCGTGTGGTTTGACCAAATTCATCAGGAGAAATGAGACGAACGAATCAAAGGGCGAGTAATCCTTTTACTTGGAAGGGAAGCACCGCGTACGGCCACTCTCATTTTTCCTAGTCTCATAATTAATATTTGTACACAAGACCAAGNCAACATAGCCGTGGCGGATTCATGAAACCAACCCGATTACCAGGAAACTCTGGACATATCACTCCCAGTTCCCAGATCCTAATTTTGTATAACCGTAGCATTCTCTACAAAACTCTTGACCCGGTTATGCAATGTTCACCTTTTTAATTTCTGTGGTTTGTTGTTTTTTTCTCACTGGATGTGAAAACAATCGCCAAAATCAATCCTCATACACATTCCAAAAGGAGCACCGCGTACGGTCTCCCCTCGTTTTCTTGGTCTAACATAAAAATTTATAAACTCATTGTTTAAAAGAGGAAGACTTTGGAGTTGGAATGAATTCCAAGTGTTCCGACTGACCGATACTAAATCTTCTATCTCGCGTCCCTCCCCCCATCGTTTTTGATCATTTGCGGATTGTTTCATGACATTTCGACGTGCCTTCTCGCGGGATTGTTTCCGGTGTTTTGGTTTTGTTTCGTCCGGCAGCTTTTAATACACAGCCGACAAAGGGATATAGGGAAGCCAGTGAGTAGTAATGCCCCACCCGGATAGATTCGAATCGGAGCCACCGATTTAACACCTTGAGTGCACTCTTCCACAATCGGCAATGTTGTACTTGTAAATACTCCTTTTTTAAAAAAAAAAAATATTAAGCTAACATAAACTCAGCAGTTAGCATAGATGTGTACTTGCCTAAATAAATCCAAGGGCTTGTGAGTTGGGGAGGTTTGTCTATGGATGAGTTAAGCGCGTGATATAAGCAGCTCACGCCACTGATGATCCACGGCTGACGTCGCAAGCTGATATTATCAGAACCATCATGGGATATCATCAATGGATCATGGCATTGCTTTGGTCCCAATCGCAAGTTGAGGTATATAATATGTATTACCCAGATGCAGCAGAGTGAAATGCAAATGGATGGACATTTTCTTTTTAAAATTATAGATCCATTGAACCTGTTCCCCCTAGGGGTTTTGGACGGTGCACCTTATTTTATCGTTTTGATTTTTTTATATACTATTCAACTTTTATGCACGTTCCTATATCTTTGGTCCACACAAAATATATAATATTATTAAAAAAATTTTATGATTAAATTATTCGCTCGTAGAAATCTACTTCTCCCCCATTAAATAAGAAAAAAGAGGAAAAACTTGCTCCTTTCGTTAAGTGCAATATTCAGCATCGACCCTCTGTTACCATTAATTTTTTACCCTCCTGTGGGGCAAAAAGAGGCACGGAAGGGTGGTTGTTGTTGTGGATAACGAAAGTTGGGTAATAAATTAATTAATTAAAAAGACAAAAAAAGACGGACCATTTTGCATAGATTCGCTCTGGATTTCTTTCCATTTGTTTTTGTTTTGTTTATGTTGTCCGTGTATTGTATTTTGTGACCAAAGCAATGCAAGCAGCTTCCCCCCCTCCCACTTGGGTAAGAAAAGCATGTGCCTTTTTTTTTTTTAATTTTAAAAATGTAAAAGGCTCCTCTCCCCTTTATCTTTGCTCCAACCCAGAGAAGAGAGACATAATCAAGACATTGGACCAGTTTCTTTGACCGGTCGATGATTTCCAAGGGCTCAGTTGTTTCTTGTTTGTATGTGTAGAGTTTTAATTAGGAAATAAAACTGGGTATGGTATGGTGATTACAACTCACTAAGCCATACATAATGTTGAGTAGCCACTAAGCCGCATCAATCTGATTGAGTAACCCCCCGCGTCATCACCAGCATCATTAGTAGTAGCAGCATTATACTTGATAAATAAAGGAATGTGGGGGTGGTAAGTTAGGGAAATGTTGCCTGGTCAATGTTACATAATGGTGTTAAAAAAGAAAAGTCGAGTACACTAAAAAATGATTGATATTCAAAGGAGGAGCCACTGCCAGGAAGCTTCCCGCCCCCGACCACCTTATAAATACCCAACTGAGTCCAAGACTCCCATCTCCCACGCACACCCACACCAACAGGAATCTAAACCCTTGGCCAAATTTAAATTCAAAAGCAAATAAAATAGCGAGGGCCGGCGATGAGGAATCCAGGAGAATCGGAGGTGAGGAAGGGACTGTGGAGCAAGGAGGAGGATGACAAGCTGGTCGCCTACATCAACAGATACGGCATCTGGAACTGGACTCACATGCCTAAGGCCGCAGGTAAATCCATTTCACCCCCTCCTTTTCGGTCTCCATGTTTCACCCCCTCCCCCCGGTCGGACTGCTCAGTTGCTAATTTGGATGTATTGATCTGTTACCCAAAGGTCTTGCGAGATCAGGGAAGAGCTGCAGGCTTCGGTGGATGAACTACCTGCGGCCCAACCTCAGGCACGGCAACTTCACTCCAGAGGAAGAAGAGGAAATCATCCGTCAACATCGTCTTCTCGGTAAACGGTACGCCTCTTTATTTCTGGTAGGCTACCAGAAATATAGAGGTAGCTACTCCTTCACTTAAACGCGTTCACTGCTGGCCAGGTTTTGATACTTTTAGCTAATTTGGGTCGGCGGTTTACGTCAATGTCAGGTGGTCAGTCATAGCAGCGAAGCTCCCCGGAAGAACAGACAATGACATCAAGAACTACTGGAACACCCGGTTAAGCAGGCGTGTTCATGCCCTTGACGACAACCGCGAAGGAGGAAGCAGAATCCCGAATTCGGGCAACGATTTTGCCACCTCCACCGGATCTCCACCCTCCGAGAGCAGTAGACAAGACGGAATCTACTGTAGCCACGACCGATCCGCGATTCCAGACTCCTCCTGTGACGTCTCCTGGGACAACCTTCCTGGGGTGAGCTCAGCGGAGGAGAGCGATAGCCTGTGGTCTGAGCTGCCACTCCTCAGAAATGAATTCACTCTTCTCGACCATCAGTTTCCCGATGCTCTAAACTGGAACCAGTCTGCAAATGAAGATGCCTTTTCCTTCTTTGGGCACCGACAGCACAACGATGACGCCGATGCCAGCAGCTCCAGCTACAACTATGTGGATTAGCTCACGATCAAGACTTACGAAGACCCTGTACCTCTGCATTGGCTGTGTGCAGGGGATCGAAACATGCAGAGTTCATCTTTCACTGGCTTTGAAGAAGTTGTTCCCGTAAGCTGGCTGGCTTGGTACAATGCCGGAACAAGATGTATTCTTCGATACTTTGGGAGCGGCGTGATACAACTGTGTGGACGTGAGTTCTCCGTCCAGTGACCAGTATCGATTGTGAAGGAGAATGTTTTCCTAACGAAAGTCATCACTATTCAACAATGCACTTACACCTTTTACAATGACTTTAAAATCGTCACATTATAAATACTAAATTATAGGTCTCCCACCTAATAATAATAATTAAGCCTTCATAACGACTTACACAACGATTTCCTTTCATGACAGGAAGCAGCTTTTACTCCTTTCTGATTTGAGATATGTATTTACTATTGTACTGTAATAATTAAATGTGGACATTTATTTGGCAAGTCGAATGGACCCACAAGTAGGTATCGAAACTGTGGGTCTTAACAAAACCGCTCTGTGGATTCTTTCACAAAGACGCCAGTTCCGGTTTCGGCCAGATCCCCCCTGTTCTCGGACAACAACAGTCCGGTCGTGGACTTTGAAAGGCCTTCCTCCTCGTGTTTTTCTTTTCCACCAATCAAATTTACCGCTTATGTGCGTGTTTCGGTCTGAAAATCTTATGCCGTAGATCCCAAAACAGGAAAGCCCATATGAATAGACTCCAACCCATTACATCGAGATACTAAGTCATCGTGTGATACGAACTATCGCAGGCCGTTGTCACCACTCATTAGATGTTGTGTTTTCGCCCGGTAGATCATTTTTGGGTCCAATGAAATTCATAGGTACAGGAAGAAGCCCTTATCTGTTTGATTTCAAGAATCGCCCTGAAATCCATCCTTTGCCCGGGAAGTTAGCAGTTTTCGCTATTTACTTGATTTTGAGTATCTCGCGGACCTCGTCATTTGCTTAGAAAAAAATAACACTAGCTCATCCATGAAAATGACGTGGATATTGCTTGGGGACACATGTCACAAGACAAAAACACAAAAAAAATCAAGTCGACTCGACAGCATTGGGATATTGTTTCAGTCTTAAAAATCTTAGGCCATAGGTCCCTCAGACAGATTGGGCATATGGATTGACTCAGATCTGGTACATGAAGATACCAACACATCACTTGGTTATAACTACCACAACCCGATATCATCACTCGTTAAATGTTGAGTTTTGCGCGTGTTCTATCTTTCGCTCATAAGGTAATAGGTCCCAACAGGAAGCCTGGACGATGTGCTATTACCTTAGTGGGAGAGTGCACCCTTGATAATTACGTCGTTATGCATGGACTGTGAAAACACTCAACTACCTGTATAGCTAAATGTGCTCGTTAGCATCTGACCTTGAAATATGGATCATCCTATAGATCCCCGAATTTTCTTCACCTTTGAGATACATATTCTATGAGAATAATCAAATCGGTTAAATCCTAAATTTCTTTCAAAAAATGAATAAAATAATCTCATGGTAAAAACACAGCTGCCCTGACCAACGAAGCTGGCTAATGTAAAGTCATCCCAAGGGGTCATAGGTACATGAGGGAAGAGGCGGTTCGTGCGCAACACACATACATTTTTCTTCCATGCTTACTTATCTAAATAATTGAATGTGAATATACTTGTGATATTCTGACATCACCTCACACGTGTTCAGATCCAACGTCTGAATCAGGTCTAACTCTCGTAACTTAGAAACTTTTTTTAGAGCATCCAAATATTTGCTTGTAAGAGTTAGTCAAATATTCTCCACGTTTTTACTGGCTAATGGTATATCTTCTCCTAAATTATAGGACCTAAATAAAAGTTTGTCGAACCCAACCCNATGCAATGTTCACCTTTTTAATTTCTGTGGTTTGTTGTTTTTTTCTCACTGGATGTGAAAACAATCGCCAAAATCAATCCTCATACACATTCCAAAAGGAGCACCGCGTACGGTCTCCCCTCGTTTTCTTGGTCTAACATAAAAATTTATAAAACATCTAGATGTGTATAAGAGACAGCTATTATTCCCATACGTACGTCGTTCAAGGGCATCATTTTAGGTGAACCAAACAATATCTTGGCTCCTGTTACAACGTCCGGTCAATGGTACGGTTATTATATGTGTTTTTCGTGGCACATATCTTTCGGGGAGACCCTTTTTTTCCAACTCTTATCCAAAAATACATAAACTCTCTTCATCATTTGGATCAACCAATATGGGAGCATTCTCTATACATACTTACCCGAACATGCGATGTTTACATTTCGATTTCGGCGGTCTGATCAAATTCAGATTCAGGTTGTAATAACAACACGCGGCAAAATGGATTCTTACATATATTTCAAACAGAGCACCGCGTACGGCCTCCCTCGTTTTCTTGGTATAATATAAATTTCAACGACCAAGACTTTTATGGAGTCAATATAAACTCCAAGTGTTCAGACATCCCCCGTCCTAAATTTTCCATGTGGTGTGACTTTCCCTCTGGTTTGGATCACGAAGTGGCTCATCGACCCGTATCAATCAATGCATTTGCCAATTGTTTCTTGCTATTCGGGATGCGTGTACCCATGAGGATGCAACTCTTTGACTAGATCCGATGCCTCGGGTATCATTTCGTCCAGCATCAACCCTTGGATCCTCGAGTCGTCGGAATGCGACAATCATAATCGAGGATTTCAAGGGCTTTGTGTGAAGCATAAGCCTCTCCATGGATGAGTGAAACCACTAGAGATGACAAAAGGGCAGGGCCGTGCAAATTGTTGATTCTCCGCTGATGGGATGATGATAGGATCGAATAAAAGTCAGTCGTCTGTCCACATCATGGCGTTGCTTGGTCCAACCAAAAGTTGAGGTAATATAATATGTATACCCCAGATGGATGCGTGTGAAATTGAGTAGTGTATGGGTCATTAAGATCTATCATTCATGGAACCTACCAGCAGCAGCTGCTTGTTACCCCACATGGGTTTTGGACGGTGCATCATTAGTTTATTTACATCTAATCCAACCAAACGCCATGTCCATTCCTATCTCAGTGGTCCACTCAAACACGTGTTATAAAAGTGCTCACTAAATTGATTTCACTCGATTCGATATTGTCTTTTCCTTGGTTGACGGCGACTTTCTACATCCACCCAAGTAACCCCACGCTAACTTACACTCCAAAGGGGGAACCGAAAAATCGTGAATCACGAAAGTCGGATGATAAATAATCAAAACTTGACCATTCTTGCATAGATTCGCTCCAGATATTTGTTTCCATTTCTTTGTTTCGGGGCAAGACTGAATGGGAACGTGCCCTTTCCTTTGTCTTTTCTTTATGTTTTCCACAAAAGCAAGCATGTTCCACACCTGACCAGCTGATGGTGTCACAGATCGATCCTGAACGCGGTTGAGATTGTTTTTTAGTTTATTGTCGATCCGCCCGAGCGTGTTATCCGACGGGGGAGAGTAGGTAGCTAATTAGTGGTAATATCGAATCCGACTAAACAACGAGCAAATATATATACCTTATGTATCTGTTTACGAATCGTTTCGATATGCAACATCACTACTATTCATGAAAAGTATATTTTTGCTTGTGTAGCTGAATTCCTCCGTTATTAGACTCCAAAGTCTCTTCTTGGAAAATCTGTCTTTAAAAAAAAGGAAATAAAAGTCATCCGTTTGCTTAAAAGGATCCAAAGTTTTAGAGGTTAGGACAAATCCATCACCGTCATGGTCTTTTCTTCCATGAGGATACAAAATATGATTTCTCACGACCTCGTTCCTAATCTCCTTCTGCTGACTGCCGTGCTGACGCGGGAGTGATTGCGTCATCCGCTGGATCATCGCCCCCGTCGTTCAAATTTCCCACTTGGTTAATAAAATAAGCTCTGCTTAGATATAATACGAGAGGGGCAAAGGCTTACGTTATAAAATAATAAGAAAACATTAAGAAACAAATCGGAAAAATAAACTCCCCACTTGCGTATAACGACATGTGCTGATTATGTATTTTTATGATCAATACCAATGCGATGCTGCTTTTATTGTCATTTTTGTCCCGCCCATCGAAGGGATGCCATCACCAAAGACAGTGACTCGTGACGACCCACTATTTTGTTTTTTTTTTTGTTTAAATATCCAATCCTACTTTGTGGGATAACTACGACTTTCCAATCCAAAAGATGTTTTTGCAACCCTATAAAAGAAAAAAAATATATAAAATTAGAAATTATGATTAGGAGAGACTCGTAGAATTGTACCAATTGATCAGTCTAATTAAGTTTCCTATGACAAAGAAGTCTTAAAATGTTGGGACAAGCAACATCCATCTGATTGAGTAACCTCCAACCCCCCCATCATCATCATCATCAGTATTATTGTTATACTTCATAAATGAAGGAAGGTGGGTGGTGGCACCAAGCAAGTTACAGAAAGATTGCCCCACTTGGGTCAATGTTTCATATGGTGCAAAAAAATAATTATTAATGAGCGATGAATTACATTAAAAAAAAAGAAAGAAAGAAAGGAGGCCAAGGACACTCAAAATGATAGATATTCAAGGGAGGAGAGCCACTGCCAGGAAGCTTCTCCTCCCGACGACCTTATAAATACCAACCGAGTCCAAAACTCCATCCCCACCTTCACTCACACAGACACACCAACGAAATCTAAACCCTTAGCCAATTTTTTAAATATCCAAAAGCAAAAATCATTTCTCTCCTTCCACCCCCGTTGAGCTAAGTTCCGATAAAAATATAAAGAAAATAAACTAGCGGAGGGCGATGAGGAATCCAGGAGAATCCACGACGAAGAAGGGACTGTGGAGCAAGGAGGAGGATGACAAGCTGGTTGCCTACATCAACAGATACGGCATCTGGAACTGGACTCACATGCCTAAGGCCGCCGGTAAATCCATTTCACCCCCCTCTTTTTTGGTCTCCCTGTCTGTCTCACCCCCTCCCCCCGGTCGGGTCGGACTCCTCAGTTGCTAATTTGGATCTATTGATCTGTTACCCAAAGGTCTTGCGAGATCCGGGAAGAGCTGCAGGCTTCGGTGGATGAACTACCTCCGGCCCAACCTCAGGCACGGCAACTTCACCCCAGAGGAAGAAGAGGTAATCATCCATCAGCATCGCCTTCTCGGTAATCGGTACGCCTCCTCCTTGGCTCCTTGTTTCGTTTATGCATAGATCCGATGCCTCCTCCTAGGTTTACATTTCACTGATTTGGGGGAACTTTCTATTTTTAGGGGTTTCCTTTTTCACTTAATTAAAATCGGTTTGTATCTGCATTTATGTCAGTTGGGCGGCCATTGCGTCAAAGCTACCAGGGAGAACAGATAACGACATCAAGAACTACTGGAACACCCGATTAAAGAGGCGTTCCCGTGCCCTTGATGGCGATTACCTTGAACCAAGCCAAGGCCTTGATTCGGGCGATGATTCTGCCATCTCTGCGGAAACTCCGGCCTCCGATAGCTGTAGCCAAGACGGAAGCTGCTGCAGCCATGAACAATTCGTAATTCCAGACTGCTCCTGCGATATCAAAGTGGTTGATCTTCCAAGGGTGAGCTCAGAGGAGGAGATGGATAGCCTGTGGTCTGATTTGACTCCCATTGGAGATCAAGACACACTTGTAGACCATCAGTTTCTCAAGGCTGAGGATTGGTATGAGTACTCAAGCCAGTATGCATCTCCTTTCTTTGGTATGTGTAGCGACAATGCCTGTGCCGGCAGCTCCAGCTATGACTACTCGGAAGAATTCTCGATTGATTTATGGGGTTTCCAATGACTAATGTTTGATCATAATGATCAAGTCAGAGTGCTAGTGAATATCACCATTTTGCTGCTATTTTGTTCTTCAGATGAACAAGCATGTGTGGTCTTGATTAATTTTTGCCAGCACCAGTGTCTCATGCTGGGATTTCAAACTGATCGTTGTCAAGATCCTTCCCGATTAATTGAGGAACAAACTTGCCATAAAACTGGGCTATTCATAGTGAAAGGAAATAACATTAATCTCGCAATTTTTACATGAGAAAATTACAAGATTTTAATGGAAAGGCAACTGCAAAATGTGATTGTTGTTGAATGGTACAAATTCAAGTCCACATAGTTGGATTTAGGGTATAACTCCGTTGTGCTTATATGTTAGGCTTTGTAACGTGCCGGTTCTAATCTCGACATATTACACCGAACATTCAATCACTCTGATATTCAGAGATCAGAGGCGATTCAATCATGTCCTTAACAAGGGCTTAATTATGATACTCAAGAGGCGATTTCTTTTATGATATGAAGCAGCTTTAAATTTATCTGTATGAATTCACAACCCTTGACAGTTTAAAGAAGGCATAAAAGGCATTGAGCTACCAGTCCAACATAGCCGTGGCGGATTCATGAAACCAACCCGATTACCAGGAAACTCTGGACATATCACTCCCAGTTCCCAGATCCTAATTTTGTATAACCGTAGCATTCTCTACAAAACTCTTGACCCGGTTATGCAATGTTCACCTTTTTAATTTCTGTGGTTTGTTGTTTTTTTCTCACTGGATGTGAAAACAATCGCCAAAATCAATCCTCATACACATTCCAAAAGGACCACCGCGTACGGTCTCCCCTCGTTTTCTTGGTCTAACATAAAAATTTATAAACTCATTGTTTAAAAGAGGAAGACTTTGGAGTTGGAATGAATTCCAAGTGTTCCGACTGACCGATACTAAATCTTCTATCTCGCGTCCCTCCCCCCATCGTTTTTGATCATTTGCGGATTGTTTCATGACATTTCGACGTGCCTTCTCGCGGGATTGTTTCCGGTGTTTTGGTTTTGTTTCGTCCGGCAGCTTTTAATACACAGCCGACAAAGGGATATAGGGAAGCCAGTGAGTAGTAATGCCCCACCCGGATAGATTCGAATCGGAGCCACCGATTTAACACCTTGAGTGCACTCTTCCACAATCGGCAATGTTGTACTTGTAAATACTCCTTTTTTTTTAAAAAAAAAATATTAAGCTAACATAAACTCAGCAGTTAGCATAGATGTGTACTTGCCTAAATAAATCCAAGGGCTTGTGAGTTGGGGGAGGTTTGTCTATGGATGAGTTAAGCGCGTGATATAAGCAGCTCGTGCCACTGATGATCCACGGCTGACGTCGCAAGCTGATATTATCAGAACCATCATGGGATATCATCAATGGATCATGGCATTGCTTTGGTCCCAATCGCAAGTTGAGGTATATAATATGTATTACCCAGATGCAGCAGAGTGAAATGCAAATGGATGGACATTTTCTTTTTAAACTTATTGATCCATTGAACCTGTTGCCCCTAGGGGTTTTGGACGGTGCACCTTATTTTATCGTTTTGATTTTTTTATATACTATTCAACTTTTATGCACGTTCCTATATCTTTGGTCCACACAAAATATATAATATTATTAAAAAAATTTTATGATTAAATTATTCGCTCGTAGAAATCTACTTCTCCCCCATTAAATAAGAAAAAAGAGGAAAAACTTGCTCCTTTCGTTAAGTGCAATATTCAGCATCGGCCCTCTGTTACCATTAATTTTTTACCCTCCTGTGGGGCAAAAAGAGGCACGGAAGGGTGGTTGTTGTTGTGGATAACGAAAGTTGGGTAATAAATTAATTAATTAAGAAGAAAAAAAAAGACAGACCATTTTGCATAGATTCGCTCTGGATTTCTTTACATTTGTTTTTTGTTTTGTTTATGTTGTCCGTGTATTGTATTTTGTGACCAAAGCAATGCAAGCAGCTTCCCCCCCTCCCACTTGGGTAAGAAAAGCATGTGCCTTTTTTTTTTAATTTTAAAAATGTAAAAGGCTCCTCTCCCCTTTATCTTTGCTCCAACCCAGAGAAGAGAGACATAATCAAGACATTGGACCAGTTTCTTTGACCGGTCGATGATTTCCAAGGGCTCAGTTGTTTCTTGTTTGTATGTGTAGAGTTTTAATTAGGAAATAAAACTGGGTATGGTATGGTGATTACAACTCACTAAGCCATACATAATGTTGAGTAGCCACTAAGCCGCATCAATCTGATTGAGTAACCCCCCGCGTCATCACCAGCATCATTAGTAGTAGCAGCATTATACTTGATAAATAAAGGAATGTGGGGGTGGTAAGTTAGGGAAATGTTGCCTGGTCAATGTTACATAATGGTGTTAAAAAAGAAAAGTCGAGTACACTAAAAAATGATTGATATTCAAAGGAGGAGCCACTGCCAGGAAGCTTCCCGCCCCCGACCACCTTATAAATACCCAACTGAGTCCAAGACTCCCATCTCCCACGCACACCCACACCAACAGGAATCTAAACCCTTGGCCAAATTTAAATTCAAAAGCAAATAAAATAGCGAGGGCCGGCGATGAGGAATCCAGGAGAATCGGAGGTGAGGAAGGGACTGTGGAGCAAGGAGGAGGATGACAAGCTGGTCGCCTACATCAACAGATACGGCATCTGGAACTGGACTCACATGCCTAAGGCCGCAGGTAAATCCATTTCACCCCCTCCTTTTCGGTCTCCATGTTTCACCCCCTCCCCCCGGTCGGACTGCTCAGTTGCTAATTTGGATGTATTGATCTGTTACCCAAAGGTCTTGCGAGATCAGGGAAGAGCTGCAGGCTTCGGTGGATGAACTACCTGCGGCCCAACCTCAGGCACGGCAACTTCACTCCAGAGGAAGAAGAGGAAATCATCCGTCAACATCGTCTTCTCGGTAAACGGTACGCCTCTTTATTTCTGGTAGGCTACCAGAAATATAGAGGTAGCTACTCCTTCACTTAAACACGTTCACTGCTGGCCAGGTTTTGATACTTTTAGCTAATTTGGGTCGGCGGTTTACGTCAATGTCAGGTGGTCGGTCATAGCGGCGAAGCTCCCCGGAAGAACAGACAATGACATCAAGAACTACTGGAACACCCGGTTAAGCAGGCGTGTTCATGCCCTTGAACATCCCCGTCCAAATTTTCATGTGTGTGACTTCCTCTGTTGCATTACACGAAGTGCTCATGCCTATCAACATGCATTGCAATTGTGTCTTGCTATTCGATTGCGTGTACCATGAGGATGCAACCTCTTTGACTAGATCAATGCGATCGGGTATCATTTCGCTCAGCATCAACCCTTGATCTCGATCGTCGGGGAATGCGAACAATCATTACATCGAGGATTTCAAGGGCTTGTGTGAAGCCAAAGCCTCTTCCATGGATGAGTGAAACCACAGATGATGAACCAAAAGGGCAGGGCCGTGCAAATTGTTGATTCTCGCTCGATGGGATGATTGATAGGATCATAAAAGTCAGTCGTCTGTACACATCATGGCGTGCTTGATCCAACCAAAGTTGAGTCAATAATAATATTGTATACCCCAGATGGATGCGTGTGAAAATGAGGTAGTGTATGGTCTTAAATCTATTCATTCATTGACCTACAAGCACAGCTGCTTTTAACCCCAATGGGTTTTGGGACGGTGCATCATTAGTTTAATTACAATCTATTCAACCAAACGCCATTCCATTCCTATCTCAGTGGTCCACTCATAACACGTGTTATAAAAGTGCTACTAAATTTATTTCACTCGATTCTGAGATTGTCTTTTCCTTGGTGACGGCGACTTTTCTACATCCACCCATAGTAACCCCACGCTAACCTTACACTCCAAAGGGGGAACCGAAATCGTGAAGGACGAAATCGGTGTAAAATAATCAAATACTTGAGCCATTCTGGCATAGATTCGCTCCAGATATTGTTTCCATTTCTGTTTCGGGGCAAGACTTGAATAGGGAACGTCCCTTTCTTGTCTTTTCTTTATGTTTTCCACAAAAGCAACATAGTTCACACCTGACCAGCTATGGTGTCACGATCATCCTGAACGTCGGTTGAGATTGGTTTTTAGTTTATTGTGTCCGCCCGAGCGGTTATCCGAACGGGGGAGTAGGTAGCTAATAGTGTAATATCGAATCCGACTAAACAACGAGGCAACTTATATATATCCTTAAGTATCTGTTACGAATCGTTTCGATATGAACCATCACTACTATTCATGAAAAGATATATTTTGCTTGTGTAGCTGAATTCCTCCGTTATTAGACTCCAAAGTCTCTTTCTTGGAAAATCTGTCTTTTAAAAAAAGGAAATAAAAAAGTCATCCGCTTTGCTTAAAAAGGATCAACGTTTAGAGGTTAGGACAAAAACCATCACCTCATGTCTTCTTTCCATGAGGATACAAAATATGATTTCTCAACGACCTCGTCCTAAAATCTCCTTCTGACCTGACTGCCGTGCTGACGCGGGAGTGATTGCCGTCATCGCTGGATCATCGCCCCCGTCGTTCACAATTTCCCACTATGGTAATAAAATAAGCTCTGGTTAGATATAATACGAGAGGCAAGCTTACGTTATAAAATAATAGAAAACATTAAGAAACAAATCGCGAAACATAAAACTCCCCACTTGCGCTTATAACGACATGTCTATTATGTATTTTTATGATCAATACCAATGCTGATGCTGCTTTATTGTCAATTTTTGTCCGCCATCGAAGGATGACCATCACCAAGACAGGACTCGTGACGACCCACTATTTTGTTTTTTTTGTACTAAATTTCCCAATCCTACTTTGTGGATAACTACGACTTTCCAATCCAAAATGTTTTTGCAACCTATAAAAGAAAAAAATATATAAAATTAGAAAGTTATGATTAGGAGAGACTCGTAGAATCACTGTAACCAATTGAATCAGTCTATTAATCTTCCTATGACAAACAGTCTTAAAATCGCTGGAAAGCAACTCCATCTGATGTAACCTCCAACACCCCATCATCATCATCATCAGTTATTATGTTATACTTCATAAATGACAGGAAGGTGGGTGTGGCACAAGCAATTACAGACAAGATGCCCCACTTGTTGGTCATGTTTCATATGTGCATATGAAGAAAATATTATTATGAGCGATGAATTACATTAAAAAAAAGAAGAAAGAAGGATGCCAAGACACTCAAATGATAGATATTCAAGGAGGAGCAGCCACGCAGAAGTTCTCCTCCCGACCTTTAAAAATTACAAACCGATCCAAACTCATCCCTACCCTATTCACTCACACAGACACGACAACGATAATCTAAACCTTAGCCCTATCTTTTTAAAATCCTAAAAGCAAAAATCAGTTCTCTCCTCCACCCCCATGAGCATAATCCGATAAAAATTAAACGAAAATCAACTAGCGGAGGCGGAGGAATCCCAGGAGAATTCCACGACGAAGAAGACTGTGAGCAAGGAGGAGATGACAAGCTGGCTGCCTACATCAACAGTCACGCGCATCTGGACTGAGACTCACATTGCCTAAGCCGCTCGGTAAATCCATTCACCCCCCTCTATTTTGGTCTCCCCTGTCTGTCTCACCCCCTCCCCCGTCGGGTCGACTCTCAGTTGCTTAATTTCGATCTAATTGATCTGTTACCCAAAGGTCTGCGAATCGGAAGAGCGTGCAGGCTTCGCTGGATGAACTACCTCCGACCCACCTCAGCACGGCAACTCACCCAGAGGTAAGGAAGAAGGTAATCATCATCAAGCATCGCCTTCTCGGTATCGGTACGCCTCTCCCTTGCGCTCCTTGTTTCGTTATGCATACATCCGATTGCCTCCTCCTAGGATTTACATTCACTGATTTTGGGGGAAAGCCTTTTCTATTTTTTCAGGTTTCCTTTTTCACTTAATAAAATCGAGTGATCTGCATTTATGTCAGTTTGGGCCGGGCCATTGCGTCCAAGCTACCAGGGAAGATCAATAACGACATCAGAACTTTACTGGAACACCCGATTAAGAGGCTTCCCCGTGCCCTTGTATGGCGAATTACCTTAACCAACCAAGCCTTTGATTCGGCGATATTCTGCCAGCTCTGCGAGAAACTCGGCCTCCGATAGCTTTTAGCCAAGACGCGAGCGCTGCACCATAGAACAATTGTAATTCCAGACTGCTCCTGCGATATCAAAGTGTTTGATCTTCCAAGGTGAGCGCAGAGACGGAGAGGATAGCTTGTCTGATTTGCCCCATTTTGAGAGCATCAAGACACACTTGTGACCATCATAGTATTCTACAAGGCTGGAAGGATTGGTATGAGTAACTCAGGCCAGTATGCATCTCCTTTCTTTGGTATGTGTACGACCAATGCCTGTGCCGGCAAGCTCCACTTGACTACTCGGAAGAATTCTCGATTGATTTATGGGGTTTCCAGTATGACTATATGTTTGATCATATGATCAAGTCAGAGTCTAGTGAATATCACCATTTTTGCTGCATTTTGTTCTTCAGAATGAACAAGCATGTGTGTCTTGATAATTTTTGCCACACCAGTGTCTCATGCTGAGGATTCAAAACTGATCGTTGATAAGATCCTTCCGATTAATTGAGGAACAAACTTGCCAAAAATGGGCGCTATTCATAGTGAAAGGAAATACATTAATCTCGCAATTTTTACCTGAGAAAATTACCAAAATTTTAATGAGAAGGCAACTGCAAAATGTGATTGTTGTTGAATGGTACAATTTCAGTCCACATAGTTGGATTTAAGTATACTCTCCTTGTGCTTATTGTTAGGTTTTGTAACGTTGCCGGTTCTAATCTGACATATTACATCGACATTCAATCACTCTGATATTCAGAGATCAGAGCGCGATCAATCATTCCTTAACAAGGCTTAAATTATGATACTTCAAGAGGCGATTTCTTTTATATATGAACGCTTTAAATTTATCTGTATGAATTCACAACCCTGACAGTTTAAAGAAGGCATTAAAAGGCATGACGTCTAACCAGTTCCACATAGCGTGGCGCGATTCATGAAACAACCCGTTACCAGGAACTCTGGACATATCACTCCCGTTCCAGATCTATTTTGTAATAACCTCGTAGCATCTTCTCTACAACTCTTGACCCGGTTATGCAATGTTCACCTTTTTATTTCTGTGGTTTGTTGTTTTTTTTCTACGGATGTGAAACAATCGACCAAAATCAATCCTCATACACCATTCGCAAAAAGGACGCACGCTACGGTCTCCCCTCTTTTCTTGCGTCTAAATAAAAATTATTAAAACTCATTGTTTAATAAAAGGAAGATTTGAGTGAATGAATTCCAAGTGTTCCGACTCTGACGATACTAAATCTTCTATAGCTCGTCGCCTCCCCCCATCGTTTTGATCATTGCGATTGTTTCATGACATTCGAACGGTGCCTTCTCGCGGGATTGTTTCGGTGTTTTGGTTTTTTTTCGTCCCGCAGCTTTTTAATACACAGCCGACAAAGGGATATAGGGAAGCCAGTGTAGTAAAGCCCACCCGGATAGATTCGAACGAGCCACCGATTTAACACTTGAGTGCACACTTCCACAAATCGGCAACGTTTTACTTAATAAATATCCTTTTTTTAAAAACAAATATTAGAACATAACTCAGCATTTAGATAGATGTGTACTTGCCTAAATAAATCCAAGGGTTGAGTTGGAGGTTGTTATGATAGTTTAAGCCAATTAAATGACTCGTGCCATGATCGATCACCTGACGTGCAAGCTGATATAGTCAAGATATATCAAGGATATCATGGCAATGGTCTGGACAATTGGTGGTCCCATTGAAGTTATATATAATGTTTCCCAGATCAGCAAGGAATGCAAATGGAGACATTTCTTTTTAAAATTATATCCATTGAACCTTCCCCCTAGGGTTTTGGAAGTGCACCTTATTTTATCGTTTTGATTTTTTTAATACTATTCAAATTTATGACGTTTCTATATCTTTGGTCCATCACAAAAATATTATATATTATTAAAAAAATTTTATGATAAATTATTCTCGTTAGAAATTATCCCCCAATAATGAAAAAAAGGAAAAACTGTGGCTCCTTTCGTTAAGTGCAAATATCCGGCCATCACCCTCTGTACCTATTTTTTACCCTCCTGTGGGCCAAAAAGCAGCACGGAAGGTGGTTGTTTGTTGGATAGCGAAAGTTGGGGTAATAATAATTAATTAAAAAGACAAAAAAATACGGACCATTTTTGCATAGATTCGTCTCTGGATTCTTTACATTTGTTTTGTTTTGTTTAGTTTGTCCTGTGATTGTATTTTTGAACCAAACAATCAAGCACTGTCCCCCCTTCCCATTGGTAAGAAAGCATGTGCCTTTTTTTTTTAATTTATTAAAAATGTAAAAGTCCTCTCCCCTTTATCTTTGTGAAACCACAAGAAAGAGACATAAATCAACATTGGGACCAGTTTCTTTGACCGGTCAGATGATTCCTAAGGGCTCAGTTGTTCGTTGATGTGTAGAGTTTTTAATTAGGCAATAAAACTGGTATGTATGGTTGCATTACAACTCACTACTAACATTAATGTTAGAGTAGCCATAACCGCTATCAATCTATGAGTAACCCCGCGTCAAATCACCTGCATCATTAGTGTAGCGATATAACTTGATAAATAAAGAAATGTGGGCGGTGTAAGTTAGGGAATTTGCTTTGTCAATGTTACATACAGTTGTTAAAAAAAGAAAAGTCGAGTACAACTATAAAAATGCATTTGAATTTCACAGAGGCCACGCAGGCCATAGCTTCCATTCTCTGCGCGACCACCTTATAAATAGGCCACAACTGAGGTTCCTAGTACTACCATCTCCTCTCTGCATATCCGACACACCCACAACATGGAATTAAACACCCTTGGCCAATTAAATAAAAGCAAAATAATAATAGCGAGCGGCGATGAGAATCCAGGAGAATCGGAGGTGAGGAAGGGAACTGTGGAAGGCAATGGGAGCGATGAGCAAGCTGTCGCCTACATCAACAGATTACGGGATCTGGAACTTGACTCACATCCTAAGGCGCATGTAAATCCATTTCACCCCCTCCTTTTCGTCTCCAATGTTTCACCCCCTCCCCGGTCGACTGCTCAGTTGCTAATTTGGATGTATTGATTGTGTACCCAAAGGTTCTTGCGAATCAGGAAGAAGCTGCAGCTCGTGTCGATAACTACCCTGCCGGCCCCCAACTCAGGCAGGCAACTTCACCCCCGAGGAAGAAGAGGAAAATCATCCGTCACACGCCTCTCGTAACCGGCTAATGCCTCCTCCTTTGTTTCCTTTCTAACAGTTGGCTGCACAGAATCTGCTGCCTCTCTGGGGTTACATTATACGATTGGGAACTTTCCATTTTTAGGGCTTTCTTTTCAGTTAATTAAAAATTGGTTTGTATCTGCATTTATGTTCATGTGGCGGACAATTGCGTCAAAAGCTTCCTGGGAAGAACGGACAACGACATCCTAAGAACTACTGAAACCCCGATTAAAGAAGGCTTCCTCGTGCCCTGATGGCGATCCCTTGAACCAAGACCGAAGAGCCCTGATTCGTGGCGATGATTCTGTCTATCTCTGCTGAAAAACTCCGGCCTCCGATGCAAGTAGCCAAGTACGTGAAGACTCTGCAGCTATGATCGATTTGTGATTACAGACTTCCTCCTGCGATCGTCTCCTGGACGATCTCCTTGATGTGTACGCCTAACAGATGAGTTACCCCGGAGCGGATCTATGAGCAAGATGGAAGCGCTTCAGCCACAGTCAATTCGTATTCCGGAGTCCCCTCCTGTGATGTCTCCGTGGAGATCTCCTTTGGGGTGTGCTCTGAAGAGGAGAAGATAGCATGCGTGGTCTCAACTATACTCCATGAGATCAACCAACCTGCTAGGCCTCAGTTTCTTGAGGCTGCAAGTTGGTACAATACCAGAACGAACACACCCTCATTCTCTGGGAAACGACGTGCATGATGATTATGTCGCTCCAGCTACTCACTATGTGGTGTTCTCGGTCATTTATGGGGGATAAAAGACTATTAATTTATCATGATTGGCGGTCTGCTAGCCATATCACATTTCGTACATCTTTTGGCACTTGCGAGAATGCGTCCACAATATTGACGA